>CM029662.1:329344-436844 GCA_017311315.1 Dendrocalamus latiflorus
TGTACTAAAGTGTTGTATATAAATTTGTAATATTTTCAAAAATCTCAAGATCACTAAATTCCATTGGGTAGATTGCAAACCATGATCTTTGCAATTCCGCTGTCCGGCAGGTCATTACAATCGAGCGATGCTGCGGTTTTGATAGTTTAAGCCTTTAAAGAGATTGAATTAGGGTCTACTTAATAACTATAAAGTTGTAGGCAATTTCATTATCTTTCTATAGAGTTCAAGAACATGATTTTTAGATAAGTAGAATAGAAGTTATGAATTTTGATAGACTGCTGTTCAAAACCGGGTCGCTACTGGACGCAGTAATGGAAAATCATTGATTTGACTAATTTAATAGCATAATTGAATTTTAGTCATAACTATAAAGTGGTAGGTAATTGCCTTTAGTTTTTGAAAATGTCATAGTTTACTAGGTTTGCATGTGTAGATTAAATATATGAAATTATTAAGTCTATTGTCTAGAAGATGATAGATCTGACTTCTAGGTTAAAACAGGGGTTTAGATGATTTAATATAAACATTTGATCAACTATAAAGTTGTAGAAAATTTTGTATAGATTCCAAAATTGGTATGTTTTGCTATATTTCGATATGGAAATTGAAAGTTATAATAATTTTAGTGCAGGAACAATGGGGTTGACTGCTCAGTAAGGTAGGAAAGTTGTGGTTTGGAGAGTGTGCAGGAGCATCGTCATTTATTTGTTACCTTGTATTGCCAAAGCCTATTTTAAGAATGAGTAATTGTTGTAATAGAGTTAGCGTCGGGTGTGTTGTCATCTCTTAATCAAATCGGACATCGCAACTAGAAAGGCAAGTGTATAGTAGAATAATAGATGATGATTAATAATTGCTCACTGTTATTGAATTATTCATGTCATGCAATAACTTTTATTATATTTTGTTTAGTATGATATTAATTTGATGATAATTGTGATATGTGCTAAAATGATGGAAAATAACATCATGACATGACATATGCATTACGAGCCAGGGCAGTGAGAAAGTCAATAGCTATAAGTAAAACTGTGTGACTAGTCCTACGTGCTCTTGAGTAAGACCTAAAGAGGTTGGCTTCTCCATAGGATGGATAAAAATACCTACTTTGGTAGGCACCTCCACGGGATGGAGGTGGAGGGTGACAATGACAGGTGTGCTCTCCAATATACCAATATAAGCTATAGAGGAGACATGAGCATGAGCATTGCGAATGGTTAAAATGATGTGGATTCATTTATTATTCTACTTTCTACTTGCTGAGTCTTGAACTCACTCTTTTTTATTTGTTATTTTTAGATGAACGTTGAAGGCGATATGTATGGGTGGAAGTAGGACGAGAATTATTGCACTTTTGTAGCTCTTCACTCTACTTAGCAAAGTATCACTTATGGACATGAACAATTTAGTAGTTTTCATAGCATTGATTAGACAATGTATGGATTCCTTTAGTCTTCATAGTTCATAACATTGCTACTTGATGCTTTACTTAATTTAGACTTGTTTATTATTCTTCTTGGTTATTGTTAGTTCATTTTAAATTTAGTTTATGGTTTACAGTATTGATAAAATTTATGTTTACTATCTTGTTGAATATTTATTATTAAAGTCTAGATATTGGTAATGCTTAATTACTGGTTGAAATTTGGTGGTGATAGTAATTGTAAGTAACATCTTGGGTTTTTGCTAAGCAGGGGTATTATAGATAGATAAGCAACAAACGTTACAAAACCTACGTCACTACTTCTAGCTTCCATGTAGAGATTGTCCTACTACATCGTTTATAGTAGAATTAGGATATCACCTTGATAGGTATTTCATACGCCTCACAAAGGAAAGTATAATTGATATTTGTTTGGAGCTTGAGAATTGCAAATGTTAGCATATACATGTACATCTCTAAAATGTACTCCCTTTCTTGCATGTGGATCCCAATTAATGTATGGTTGCGATAAAATATTTACTACACTCGAAACTAATGTAGCAAACTAGATTTATCTTGTGTTGTTGATTGGATTGAATCCAACTGTCCAAGACTAATTGGTAGGCTATTGGTGTTTGTTGGGCCACACGAAGTTTGTGGTTGCACTTTGAGAGACTGTTAGCCAAGGTTCTATTTTTTGGCAAAAATTTCTTGGTGTGTATGGAGATTTCAGCATCCTCAATTCGACGATTTCGACTCGCCCCGACTCTGTTCCATGACTCAACTCCATACTGAGTATCAACCCACGCTCTACCTCGGTGATTGTTTCAGTACCAGGTTCGCCAGCACCATAGCCTGCACCGCCCGGTGCCATACCCTAGCATTGTACTACACCATCTCCATCGAAGATGTATCGTCAGCTCTATATATTTTTGTTGAAAGTGGAGTTCATTACAATTCAGACCATTATACCTATTATTGATGGCATCCATGTGGGATTATTCATTGGTGATTTCTTTGACGATTCATCATCCACTACATGTTACTACGACAAGATCCGTGGATGAGATGTCTAAGGTGGAGTTGCAAACTTTCAACACAATGAGTTAATTTAGGCTATGTTTGATCGAGAAGACTTAAAACAACAATGTCTGTTATGACAACTGAATTTAGTGTTTCCTTCACCGTTCGTATGTCTTGCAACTTGGATCGTTTACGCGACTGTTATGAGGTTTTGGAAATATTAATTCTCAGGAATTTGATGACACTCTGATGGCAGCTAGCATGAAACTCTTCGGAGTTTTGTTGTTTGAAATGAAGATTTTGCTCCAATTTTAGTTTGAGATGAAGGGTTTAAGTACAAGAATGAGCTTATTTTTGCGTGGATACTACAACGCTTTTCAGTTGTTATAGCTCGATATGAGGGGTCTACTATAGTTTATACTCCATTGATGGCACAAAAGTTTCTTTCATCTGGATAATTTTACAAAGCAGTTTCAACCATGTCATGGAATTTAATTACCTTTGAAGTTGGTAGTTTGATGTACGTGATAACCACACGTGCAAATTGCTCTTTCAATGAGTGTTGTTTGTCAAGTTTTGTATTCTAGGTTTGAAGCATGTCAGATTCCATGATATGAGTCTTTTGTTATCTATCCAATGCCACAGGTGATATTTTGGCTTATGTCGTTCGATGACTGAGCATTTGTTTCAGGAGGTCAGTTGTACAGACTCAGACTTTTGCTGGGGTAATGAATTGTTGAAGACCCAGATTTGTTCATTGCTTTATTGATAGCTGTGTGCTTGAATATATTGGTGATTTTCTCAATTTTGCTTTGCGAGAAGCATTTGGATAAAACTGATTCATCCTTTCTTTTTGACGATTAGTCTGATGAACTTTTGGCGCACAATGTGTTCATCTTGATTTAATTGGAGGAGTTTATTATATTTTTTGACTACTGGAGGGAATTCGGCTCAAGGTGTACATTGTTGAAGTTTATTCGAATTCATACCATATCCATGTAGGATACTACATCGCCTCATGTTAGATGTGGCATGACTGGTGCCAGAGACATATGCAAGCTATATCAGACGTGGTGTCAACCCCACTGCAACCAACTCTGATTTGGTTTCCTCTCTGTGTGAGACTTGTTTCCGTTGCTCTATATATGTACCCTAGTCGCTCATAGGAAGAACAAGAGCCTTATTACAATATCTCCTCATATAGTGAATTTCACTTTCGTATGTTTGTGATTTTTCCCGTAAGGATTTTCCACGTTAAATTCGCACCTCCCATTCTTTAGATACTCTATGTATGTCATGCATTTTATAACAAATTGCTTGATGACAGGTACCGAAGCTGCCGGTGGATGCGGTGCGAAAGGTGAAGGCTTTGGCGGTGGAGACGACGATGCGGGCGGTCACGATACAGTAAGCACCAAAGATGGAGGTGGAAGGGTGGCAGTGGGTGGCGGGGGAGCGGTAGTGGCGGTGGTGTCGGACGGGGTGGCATTGGTTGGACGACACAGGTGCTAGGGAGGAGGCAGGCAAGGTGATGGACGGGGAAGAGTAAGGAGACAGCGTGGATGCTGCCATGGCTTTGATTTGTTAGTAGCTGCTATCCCAGCGGCTGCTTGGGCTCCGATTTGTAATCCATGGCGCCCCCCTTAGCAGCAAGCAAGAAGACGAAGAAGTTAATTTGATGGGCATCGCAAAAGAAAGAAAGATGGTAGCTTCCCCTTCTCTCTTTCATCAGATCCAGTCCAGCAACATCACTGCTCCACTCCACTCTTCCTCCTCCTCTTCCTTATTCAATTTTTCTCCTTTCCCTCTTAGCTTCTTCCCCTCACTTTCTCAGCTTCCTTTCCTCCTCCTCTGCCACAAAGTACAGACTCTATCTATCCCTAATCCCTCGTGAATTCTCAAAGAAGTTACTTCTAGTTCCTCTCTCTCTCCTCAACAAGTGGAAGAAGAAGTGGGAGTGGGAGTGGGAGTGGTAGTGGATTTTTCTTCCCTTCAGCTTGTGGGGTTGCAATGCAAAGTAAACCTGTGTTGGGTTGGAAACTGTTTCCCTTTCCTCTCATTCCTTGTTTGATAATTAATTCTACATAAATTAAATTTCTACTAAAAATATAGTAGTATTTGTGTTTTGCAACCCCAAAAACAATCACCTTGTTTGATAACTAATTCCACATAAATTAAACTTCTACTAAAAATTTTAGCAGTATTTGTGTTTTGCAGCCCAAAAATTATCTCTTACAGCCATTTTGTAGAATCAAAGCACCCAATTTCGTTTATTACAATATAACCATGCTTTTTACAGACGTGACAAGGATTCATGCAACAATTATCAACAATAGAGAAATGACATTTATTTGGAATGCATGAATTTCACATAAAACAGCTCAATTACCTTAAGGATCAGAAATAATTCACACGTTCCAAACAAAGTTAAGATCAACTGCTACAGCCTATAGTATCTACTCATCAGCTATTTTCCTACAATGCCCCCGCGGATCACGAACCTTGGTTTTCCTAGGGTTAAGAAAAGGCAATGGCAAAGCTTCCAAAGTCAACAACATAAAATGGGATGAAATGAGATGGACGCAGAGTTGCATGCGAGTTGCAAACTACTGGGAAAGGCACCATTACAAATTACGGTAGGTAAGGGGAGGAAGGGAAGGCCACAAACATCATGATAACTGGGGGCATGAGGCCCATCTTCCACTCTATACTGGAATTTAGTAATACTGATGTACTAACGACCTATCCTATTCCTTATCTATTACTAAGGAAAGACTTCAATTTTTCTTTTTTTTTTGCTTTCGATTTATTTAAGTTAGAGATCACTTGAAGCACGTCGGCTTCTAATTTTGATTTTTTTGCTTTTTTGCTTTTACTTTTTCTTTTTTTTCTTTCTATAGTCCGTAAAGATATAACGATGTCTTTAATTTTTCCTATTTTTTAATTGAATGACTCGAAAAAAGATAATATTTATTATAATATTTACTATTATAAAAATAGGAGTTGGTGGTCGTCGGTCTGTTCTCCCTCCTCTCTTCTCAACCATCCAATCAAAGATTAATCGTCCAAATCCGCATGTAGGTAGTTCTTTCGCTCCTCGTAGAAAAGGTCAGGCTGACGCGTGAACCGCACTCTTCCTCTTCTCTTCCCCCGCATCCTTCGCCTCCCGCAACCACTCCACCTCCCGCAATCACCGCCTCCTTCTCTCCCTCGAACCCTCATGCCGGGCCTCCTCCTCCTCAGCGCCGCTACCAATTCCATCCCCATACAGCAGTGTCTGGTCATAGTCCCCCAACTTTCCCCTAGGCGCCGTCACCAATTCCATCTCCCATCGCCCTTCCAACCAGCAGTACGACGCTCGGCGAAAACGGTCGGTGGATCGGAGAGAATGGCGCTCAGCGACAGCGGCCAGTGGATCAGAGAGAAGGGCACTCGGCGATGGCAGCAGCTTCCTCTTACTACGCCTACCCATGTGGCTCTCCCCCGCTGCCGTCGCCCAGCGGTCGCTCGCCTGGTGAGCTTCTCTACCCCTTCCTGCTCTTCGCTCGGAACCCGTCGCGCTGTCTGGCGATTTTGTTCTCCCAAGCTGGTAATCGAAGTCAGTGCCGTGGTCGAATAGGACCATGGTCGAGGGCCATAGCCGAAGTCGAGGGGTCGTGGTCGAACTCGAAGTCGTAGTTGAAGGGGGCCGTGGCTAAAGTTAAAGATATGTGGTCAAAGTCGAAGCTGTGGTCGAAGGGGTGGTGGTCAAAGTTGAAGGGCCGTGCTCGAAGTTAGGCCGTGCTCGAAGTTGAAGAGCCGTGGTCGAAGTCCAAGCCATGGTCAAAGGGGACAATGGTCGAATGGGGCAGTAATCGAAGTCGAAGGGCTATGGACGAAGTCAATCCGTGGTCGAAGCCGAAGGGCTGTGGTTGAAGTCAAGCTGTGGTCGAAATCAAAGGGTCATGGTCAAAGTCCAAACCGTGGTCGAAGGGGCAGTGGTCGAAGTCAAAGGGTCGTGGATGAAGTCGGTCCGCAGTCGAAGTCGAAGAGCCATGGTCGAAGTCCAAGTCGAAGGGCCATGGATGAAGTCGGTCCGCGGTCGAAGTCGAAGGGCTGTGGTCGACATCAGGGCCATGGTCGAAGGGGATCATGGTCGACGTCGGAGCTGTGGTCGAAGGGGGTCGTGGCCGAAGTCGAAGATCCATGGTCGAAGTTGATGCTGTGGTTGAAGGGGGCAGTGGTCGAAGGGGGAAATGGTCGACGTCGAATGGTCGTGGTCATCGAAGGGGACAGTGGTCGAAATCGAAGCCGTGGTCGACGTCAAAGGGCCGTGGTCAAAAGGGACAGTGGTCGACGTTGAAGGGCCATGGTCGAAGGGGATGGTGGTCAAAGGGGGAAATGGTCGACGTCGAAGGGCTATGGTCGTCGAAGAGCCATGGTCGAAGGGGACAGTGGTCGAGAGGGGTAGTGGTCAAAGTCAAAAATCTGCGGTCAATGTCAAAGCCATAGTCAAAAAGGGTCGTGGTCGAAAGAGAAAGTGATCAACGTCGAAGGCCATGGTCAAAGGGGACAGTGGTCGAAGGGGGCGGTAGTCAAAGGGAGAAGTGGTCGACGTTGAAGGGTCGTGGTCATCGAAGGACCATGGTCGAAGGGGAAAGTGGTCGAAGTCGCAGATCCGTGGTTGAAGTCGAAGATCCATGGTCGAAGGGGGAAGTGATCAACGTCGAAAGGCCATGGTCGAAGGGAAAAGCGGTTGAAGGGGGCAGTGGTTGAAGCCAAAGGGGATAGTGGTTGAAGTCGAAGGAGGCAATGCTCGAAATCGAAGGGGGCAGTGCTTGAAGTCACAGTCATGGTTGTAGTTGTAGCACCTGTGGACGTGGTCGTAGCAGTCATGGTCGTAATCGTAGAACCAACTAGGAGGGCACCTGCTGGTTCGTCCACAACCTCCACCGCTACGAGTTCCCCCTCCAGTTGGACATCCTCGTCACCGACCCCCAGGTCACCCTGAGATCAAGCTCCCCACCCTCGATGGCAAGACCCACAAGGTGGTCGAAGTCGAAGTCATGGTCGAAGGGGGAAGTGGTTGACGTCGAAGGGTCGTGGTCGAAAAGGACAGTGGTTGAAGGGGGTAGTGGTTGAAGTCAAGGGGGGGTAGTAGTCGAAGTCGGGGCCGTGGTCAAAGTCAGGGCCGAGCAGGCTGGCGTCGGCAGTTGGGCGACAGGGAAAAAGTGCATCAGAGGCCTGCCAACGTACGACCACCAGCGATGGTCGACTGCTCCTGACCTACTATCACGTACGATGGTCGGCGGCTTCTAACTTATAACCACAAGGTGTGATCGATGGTTTCTAATTTACGATCATGAGCACTGGTCGATATGTTTCGACTTACGACCACGAGGTGTGGTTGATGTCTTTCAACTTACGACTATGAGTGCTGGTTGATGTGTTCCGACTTACGACCATGATGTATCCTTGATGGCTTCTGACTTACAACCACGAACGATAGTCGTCGGCTTTCGATGTACGACCATGAGCCATTGTCGAAGGCTCTCGATTTAGGACCACGATGAATCGTCGACCGCTGCCAACTTATGACTACCAGCGATGGTCGATCGCTCCCGACCTACGATCACGCGCGATGGTCGACGACTTCCGACTTACGACGATGAGGTGTGCTCGAGAGCTCCTGACCTACGATCATGAGGTGTGGTTGATATCTTCCGACTTATGACCACGAGGTGTGATCGATGGCTTTCGACTTACTTGGCGGATTTAAAAACTTTTAGAACATGTTTGTATGCATATTTTAAAAAAATTTATCACCCGTGAGTTTTAAACCATATAGTATGATAAAATTTAAAATCCGTAGCAACGCACGGACATTCGACTAGTATAATTTTAGATTTAAATCAAAAACCATAGCTACAAATCGAATCTTTCAGCCGATTGAAACGCCCCTTAATAAACCTTAAGCAGCTAGGCCGAGATCTGTCACCTTCCCCTCCCCTCGTGCCAATCTTTCGAGTTCACCACCTTGATGATACATTATTCACCGTATGCGTGCATTAGGAAACAGTAAATCTATAAAATTAATGTTATACTTTTTCTACTTTGATGAAGAGCTATAAAATAAAAATATTATAATAACTACGCTTTGATTTTTTTTGAATAAAAGTATTACAATAACTATGCTCTTTCTATATTGTGGGACATCTCTTCTCAAAAAATAGTGACTTATATCGTGAGACGAGAGAGTATATATTATTATCGATATCAATCAGAGCACTCTGGCAGACTCCGCTGCAGGCAAAGCACCACTAGGGTAGGGCATTATAGTACGGCAATAAGCAACTCAATGCATAATGGTAAGAAACAGGTCTAACAGAGGACTAACTACAATCTACCTCAGCAATGTCATCCAACAAATAATTAATCAAGGATGACACTAGGCAATATCCAATACATAAGAAAAAACATCGACCACGATTGGCTTCTTGGTTGGTGAAGATGAATTGCTTCTACCACACAACATCCTCCTACATAAAGCTTTCACTCCACCACCGTCACCAGCTCAAACTCAATCAAGGACAGGTTGTTATCCTCCTTGACGGTGAACTCAGCTGAGCTTTCAGCGGCTTTCACGATCCCCCACTTGTCCACTGCAAGCCTCATCGAGCCCTTGAACATGTCAATCTTTGCATTCCTCAGCTCAACAGTTGTCCCAGGCTTCATTACATCCACTGCAAACAAGAAAGGATTAACACTCCGTTAGGCCCATTAGTTAACAGCGGAAACATCTTGGGTATATGTAAGTAGTGCAAAGTTGCAAACATAGTAGGGCTAACAACAGCATTTAACCCTAGCAAAAAAAAGAGCATTTGTGAATTACGAAACAAGCATACGTGCTACATGCAGTACGAACTGTTGCGGGGAAAAGCTAACAGACTAATTTGCCAAATACCATCTTCAGCCATCATTTGTAAGTTGATCTGTTAATATGCAAGACAACACATACAAGTGTAAGGAAACAAAGTTGCAACTTCGGAGAAATTCATGCTTCAGTAGTAAGATTGAACTGTGTATCAAGGACTAGTCTTCTCATGCAACGCCACATAAAATAGGGGTGATGGGTTATGTGAAAAAAGAACAGACCAGTCCATGCTGTACACTTAACAATGAGTTGGACAAGTAAACTCATCATATGGTCATGTGATGATGATTGACAAAAGTTCAAACTTAATTTTCACCAAGAAGATTTGTAGTCCCTCCATCTCTAAATGAAAGTCATCAAAACATTCTTAGTTCTACCCATCAATATGTAAAAAAGAAAGAAGTATCTAGATTAACCGCATGAATTTGGTATCACTAGGTTGGGTAGGTTCATTTTGAAACATACCAAGCAGTCAAAAGTAGCAATTTAGATATCAAGTCAAACTGCCAATATCCAAAATAACCTACATTTAGAGATGGAGGGAGTAATGATAGTTAGATTACGAATTATGCTAGCTTTGACAAAGAAGAAAGTGATTACCATCAGCCAGAGTAAATGACGTAAAGCACTGAATTTCACTTTGTATGCATACAAGTAGTATTTGTGACAGTTTGAACAATTTACT
This sequence comes from Dendrocalamus latiflorus, assembly GCA_017311315.1. Taxonomy (NCBI): domain Eukaryota; kingdom Viridiplantae; phylum Streptophyta; class Magnoliopsida; order Poales; family Poaceae; genus Dendrocalamus; species Dendrocalamus latiflorus. Next base: position 339,392 of record CM029662.1, read on the forward strand.
TGCTACAAACAAGCATACACAGGCAGGATATGCAACTGAAAGGATCAAGTTAGAGCAAATAAAAAGTAGGAGGTATCACCTTGCTCGTTCCTTGCAGTGAAGACAATCATGCCGGTTTCATCCCCGACCAAGCACTCTGCGATCCTCATCTGCCTGCCCTGAGGGGGCCCCTCGGGGCGGCCTCTCTGAACGACCATCTTGGAGTCGACCACCTTGACAACAAGGTTGTGGCCATGGGTCCCCGGGCGGAGCTGCTTGACCTTGGTAAAAGTCGGTTGCCTACGAGCGCCGGAGTCCGCCATTGCCTAACGAAAACCACAGCTATGTCTCGTTATATGCGGACATAGCGAAAAAAGAAGGAACTTTAGAACGATTTGATTATCCTAGAAAACATTTACCTCACCACAGCAAAGAAAGATGTAAGATTTGATCGTCCTAAAAGTACTCTACTCTACATCGATCATAAAGACTCAGAACACATAATCTACACTCCCGACAAGAGCCCAAACGACAACGAAGCTTGCACTGGTCTAGTTACATCTCAGGGGCGGACCAAACCAAGTCCCAGAATCTACTTTAAACCTCGGGTGGGTACCAAGTCCTATGTATGGTATGGGGTCAACAGAGGTCGATCCATCCTGCGCGCTGAAGGAAAGAAGAAGAAGAACCTAATCGAAAGAAGAGAAGATTTGGGCTGGGGATTTGATTGCCAACTCTCTCTTAGAACAATCAATCAAATCCACCCAAGGAAGCTAGGGTTCCTCCTTACCAAGAAAAGAAGAAGAAGAAGAAATCAATCAAATCCCGATGGATCTCCACTCCACGCCAGTAGCAGTAGCAGATCTACGTCGCAGCCGGCGGAGGACGACGGTGGCTCTTGGGGTTGGGGAGGAGATGGGGAGAGAGGAGGAGGAAAATTCACGAGTGAGTAGAGTAGAAATTCACGCCAGGCGGAGGACGCCCGACTGGGCCAGGGTGGTTTGGCCTTGTTACAACTAGGATGGCAATTGTGCTCGTTTATCGGTGTATTTGTAGGTAAATATTTTAATAGAGTCGGGTATAAGATGTATTTTTTACCCATGGGTATGAAAATAGGAGGAAACCTCTGCCCATCGGGTAAACGAGTACGGGTGTGGACTAGCTCTACCCGTACCCGTCTCGCCCGTTTACTCGTGAAATAAACTGACATGTGGGCCATCCTAAAATAATAAACCCTAGATCCGCCTCTCGCACTCTCGCTGGCTCGCTGCCCTCCAGATCTACCCCCCCTCGTGCACTCCGCCTCCTCGTCGTCCTTCATCCGCCTTCTCCGCCTCCCACCCGGCCGCTGGCCTCCTCCTCCGCCCTCAGATTCGCCTCCTCCTCGTCCTCCTCAACTTAGAGATGTAACTAATAAATTTGATGAATTAAAATTGACACATGATTCTTATGATGATAAAAGATGTATATGTGGCTCAAAATCTACGGCTGCTGCTAAGGGGCAGACTAGTTAAAGCGTAAATTTGGGAGGCGTCATCATCCTCTCTCTGTCGGTCTGGGCTGGGGTAGGAGCAGGGTCAGGCTAGATCGCTAAGTAGAAGGTAGTGCTGCATTAGCAGCCCTTGGACTTGGCAGAGAGAGAGGGGGGGGGGGAGAGATGGATTTGGTCATTGGCGAAGCCATGATTAAAATTGAGGGGGGGGGGCTGAAGTATTTATCGGATTAAACTAAGTTGACACAAATATAGTCTTATACTCTTATAGAATTTCAAATTCATACAGAAATTATACAGTTTGAGTTTTGGAGAAAAACAACGAAAAACAGAGAAATACAAAGTACGTACCTCGACAATAGAAAGCACATATCCAATAATATATAATTATTCTACTATAAGTACGGAGTAGAAATAAATCACCTGTGTATGAAACATATAAAATTAGTTATATAATAGAAAATTGTGAATAATAATGAAAATTTAGTTCATATGAATTATGAAACATACCACAAATAAGCTAATTTGAACCACGAGACAAATTTGAATCACGGGGCAAATGCATTCTACTCTCATCGGTTGGATGAGAACCACTTGAATTACTTGCGAAATAGTTGCACAAAGTTCGTTTCTCCATTATAGCAAAATCTATAAATAAAGTATTAGTCTACAATCTAAACTCTAAATTACTAAATGTCTAAATTGATTAAAAAAAGGTACAGAAAAATTACCCTGAAGGGCTGAAGGCTGAAGCTGTGAGCTGTCGGCTGCCCTACCCCTCCTCAAATACTCCTCTGTTCACACAATCATAGACACACAGTCAGTGGCCTGCAGTTGGACACTCGTCGGACATCGGAGTATCGGACGCCCCACGCCCCACTGGCCGCACTCGCGCTGTCGGCAGCTCTTCCTTTTACCAGCTGTCGGTCGCTGCCTTTTAATCTTCACAGCAGCTCTTCGCCTCTTCCTCCAGACTCCAGACCACTGACCACCAGACCAGCCCGGCGCCCGCAGCAGCTCCCTCACAGCCTCACTCCCTCTGTGACTCCCTGTCTCCCTCAGATCCCGGCCTCCGGCCTCCCCCTTTACTCGGCTGGGGCGCTCGGGCCGCTCGGCCACTCCTCAAACCTCAAGACGGCAAGACCAGAAGACCTCAAGGCTCAAGTCCTCAACAGCTCCTCGCGTCGCTCGGAGCCTCGGACTTCGGAGTCGCCGCCGTCCTAGGCTCGCCGGCGGCTCCTCGACCCTCGCCACCCCGATCCGGCTCGGCCCCCTCGTCACCTCGCTGCGGCGCCGCCAGATCTGGATTTGCCGATTTGTGAAGCTTTGCATCTTTGTGATCTGTCGACTGTCACCGCCTGTGAATGTCTGTGTCTCCTCTGGGCTCTGGATCTGTCGCCGAAGTGAATGCTTTGGTGGGCCTCTTTACGGGCTAGTTTTTTGCTTGTTGGGCTTAAAGCCGTCGCTACTCGCTGGGGCTTGTTGGGAAGTGATTGTCGCCGTCGCTGACTCGCTGTGATTGTCGCCGTCGGGGGTGGGGGGCTCGCCGAAGGGGGGAGGGGTGGGGGTGTCCGTCGCCGTGGGGAGGTGAGGCTCGAGTCTTACTAAGCCTCCCCTGACTTCGCCCCTGGATTTGGTGGATGGGGTAGGGGAATCTCGTGAGTTAGTGATACGATGATTATGAAAGAAAGGAAGGAAGGACTTACAATTCTGTCGAGTTGTCGGGTCTTGAGCATCAGCTTGTCCTTGAAGCGGATGTTCTCCTCGAGCTGAGCGAGCAATGGAGGAGATTCATAGCGAGCAATGGAGGGAGGAGGAATTAAGGGGGATCAGAGAGTGGGAGACCTGCTGGCGAATCGGCGGCGCGCATCACCTGGAAGAGGTTGTTGCTGCTGTCCGCGGAACGCCCACGGCGGCGAGCTCGGCCATGGGCTGGAGGGGAAGGCGAATGCGATGCAAGTCCACTACTGCCCAGAACAGAAGCTGTGGTGAGGCACGCACAGTATAGTTGGTATAATCTCGGAATGCGCGCGCACAGAGCATCAGCCAAGCCAGCTCTCACCGACGAGGGGGACCCACCGCAGGTGAGCGGCTGCTGCCTCGGTTCCCTCTCCAGCCTCCTCCCCGGCCGCACCCATCCTTGCTTGGTTTTGTAGGTTGGTTCGGTGTAGTGCGCTTCGTTCCTCCTCCTCCTCTTGCTCCCTCCCCTCGCCTCCCCTCCCATCGGAAGCCGGAGCCAAACCCCCGACGCCGCGCTCCCCCCATCACAGTACCATGGCGATGCGGGGCGTCGATTTCAAGTGGTCTCTCTCTCTCTCTCCCCCTCCCTGCCATGCTCTTTCCTTTCAAGTCACTCTGCTCTTGATTCGGTGCCGACTGCTTGCTTGCAGGTACGATGGCTTCTTCCTCTCCATGCTCGCCACCAGCGTGTATCCTTTCCTGATTTCCTCCCCCCTCCCCTCCCACCCATTATTTCGCGGGAGCCCAGCCACTTCTACTTCATCCGTCAGTATACAAGATTTTGCTGTTTCCTTTCCTTAGTGGCTGGGGTGGCCTGCCTATCAGAATCATCGTGTCCATCAATTGGAAGAGGTATCGCCTCTGCGCCCACCCGCTGCACATATGGATCGTGGTTAGCATCCCTTTCTTTCTTTCTTTCTTCCCCCCCCTCGCAAACTACCGTACCGTCGTCTGTGCTTTGATGCGCTTGCTCTGGGATCCATCGATTTCATCTTCTGCCTTTTCTTGTGCCAGGTCGACTACACCACCGTCTTCATCTTCCGCCTCCTCATGTTTGTCGATGATGGTCTCGCCGCCGGGATGGGACTGTAAGCCCACCCCACTCACTTTTCTTTTAATCTTCTTCCCATTGCTCTAATCTGTCAACTTTGATTATGTCGATGCACTGCGTACCAATTTCCAAGGAGACGCCCCTCTGGGGTTTACACAATGGCGTCTTGTTCTTGCAACACAATTTAGCACCGCACTGCCATATCTTAATGATATTAGATGGAAGGAAAGGATAGCAACATAATTACCCAGAATGCATACAGATACAGTTGTTCAGTACCAAATTTTCTTATGCGTTTAAACTTTAAAGCCATGCCTCTAGCTAGTTCAATTGCACATTCGTGAACGTCATAGTTCCAAAGTTTTTTTTTCTTGAGAGAGTCAGAGAGAGAACGTCATTGTTCCAAAGGTACAAGCTTAATACTGTTATTTGCTTTCACAATTTGACTACAGACAGACCTAGTGCTTTCAACATCAAGGTTCTTTGGGTATCCTATATCAGCGGTCGATTTTCTTTTTCGGAGTGGCAAAACTTGGGCAACTAGGGTCCCCCTCAAAGCACCAAGTCTCCACTACCTACAATTCATGATTTATTTGCTATATCATATTACCAGATTGTGCAGGTTGATTTCACTCCACTTGACGAAAAAAATCTGTTTTTTCAAGATGTTTAATAATTAGCCTATATCTATAATCCGTTTCCATAAAAAGGATGCTACTTTGCTTATGTTTGTCAATCTTATATGGGTGTTTTAAGGTTCCTCTCTCTCTCTCTCTCTCTCTCTCTCCACACACACACACCCGAGAACTAACTTCTATACTTTGCGAAAGAAAATCAATCAATTTTGTATTTTTTATGGAAAATTGTAGGGATCTTGGATGGCAACAGAGATATGCTCGTTTTTGTGGGAGAATAGTTGTCCTGTCGGTTCTTGTGCTTCTTCTCTACCCCTTTCTCTGGGTTTGGACTGTGATAGGAACATTGTGGTTTAGCACTGCAAGAGGCTGTGTAAGTTTTCGTATTCTGGATAAAATATTGTTTGTATCACCATATATAGAGAATTGCTACTTACTGCACATTCAGTCCATCTGTAGTTGCCTGAGGAAGGACAAAAGTGGGGCTTCCTGATATGGCTGCTTTTCAGTTACTGTGGGCTCGCCTGTATTGCGTGTGTGGCTGTTGGAAAGGTACTGCTATAAAATTCTTCAGTGCAAGCTGAAAGCTTGCATGGGATCAAATATTGCTAAAGCACTTTGTATCTATGATTGCTAATTTACTATATGAAAAGAAATTAATTCATTCTGTATATTTATATATTTCACTTTAAGAAGGCAAATGTTTTTTAAATCTGGTGTTGCAGCATATGCTCTTCCTAGACAATATTAGTTTATTTAGTCTGCTTGTGTCATTAGTCAACCGCAGTTGCCTTGGCCATCGTATCATCAATCACACATATAGCGTCTTGCTGCCGTTTGAATTGAAGATATTAAATGTAGTTCAATGTGTCTAGAGAGTTGTTAATTCGGCATTGGTGATTGGTGTATTCATATCTGCTTTGCACCAGCTAGATCATATCCAGTTAATAAAATCATGAAGAATCTATAGGATGATCTTAGTGCGGAAGACACACTGATAGCTAAACTCTAATGGCTATGATTGTACTGGGCTAAACTTCGTGTTAGTTGAGTACATGTAAGTTCACATAGGAGTTTTTGTTACTCGCTGGAGTCTTGCTGTTGGTGATAGCAAGATCCTTACTCTCATCGAGAGGATGACACTTGGGGATGGGGCAATTTTCTTGTTTATTTCTCACACAATGCCATGCCAACCTGAGGGGTTGGGGATACAAATTTATAGGCTGCTAACCAGCCAAGTATATGCTAAGATGCTAGTCCTAGATGCTAGTCAAAAGCTGTCCTAAAGCTAGTCTAAGATGCTAGTCAAAAGCTGTCCTAAAGCTAGTCTAAGATGCTAGTCTAAAACTGTCCTAAAGCTCAAGATGCTAGTCTAAAACTGCTGTACAAGAACCATGTGCCCACCCCACAAAGACCACAGTACAGGGACTTATTCATCATTCTCCCCCTAAGTCTTGTGCGTCGTCTTGTGGGAAAGTTGAACCATCCCGATCCTAGAGCAGAGCTCGAGGAATTTGACCCTCCCAAGAGGCTTGGTGAGCAGGTCCGCAAGCTGATCCGTGGTGTTGATGTAGCTCGCCTTGATGCTGCCTTCATCCAAACAGCCTCGGATGAAGTGGTACTTCACCCGGATGTGCTTGCTCCGTTCGTGGAAAACGGGGTTCTTTGCCAGAGCCAGAGCGGACTTGCTGTCCACCCTGAGCGCCACCGCTTCAGTGTCTCTGCCGAGGAGATCACCAAGCAGTCGAGCGAGCCAGAGCGCCTGAGTCGAAGCGGTGGAAGCCGCTATGTACTCGGCCTCACAGCTGGACAGGGCCACCACCTGCTGCTTGACTGACTGCCAGCTAACGAGGCACTTGCCGAGGAAGAAGAGAATCCCACTTGTGCTCTTGCTGGTGTCGATGTCGCCTGCGTGGTCGCTGTCGCTGTACCCGATGAAGTGCGCCGCGCCGGGACACCTCGGGTAGTGCAAGCCGTAGTCGGAGGTGCCCGCAACGTAGCGGAGGATCCTCTTCACGGCCTGCTGATGCTCCGTCGTCGGTCGCTGCATGAACCGACTGACGTAGCCGACGGCGAACGCCAAATCTGGACGCGTGTGGACGAGGTAGCGAAGGCTGCCCACAATGCGCCGGTACTGCGTCGCGTCCACCTCCTCCGCCGTGCTCTCACGACTCAGCTTCAGCCTTTCCTCCATAGGAGTGTGGGCTGGGTTGCAGTCGGTGAGCCCGCCCAACTCGACGGTGCGCTTGGCGTAGGCGGTCTGACGAAGGGAGATACCGGAGCTGTCCTGGTGGACCTCGATCCCCAGGTAGAAGGAGAGGAGCCCCAAGTCGCTCATCTGGAAGGCGGTCTTCATCTCCGCCTTGAACGCCTCGACCTCGGCCTCCTTGGAGCCGGTGATCACCAGGTCGTCGACGTAGACGCCCACCAGCAGGGCGTTGCCGCCTTTGCCCCGCCGGTAGACCGCAGCCTCGTGTGCGCTCTGCTGGAACCCCATTTGCTTGAGGGTGGAGTCCAGCTTAGCGTTCCAGGCTCGTGGTGCCTGCCGCAAGCCGTAGAGGGCCTTGTGCAGGCGGAGAACCTTGCCCTCCTTGCCGGGGATGACGAATCCCGGCGGCTGACGGACGTAGGCCTCCTCCTTCAAGTCGCCGTCGAGGAAGGCGGACTTGACGTCCATGTGATGGACGCGCCAATCCTCCTGGGCTGCAAGTGCGAGGAGAAGACGAACGGACTCCATGCGCGCGACGGGTGCGAAGGCGTCATCGAAGTCGACCCCCTCCTGCTGCACGAAGCCTCGTGCCACCAAGCGAGCCTTGTGCTTGACGATGGCGCCGGCTTCATCCCGCTTCAGCTTGAACACCCACTTAAGGGTGATCGCGCGGTGACCGGCAGGAAGATCCGCCAGCTCCCACGTCCGGTTCCGCACGACGGCGTCCATCTCCTGCTTCATCGCGACACGCCACGCCGCGTCTCCCTCCGCCTCAGCGAAGGAGCGGGGCTCGCCGTCGTCGCACGCCAAGTGCAGCTCCGCCTCGAAGTCGTGCTGCGCCAGTCCAGGGACGGGCAGCTCGCCGAGGATGTTGTCCATGGTACGATAGCGCAGAGGCTCGTCGTCGTGGTAGGCGTCGACGCGGTCCTCGTCGTGAGACAGCGGAGTAGCGAACTCCACCATGCGCTGCTCGTCGTGGACCGAAGCTGTTGGGGCCGATCCCGGTGGTGTGGCCGCCGGTGCAGGAGAGTGGTGAGCCGGTGCGGGAGAGCGTGGAGTGACCGGTGGTGAAGAGTGGGGCGTAGCCGGTGCCGAAGGTGGTGGAGCACTCGCCGGAGCTGGTGGCGAGCAAGGTGTCGAGGTGGACGAGCTCGGTGAAGACGAGCTGCTAGCTCCCCCGGCTCTCTCGAAGTGGACGTAGTCGACAACAAAGTCCCTGAGAGTCGAAGTCGAACCGTCGTCCACCGCCTTGTCTCACGTCCAGCCTTGCCCTTCGTCGAACACAACGTCACGCGAGATGCGGACGCGCTGTGTGACAGGGTCGAGGATGCGGTAGGCCTTCGAGCCCTCCGCGTAGCCGATGAACACTCCCGGAGTGCTCCTGTCGTCGAGCTTACCGATGTGGCCAAGCTCCTTGGCGAACGCGAGGGAGCCGAAGACCCGCAAGTGGGAGACCGCCGGCTTGCGCCCATGCCAAGCCTCGTACGGCGTCCTGCCGTCGAGCGCCTTGGTAGGCGAGCGGTTGAGGATGTAGACGGCCGTCACCACCGCCTCTCCGCAGAAGACAGCCGGCATCCCCCTCTGCTTGAGGAGGGCCCGAGCCATCCCCACAACCGTCTGGTTGCGCCGCTCGACGACGCCGTTCTGCTGCGGGCTGTACGGCGCGGAGTAGTGGCGCTGAATGCCCTCATCAGCGCAGTACGACGCGAATTCAGCCGCCGTGAATTCGCCGCCGTTGTCTGTGCGCAGCACGCGCAGCGTGCGGCCGCACTCCGCCTCCGCAGCAGTCTGCATGCGCCTGATGGCGTCCGCAGCCTCTCCCTTGCTGCCGAGGACCATCACCCACATGTAGCGGGAGAGGTCGTCGACGAGCAGCAGGAAGTAGCGTCGTCCTCCCGGTGTGGCCGGTGTCACCGGGCCGCACAAGTCCCCGTGCACGAGCTCGAGCCTCTCCTTGGCTCGGAAACTCGCCCGCTGGGGAAAGGGGAGTCGCCTCTGCTTCGTCAACACGCAGACGTCGCAGAACTGCTCCACATGGTCAAGGCACGGCAGGCCTCGCACCATTTCCGTGGCACTGAGCCGCTTCAGGGCCTCGAAGTGAAGGTGACCAAAGCGCTCGTGCCACTGCCACGCCTCGTCGTCCCGACGAGCAGCGAGACAGAGGGGTTGTGCCACCTGCACGTGAAGAGTGTAGAGTCGATTTGCGCCTCTGGTTACCTTGGCAAGAAGGCGGCGGCGAAGATCCCAAATCCGCAGCACCCCGTGCTCGATCTCGACACGCGAGCCGTTCTCATCCAGCTGTCCCAAGCTGATGATGGAGTTCCGCAGATCGGGGATGTAGTAGACGCCGGTGAGCAGCCTGTGCTCACCAGACACGGTGGTGAAGATGACGGAGCCGACGCCCTTGATTTCCACGCCGGAGGCGTCCCCAAACTTGACGGAGCCTCGGACGCTAGAGTCAAACTCGGCGAAGAACTCCCGTCGACCGGTCATGTGATGGGTGGCGCCGGTGTCGAGGCACCACCCGTCAGTCTTGTTGTTGCCGGAGCTGTAGCCGAGGAGGGCATGTGCTTTTGGCTCGTCAAGGTGGGGGAGAGCCACTGCGGCCGGTGCCGCTGGAGGTAGTTCGATGCTCGCATGAGCAATGAACAGAGCCGGCTGCTCCTCCTCCTCCGCCTGCGCGACATGGGCCTGGCCGCGTCGTGGCTGTCGACAATCCCTGGCCCAATGACCAAGCTTGCCGCAGTTGTGGCAAGAGTCGTCTCGTGCCGGCTTTTGCTTGCCAGCGGCGCCGCCCTGGGCGCCTCCACGATCATCACCCTCGGCACGTCCTCGCGCCCCTGCCTGGGCGTCTTTGCGTGGCTTGCCGTGCTTGCCGCGCTTGCGGCCGCCTGTCGTGGAAGAAGGCTCCCCCTTCTTCCTGTCACCTTGGCCGGCAGCCCACTGCTCCTGAGTGAGGAGGAGCTTCCCGCCAATGGTGACGGGTCCCGAGAGGCGCTGTGGCTCATCGCTGTCAACGACCTTGAGGCGACCCAACGCCTCCTCGATCGTCATCGTGGAGAGGTCCAGCAGAGACTCGATCGAGCGAGCCATCTACTTGTACTTCTCGGGGACGCAGCGGAAGAGCTTCTCCACAGCTCTCTCTTCGCCGTAGGTGTCGTCACCGAACTGCACCAACTTCTGCAACAGGGTGTTGAGACGGAGAGCAAAGTCATCAACGTCCTCACCTGGCTTGAAGGCCAGGTTCTCCCACTCCGTGCGTAGTGCCTGCAGTGTAGACTTGCGGGCGCGGTCGCTGCCGATGCGTGCTGCAGCGATGGCGTCCCAAGCCTCTTTGGCAGTCCGCTTGTTGGTAAGCGAGGACTGCATCTCGGGCGGGACTGCAGCGATGAGAGCATCCAGCGCCCGTCGATCCTGGTCGTAGTCGACGTCGCCGTACCGGACTGCATCCCACATATGCCGCACCTGGAGCTTTACCCTCATCACCGCAGCCCACTCGACCTAGTTGGTCTTGGTGAGGGTAGGCCACCCGCCGCCGGGGCCGACGTCCCTGACGACAGCCTGGTACTCGTGGTGACCACGGTACCCACTCGACATAGCCTGGTACTCTAAGATGCTAGTCTAAAGCTGTCCTAAAGCTCAAGATGCTAGTCTAAAGCTGCTGTACAAGAACCATGTGTCCACCCCACAAAGACCACAGTACAGGGACTTATTCATCAGTTTTATGGTGCCATGTTTTTATTTTTGTTGCAGTGGCTAAACCGAAGGCATGCACTCCAGCAGAGGGCACAGCAGGGAATTCCAGTCTCTGAATATGGGGTAATGTTTTCATTTGTTTTCTGTGCTGACATCGTCCTGTTGCACCTAGGAAGTGAGCTGTCTATGGTAGCAGTTTGAAAGTATCAAATTACATTACTCCACATCTTTGTCCATAATTTTCTGTTCGATTCAGTATGTCCAAATCTTACATTATTACAAATCATGCTAGAAACTTTATTCATCTCAACTGCTTCAGTAGTGTATTTTGTTTGAATGTGCAAGGTTCCTATGTTACATCTACACTAGAGCTAACTATGTTTATTTCTAGCAGTAAGGTATATTCCTAATATGGTGTTCATCTGTTCAGGTTTTGGTTGACATGATTCGTGTGCCTGACTGGGCCTTCGAGGCCGTTGGCTTGGAAATGAGAGGAATGGGCCAAGATACTGCATATCATCCCGGTCTCTATTTAACAGCAGCCCAGGTGAGTTGCTTTGTGCAAGCTTGTTAACAGCTTTTTTAATTGATGGCTAAAGTATGTCTTGATTGATTCTATTATTTGGTTATATTTAGCTGTAGATTCAAGGGGTTATACTGCTTGTAAGTTGTCGGTTTGGTCATATATAGGGTCTTCGTAAGTGAATTTCAACATTTTTCTTGCCTATTAGCACATCAGTAATTGTCTATCAAGAAAAAGAATGATCCAGTAATATCAGAAGTGCTCTAGGGCCATAGCTGGTTGCCAACTACGATCAAACGATATTGTCTTGGTGCGATTTAATTCCCTGAGAGAAATACCAGCTTCTGGTTGGGGACATGTTGGAACCTGCTTAGTGAGTGCCCATGGAGCTTCTGTACTGTTCAACTTGCACTGTCTTCATCAATATACAAAATCCACAGTTTCATGTTGATGGAAGTTCATGAAAATTGGATCTAACAGGATCAACAGTAAAGAGAGGCAACATTACAGTTGGACCAGAGCTGTACGTTAAACTGGAGATGCGGCTATATCTGGCGTCTGCTATTATTTTAGTGCTCATTGTTCTTTCTATTTAGTAGTATTCTTTAGAATCAATTTATTTCAAATGGATTATATAGTATCCAGTTTTAAATAGCCCTTTTTGTGCAGAGAGAAGCAGTTGAGGCACTGATTCAAGAACTTCCAAAGTTCAGGCTGAAAGCTGTTCCGACAGACTGCAGTGAATGCCCTATCTGCCTTGAAGAATTCCATGTTGGCAATGAGGTAAAGCAATTGCACCTCTTCCCCCAAGTACATTTTAGCACACTGCACCTCATATAGCCATAGTCGCAGACTCAATTAAGGGAGAGTTTGATTTCGCAGCACTGCAGTAGTATTTGCATTTGGCTGTGTATATCCACGTGTGGATATAGAGGCCGGATTTCTATCCATTATCTAAAAAAAAAGTAGTATTTGCATACGTACTGAACCACTGCTTCATTCATCTGTTCTGTTTGTGCCACCAATCCATGCAGGTTCGTGGGCTTCCGTGTGCGCACAATTTCCATGTGGAGTGCATCGACCAATGGCTCCGGTTGAATGTGAAATGCCCGCGGTGCAGATGCTCTGTGTTCCCCAACCTCGACCTGAGCGCACTGAACAACCTCCGGCCAACTACCGAGCCGGACGGTCCGTCGGCCAGCGAGGTGACAACAGCGGCAACGAGGTATGTGAGGTCGCAGCCGGCGGGGCAAAGCTACTTGCTGCGGCTGCAGGGGCTGCTGCTTCGGGCGGTGGTCCGGCACGAAGGCGACGACGCCGCGAGGGAGAGTGGGCTGCTGCACACGGTGGTTTCTCATGAAACAGCGAACGGCGGCTCGGTGAACCCTGAGCTGCCCAACATAGTGGTTGATGATGGCCGTCAACTGCCAGATCGTTGAGACGCCGGCGTGGTGTAATTGTGTATTCCGCTCTACTGCTCTAGGCTAGGCTGCTTGTTGCTTGCATCATGCATGCTTTATTTTGCGCTCTGGCCGCATCTAGCCACTGACTCTAGGGAGATCGCTCCATGAATTTTCAATATTGGTAGTAGTAGTACCTTGGAAATCGCATGTTTTTTATTACAAAAAGGAGAGAAGGGAATGGATTTCTTCACTGCCACACAGACAGAAGGTGAAGTAATGTCGATGCCATGCTTCTTTACTCCTGAGAGCTTTTCGTTTTAACTTTTTTTTATATATAATTACTATTTATGAAATTAACAAATTATATCTAAAATCCGCCTTAAAAACCACTCAATGAATACGTGTGTTCGAAAGCTTTCAGTTTTGCATGCATGAATGAAAGCAAGACTGTGCTGTTTGGTTGGACTGAAATAAGTTGGCTTATGGTTGAAATTGCACCTAGCAGACTAAAATTATACTTTATTTGATGGTGGTTTATTTGGTGTAACTAAATTTATAAAATTTAAAAATAAAAAAAAAACAGGTTAGCTCATCACGGACAACACAAATGATCACGGGAAAAAAAATTATAAACAAAAAACATAAATGACAGTTAAAAAACCACCTAATGGGTGGAGCTGTCCTTGTGCTTGAAGGTAATTGACGTATGTAAAAAGGTAAATGAATTTAAGAAAATGCAGAGTAAATGCAAAACATACACGAGTTCTCGTCGTTTTGGGGAATTAAAAAGGGAAAAAAACGGTATCTGCCTCAGAAAAGAAAAGAACGCGAGGAGGAGAGAGGATTGGGGGTTGGGTTGGAGAGGGGTTTCGTGTGGTGACTTGGTGCCGTGCTGCTCTCTCTCACATCGTCAATCCATCCATCACTTCGCGTATTCTCCTCCCACTCCGTCCATCAGTCCACGAGCTCAGCGACTGACTCCTCCTCGTTGGATCGTCGTCGTCGAGGTCGAGGGCGAGGCGATGGCCTCCCAAAACCCCACCACCACCAATGGTCCCCCCTCGCAGCACCAGCAGCAAGGTCCAGCAAGCCGATCCCCTCCTTCCCTCCCTCCAGTTCTATGGCCGCAGCCTGTCGTGATTCCATCTGAGTTAGCCGCTTCTAAATTTTGGATCAACCCTTAAAGCTTTTGCTTTGAAAGCTTTGAACTTTGAGTCGTCTAGCTTGTCAATTTCTATCGATGCCATTAAATCTGGATGGATTGATTGCAACCAGGAGGAGCAGATGCCAGAGGAGGCGAGCAGCTGGTCTTCGACGCGCCGGCGCAGCCGATGAGGCAGGATTACATCCAGAACGCCGTCAAGTTCCTCTCCCACCCCAAGGTCAAGGGATCCCCCGTATTGTACAGGCGCTCCTTCCTCGAGAAGAAGGGGCTCACCAAAGACGAGATCGACGAGGCCTTCCGACAAGTACCTGTAAGCCCCTCACTAGACACCCCCCCCCCTTCTCTCTCCTCCTCTTCTTACCAATCCACCAATCTCATCACTCATGTCATGAATCTTCTTTCTACTACGAACACTGCAGGACCCGCAACCCAGTGCTACCACTGCTTCGCCTTCGCAGCAGGGTAAGACAGTACCACAATCTTTCTTTTGTTACATGTTGCCTAACCAGTTAGCGAAAGAGCAGGAGCAGCCTGCATTACTTGTTTCATGGTAGCGTTTGATTAAATCATCCAAAAATCTTATTGGTACTAAAAATTATTGTCTAAGAGATGACACACAGAAGAAAGGGTGCCCTAGGTAAAGCTAGTCAACGACAACAAAATCCAGATTACAAGCAATACCTTTGTTCTCTTCTTCTTCGTCATCTTTTTTGTTTCCTGTGTTGCAAGGACAGCTTAGATAAATACCATGACGGCAAAAATGGATTTACCACTTCTGTTCTAACATCAAACATTTAGTTTCTAAACTAGGATTCATAAAAATTCAGTTAGGAACTGTTCTGTTCTTGGTAGTAGCTTCAAGGTTCGAATTGCTTATGCTGTGGTACTACTTCTCTACCTCCTTTTATATTCAAAGTCTAATGAAAAGCAACAGGCCATGTAACTGCTATAGTGCTCTGCTCTGCTCATAAACTAGTATGCTGCTTTCTTTGCGCGCAGCCAACAACCCAAACCAATCTACTGGAGTGCAGCCTTATACATCAGTACAATCTGTGCAACCAGCAACAGGCCCTGTAACTGCTGGCCCTCTCATTGTTGGTACGCAGCCCAAGTTCAGCTGGTACCGTGCATTCGTAGCTGCAGGGCTATTGCTTGGATTCGGAGCTAGTGCTGCCGTCTTTGTCAAGGTATTTCTGGTGACCTCTCTACAGGTTTTCAAACTCTTCAACTCAGCAAGTGAGCCATAAACCATATTTGCATGTATTGCACAGAAACTGCTCCTTCCTAGGCTAAAGTCTTGGATCTGTAAGGTCGTAGCTGAAGGCGATGAAACTGAGGGCAAGCAACTTAGGTCCAAGACCGACGAGGATACTGCTGAGGCTGTAAAAGCTTCAGCATCAGCTGTTTCTGCTATTGCTAAAACAAACCAAGAATTGCTTGCTTCAAAGGATGAAGGTTCCACAATGCTTCTTCATAGTTTATCACTTCTTTTGTTGCCAAAAATCTTTCAATTTAAACTTAGTTTCATATTTTAAATTGTCTTATATACATTCTCTGTCCTTGCTTTCTTGTCTGCAGAAAAGAAGATACTTGTGACTCTGACACAAGCGCTAGATTCTCAAGCAAGAGAGTTAAAATCCTTGAGTGAGTCAGTAAACCATAGCAGGGAGTCCATAAATATTACCAGGGAGGATAGGTTTTCACAGTACCGGCCATTGGAAGAGCAGGTCCCTTCTGCTGCAAGGAATGGTCAGTATCAAAATTTGAATGTGCTATTTCATAGTTCAGCGTCTCTCTCTTTGCATCAAATCGCTCTGCAAAGCTAGTCTAGTACAGTGGAATGGTCTTTTTTTTTTGCCAATCAACTTACCCTTGTCTTACCCTTAAAAAGCCTTACCTTGTTTGATTGATGACAAGTCCATTCTTTCCCATGTATCAGAAGAGATCCACCTTATGTTGTGGCAATGCCATTTCTTGCAGCAAGTCCTATATTAGAAAAGTTCACTTTATAGTTTAAATATAATTATTGACCCTGATAACTATGAGAATCTCACCGCATCATCGTTTGTTTGACCACAATGTTTAGGGCCAGTTAACACTCCATGGAGAGCTTCTCAGGTGTGCACTTATGCTGTTCATCCTGTTCGACAATTTCACTGATATGCTCATGCTTTGGATCATTCTCCTATTTCTGACCCATGTTCCCCTTTTGTAGCAAACTAATCCATACAGTGTGCCAAACAGTGACTTTGGCTCGGGTCGGTATCTTTTGTGAAGCTCTTTTTTGCCTTGCCCAGCCTGATATTTCCTTGTTTCTTGTTACCTACCGATGGCTTGTTTCTTGAGCAGGGAGGCCTTCATTTGTGCCAGCACCTACAGAACCTACATTCGGCTCATTTTCAAGATCTTATGTTGAGGTAAGCAAATGATCAGGTTACAACTAGACATCCATATAGCATTTGCTGAAATTAGCTGGATTGACTACTTGATGCAAACTTTGGTGTTATTGACGCTCAATTTGGTGTTAGCTTTCTTGGACAGGTTCTGTTGTTGGCTGTTACATAACCTTCTATCTAGCTTTGGGCAGTTTCACGATTGAACTGACTCCCATGATTTGCAACGAAATTTGCCAAATCAACCATATATGTTTCTCTAGCGTGTATATAGTTGCAGATCAGCCATATGTTCTTTTTTCACATATAACATCTGACTGGCCCATCACAGGCTGTTTAATGAGATATCTATCTCAGCTAGCATTATATTTCATTCATTTATATAAACTGGACAAATATTGGCACCTACGTTCTTGAACATTGTCTGATTTATAGCAAGAGGCACACTTTGTTACCTCGACCATGCTCCCATCTATCAGCGTAAATGAATAATAGCATTAGTTTTGCCATCTTCCATTTAACTTGCCACCGAGAGAATGTCCCCTACTAGAGCTTGAGCTGCCATCCTAATTATATTTATGATTCAGCAGACAACATCTACTGCACAACGAGGGGATAGGTCTTCTGGGAGTAAGGTGTGGTGCTGAACCTTGCCTTTGCTTCAAGTAAGTGCTGCCGTTTACTTGGAACTGACTCAAAGTCTTTTGTTTATCGTTAAAAAAACAGCCATGGGAGACACAACAATACTCACAGCAGAGGCTTGGTTATGGACCCAACTCCCAGTTGAGTGATGATGGATCATACTCTAAAGCTCAGGACAACTATGGGCCTTCGTATCACCAGAATGGGAAGGCCCCTGATTTTCAACCAGCGGAGCCTAGGCCGTTGGCATACAGCAGTGGGGTTGAGGAAAGTCCGCCACCTCAGCGCCGCTGGGTTCCCCCTCAGCCTCCAGGTGTTGTCATGGCAGAAGCGGCAGCCGCCATACGTGAGCCTAAGTCCCTGCCAAAGCAACCGTCAAGCGACACATCTGAGGCAGCTGGTGAGATGCAGGTGAATGGTGCCCCAAGTTCTTCTGCTGTTGTCGCTGAGGTGCCAGTTAATGGCAGCGCTGCAAGTGATGCTGGACGTAGCGAGATCCAAGAACAGTCAGAAGCCATCTAAGCAGAGATGAGGCAACCAACAACTGAGAAGCAATCTGAGCGAGATTCTGGTACATGTGGGAGTTTTGCCATAAGTTTCCGAGTCCCGACCAATATATTTGGATTACTGCACCTTCAGGGTGGCTAATGATGGAATACAATAAGTTGCAATAAAATCTTGATGTGAGGTTTTGTCTTTAGATTAATGCTGCTACTGTATACACTGGCAAAAAACATAACGAGAAATTTTCTTTTGGCTGTGCCTTTTGTAAGTTATGGGCTTATAAAATTTGTTTGTAGCTTGGCGTTTTTTGTCTTCTTTTAAGCCCGTGTTTAGCTCTTCAACCTTTAGTTTCGGGCTGTTTCATCCGATTGCTGTCCAGCTTAAGCCGTCAAAGTCGCTACTTTGCCAATTATGGACGATTATCTCTTGTATTCATCATCAGCGATCGATTGATACTGTTGGCAGAAAAGAAACCCATCTTGCACGCGTCACTCAGTTGGGCGTTTATTGATTCTGTTGTGCATGCATCACAAAAGATGTCAAATCCAATGCCAGCAATGCAGTTGATGAGAGGTACTCTCCCATTTGTTCTCCCTGCCGTGCTGATTTAATTCAAATAACTATTTCAAGGGAGTTTCAATGCAAACAGGAGTGACCAGAGTATTGCTTGTTTAATTTGTTAGCACCAGTATGCAATTCTGCATAAAAGTGGACTCTTTTTTTTTATGATGCCATTGGTGTTGCCATCTCTGTCTCAGGATGAACATGGCAAACAAATCAATTCTAGGGTTGCAGTTGCAGGCTTAACAACTATAAATAAAAAGCACATTAAAACAAGTGGATATTATCATTAGCATGCAAAGGGGGGATAAACAAGGGAACTACATATCATAGCTTAATTTAGTACTAGTAAGTACATAGAGCAGCGACGCATGCACAGGCTGATCTAGCCTGCCATTCCTCACGAGATGAGAAACCCGGGCCGGATTGTAGGTAGCTGCTGGGATGGGTCGCAGGCAGGATCCACAGACTGACCGAAAATTAGCAGCTACAACTAACCGACGATTAGTACCAGTGGCTAGCAGCCAGTATACAAGACGGACTGTACTAGATCACTAACTAGGAAGAGCTTATATCCATCCATCCATCCTGCAGAGCAGAGCTAGCCTAACGCTGATGAAAAGCAGTGGTATAAGAAGTCGGCCGGGCACTGAGCATCATGTCAACTTTGGCCAAAAGGCCTTGCATTTCTCCCACAAGGTTCTGCACAGCCGGCTTTGCCCCGTCGTCCTTCCTAAACGATGAAGGGACGAGATCATCTTCTCAAGGTTCTTCCTAATGTCTGTCAGTGGAAGCTTTGGAGCAGGTGAAGGCAGCGGCTGAGGCGCATTCAGCTTGACCGGAGGCAGATGCTGCGGCCAAGGGAGGCCCAAGCGCACCGAGAGTTTCAGCACAGCTGTAGGCAGCCTCTGCTTCAGCGCTGGTGCCAAACACGACGGGCGCTCTTCGGGTGTCTTTGGCGATGCCAGTCTCGGTCTCGATCTGGAAGCCAAACCTGCGAAATGTGGAGAGGAGTTCCTCCTTGGAAGGCAGAACGGTGTCCTGTCTGTGTGAAGTCCAGAGCAAGTGCTGCCGGGTTCCCAAAGTGCTGCCCATGTCCAGTCCTATTCCTAGTCTTCTTCTTCTTGGGCGCAGAATCAGCGACACCATTAGTAGCTTGAAAAGAGAAACCGGATGCGGATGCCATCTTCTTCCTCTTGCGTCCAGCTTCTAGTGCAGCAGCGGCATTGGCAGCTCCTCCGATGCAGTGGCGTAGCCAGGATTTGTAGCTATGGTGGTTCATTATCTAAATTTTTTTTAACCGTTATAAACTTAACATGTCGGTACACAAGTATATGAATTACAAAATACAATTAAGAAAAAAGGACATACAATTAAAATTAAAAAGTCCAATGCGACCGTGCATTCCAATAATATAATCTAATGACACAGAATAAAATAAGGTTTTGTGTACCTTGTGACTTGCGGCCTGTGAACGTCTGATGCTTGATGGTGGATCGCTGTCGCTGATCACCGGCTGGTGGCCACCAGCAATAGCTGATGCGTTCTGCTCGAGTTAGGGCTTATTTGCTTAGTCGCTAGCTCTAGGGAGAGATTGGGAGAAAAAAAGGAAACATGACTAAACGAGCAGGCTAATTGGATGAAGATTTTGACTTTTGAGATGTACCTGCAGAGGACTCACGTGTGCTGCTGCTCGTCGTCCGGCGCCGGCCTGCCGCCGGCCCGCCACCGCCGCTATCGTTCGTATAATCGTATTCGTATTCTATGAAGCACAACACAGCAAGGGATACGAAGGGGCGCAGGCCGGCCGCACAGAGAAATACGAAGGGTCGCACAATGCGTATTCGCGAAAGGCCGCGGACGCTCCCACGTATTCGATGTTTGGCTGCTGAAGATCCGAATTTTCCTATATCTATGGGCCGAGCGCAGGGTGGTCCGCGGACCACCCGTACCACCCTGTAGCTCCGCCAGTGCTCCGATGTGGTGAGCATTTTCCATTGCATCATCATCTTTCTTGACAGCTCTCACACACATGCCTGCGGATCCATCAGCATCACCCATGGCAGTGGCACGGCCTGCAGTCAACAGCTCGAGGCCAACAAGAGATGATGGGGATGTACCTATATTAGAGATATTTTCTATTGTACTAGGGTTTAGTCTTATGTCCCTTTGTACCTTATATATATTGTCTATTAGGTCTCTTTAATACACACTCAATATTCATAATATGATATCAGAGCAAAGATTAGGATTAAAATTTAGGGGGGTTCTATTACACAGTCAATTGATTTTTTTTAAATCACAATCGATTTTTTCACTATTGGATCAAGATCCTATGGCTCACATCCTCTACCTCTCTTACCTATATAACACAGACACAGCCCCCATGCCACCTCGTTGGCGTCGCCTCCGCCGCTGGCGATGCCCGCTAGTGAGCTCTTTCCGCCCTGCCTCCCATTCCCACCGCCGCCGCCGCCTCCCTTCTTCGTCCTCTCTGGTGAAATCCCCCTGTGCCGCCTCCTTCCTTGTCTCCGTCGGATCCGCCACCACATCCCACCACCTCCTAACAACTTTGGTCGAAACCACCCCCCGTCGACCCCACCAACCGTCCTCCTCACACGCGTCCGGCGGCACCGCTGCCACCCCAGCCTTGCTCTAAGTCAGGTGGCACCAGTGAACCTGAACCCTAAACGGGTAAACCCTAATCCGTCGGTCGCCGCCACCACCGTAACTGAGAGGAGGAAGACGACCTCACCGGAGAACGAATCTCCACGCCGATGCAAAGTTGAGAAAATCGACTGTGACTGCGCAAAATTTTCAGGCGCCTATGAAATAGCAAATCCGTAAAGTTTACTATAGCCACTGCCTTCTAGCCTATGATCATTTTCCGTTGCCGCTAGCCCTGGGAGAACTAATCTTCATTCCCAGGGGCGTCCATCTCCCGGCCATCGGCCCCCGCGCACACGCGCCGCCACCAACGCAACCGTCTACACCCGTGGCCATCTTCCGGCTGTCGTCTTCTCCGGTCCGGACTGGATAAGGCGAGGAGAGGGAGAGAGATGGGAGTGAGTGAGGAGTCTCGAGTCTTCTCTGGAGTCTTGAGGCACTCCTCCGGCTTGGTTTGGTTTATTAGGTGGTTTAGGTGGGCTTGGCTCTGCCATCCCATGGTGGTGCTATATTTAATTACTTTTTACTAGAAGATCATGATGTGAGTCGTTGAGTCCAAGTTTTTTCTTTGGAGTCTTCCATTACCTCCATCCAAATCCATAGCCTTTAACTTTGAGTTCTTCTAAGCCATACGAGTTAATAAATTTATTGTCAATCATACAAGCATGGAAATTTCCTTTTTGCATGGCAACAGCCGCCGCTCTTCTCTCTGAGCCACGTGCAGATCGTAGAAGTTATTATGATGTCATCGCTTCTTTGAACCGTCGCGCTTCTTGTGCACTGCGCTTCTATTGTGTTTCTTGTGCACTACGCCGCCGCTGTCTTGGGCTTCGATCTGCGTCGCCATACTTCTATCTATTTCTCTTTGGCTTGATTTGATAGTTTTTCCAAGAGCTGCACGCTACGCTAGATTAGTTTAGCTTTAGTCCTTGACCTATTATATTTAGCTAGTTCTTAGGGGATAATATAACTTGTACAGTGACAGCTTGGTCCGACCCTGTATTTTCTACTCGATGTGTCGCTGATATGTGTGTCATGTAACCTCATGATGATTAGTGCTTAATTAAGTTTGTGAATAGAGCTAATTAAGCTCATGATTAGCGCTCAATCAAGCACATGATTAGCTCTAATTAATTATGATTAGTACTAATTAAATATGACTAGAACTAAATAAAAATACACCTCATTTAGTGCTTTAATTAGTACTAATTAAATACAATTAGTAATAATTAATTATGATTAGTACTAATTAATGTGATTAACACTAATTAAAGCGCTAAATAAAAGCCTGTATAGTGTATTACTATGCTAGTCCAGTTACATGTCGAACATACTGTACTACTCTACTTTGTTGTACTACTTTTGGTGTACCATGCATGCATGTATGTATTACCATCCAATCCATTGCCAATTTGTCATCACTCAGTAGAGCTGCAATCCGTATGCTAGATCTACAATTTACAAAAATTCGTACATTTCATGTTTCGTTTCGCCATCATCCACTAATTTACAAGACAATATCCTTGCCGCCAAGTGCTGGATGGAACCCATTGCAATATGCATCTTGAACCCCAAATTAACGACACGCTCCCTCCCTTCATGAATGTCTTTCTTAATTTCCTCTTATCATAGATTACTCCTCAACACCTACAGTCTGGTACTTTTTTTTACCCATTGTTATTTTATGTTAGTAGTCACCTGCCTGCAATTCACGAAGGTTAACAAAAAAAAGATCATCAGTGGTCACTTCAAGCAGCGCGCATGATTACATTTATACTAATACTATCATGTTAATAGCAAGCAAAATATTGCCAAACTCACCCTGTACAATTTTTGACCTGCATTATCACACATCAGCTGCTTATCGCCAATATTGAGCCCATCTATGGATGGTCTCAACCATTTGAGGGAACAAAGCGCTGACACTCTCATTGATAAGATCCTGGAAGAAATGTATAGCATCCTCATCGTCCAGATCCAGCCGGAATTTCTCCTGAAGCTGATTGATGCACCACAGAAAAGAGAGAGAAATACGTCATTTAGACTGCTCTGGTCTTTACAAGAATTCACATGCTCCTCAACTCGTAACAAGCAATTAATTACCTTAAGAACTCCATTTTCCTCGGAAGAGATATCTGGAATATTTGATCTTCTCATCAAGTTGAATAGATTCAATATAAGGCTGCTCGACTTCCGTAAAATGTTGTATGCTTCGCAGCAGTAGGACTTGAATCTCGCATAGTATTGGCTGAAATGGAAAAAAAAAAGATAAAATTGTGCAAGAGCTGAGACAGCAAATGAGTGGAAGTGCAAATATTTAACAAAACTGATCAAGAAATTACCTTTCTGCACCACCCATTGCCTCAACCATTTCTTTGCATAGTTTCATTGGTGGTGGAAATGGCTTTGGATCTCGACCCAGAATAAAAGCAAAGTCAACGTGGAAAAGGCGTCCATCATCTCTTAGAAGAAGATTATCTAGATGTCTAGAGAGAGAGAGAGAATCAGCCATTTGTTATTCCTGATAAATTGCATGATGCTAAACAATGTATCATGGTCCACAGTCGACATGAGCAACTCTAGATCAAGAGGGCATAAAAAAACTGTATGGCAATCTCAGCCAGCCAGATCATCACTCTTGATGGACATTGCTACAGAAAGTGTCCTGGCCAGGGACAGAGTTTCCGTTAAAGCATGAGGAGCACTAACATACTTGATAAACTACATGATGCAGAACAATGTGTAATTATATCAGGACATTGGCCATAAATAATAAAAGCCTAGTTGAGCTATATAATCCTTACTAAAAGAAACACAAACAAAAAACCATTTTCATCGCTGGCCAATAGTTATGAAAAGAAAAAATTGATGTAGGACACAAATAAGTTCAGTGTCCTCAAAAGCACAATGAACAGCCTGGGACACGTAGCAATACAGGATTGGCAGCTGAAGTTTGTGGAATGTACAGAGAACTGAAAGAAAGGCTTTTGTATGAGAATTTTTAAGCATAAAAGGTTAGCTATCCTACAGGTACTTAAAACAAGAAGGCACTAGGAGTCTAAGAAGAAAGAATACCAACCTGTCCCCAACCCCCATTATATATGTAATGACAGAGTAACCAGCACAGCTTTTTATGAAAGTTTCCAAGCATTGCGCAGTTATACCAAAAGGACCATCTTCGTCAGGATGGAACTTTTGTAGGTAACTTGTAATACTGCGATGTTCTGATAGAATCTGAGAACAAACAACAACTTAAATCGACAAAGATATATTCCTGTAGAAACAAAACTACTCATGAAATGAGGCTAGAAATTGTAGAAAACTTCGTTGCAATGGAAAAGATAACTAGACATTTGGCAACTCGACAATGATTTCCATTATATTCAATATCAAGCTACCTGTGCGAGCGAACTGGAAGGAATAAATTCAGACATCCCTTCATCTTGTCCAGTAGCAAGAACTCGATATGGAGAAAGGTGCAAGTCCAAATTTTCTAATTTGAGCAACCGGTCCATCAAAGAGACCATCTGAATAACCTACAAAGTACACGCCACAAATTAGCCATGACCTCCCTCCTTCGTCCCATGCAATTGTGTATTGAGTTCTATATTGAGATCAGTGTTCTAAACAGTAGTAAGTGAAAGCCCAGCCCACCTGTAAGTGCTTATGCTGTATGTGGCCTCACATGCAGCTCAACTATTATGAAAAAGATGTATACATATTTTATGTATATAATGGTATGGATGCTAAACATATGTTATATACACATTGGAACAACACTCTAGCACTAAAATTTACCTATACATGAACTGTTGAGGCTAGTACTGTAATGTGTCACGGGTAGAAGTGTAATAGTTATGTGCGTGCTAGGGGTAGTTAAGGAATTGTAGTCTAGTCTAGGGGTAGTTAGCCCCTTGGGCTCTTGCAATACAACCTGTTATTCGGCCCTAGCTCCTCTTCTTCACTAAATCTAACATGGTATTAGAGTGTCAGATTCTTTGAGCCGCCACCTACTCGTCTTCCACCATTGCTGCCCCAGGGAAGGAGCAATCTCATGCTCCACAGGGTGGCCTCCTTCTAGTCGTAGCACTTCTGTTCAGTAGCAGCAGTAGCCACCGCCTACAGACGGTCACCTCGTCTCATGCCCGAATCTGACATCAGCAGGCCGTCTCCAAGCTAGATCCAGTGTCACACGTGTGGGGGAGCCGTCTTCCTCACCTCGAGCCATCGCTCGTCCTCCCCGACAATGGAACCAAAAGCCCCGCAACTGGGAGCCATCCCAAGTCAGAATCAGTCCTCGAGCTTGACCCCGATGCCACCCGCCCGAGCTCCTACGTTGCCCTACGCCAATCCACGCCGCCTTGCGTTCCGCCGGCTCCGATTCGGCTAGATCTTGATGAATAAGTCCCTGTACTGTGGTCTTTGTGGGGTTGTGGTAGTTTTTGTTTTTTGACTGCTTTAGGACAGCATCTGCTTTTAGGACAGCATCTGCTTTTAGGACAGCATCTGCTTTTGCTTTAGGACAGCATCTGCTTTTAGGACAGCATCTGCTTTTGGGACAGCATCTGCTTTAGGACAGCATATTGACCGCTTTAGGACAGCATCTAGGATAGTATCTTAGCATATGCTTGGCTGGTTCTCAGCCTATAAATATGTATCTCCAACCCCTCAGGTTGGTATGGCATTGTGTGAGCAATAAACAAGAAAACTTGCCCCATCTCCTAGTGTCATCCTCTCCATGAGAGTAAAGATCTTGCTATCACCAAGAGCAAGAGTCCAGCGACTAACAAGTGGTATCAGAGCCTTAGTATCCTGTAGCCTGAGCATCTCCTGCTCATCTCCTCCGGCCTCGCAGCAGCCCCAGCCAGTAGCAGCAGCAGCTCCGGCTGTCCCCGCTCACTCCTCTCCGGAGACGGGCAGCAGCTCGTCAGAAGCAGCCCTCTCTCCACGCAACAGCCCCCCAGTAGCGCGCCATGTCCGCAGGGCAGTCTCAGCGCTCGGTCGCCTCGAGCATGCGGCGTCAGCAGACGGCCGAGCTCGTCGCGGCAGAGCAGCGCGAGCGAGCGGCGGCAGAGACCGCTGCGGCGGCGGAAAGGGCGTCAAGGCTGGCAGCGGCGGAGCTGGCAGCAGCCAGGGCGGAGGTGGAAGCAGCGGCGGCGGCAGATGCAGCGCGTGCGGCAGCAGCAGAGGTCAAGGCTCTGCGCGGCAGCAACAGCAGCTCCGGCTCTGTTGATGACAGCGCCGACGCGGACCCTCAGCTGCTGGAGAGGGAGGCAGCGCAAGGGCGAACGGCGCAATGGGCAGCCGCGCACGCCCACGAGCGCGGCGGCAGCCCAGACAGGCGCGGACGCGCCGGCGGCGCTCCTGAAGGAGGCGCACACGGCGGTGGCGCTCCTGGAGGAGGCACGCACGGCGGCGGCGTACAGGTCGACGGAGAGCGCGGCCCTCACAGGCAACGCGGCTCTCTCTCCCCGGTTCGGTACCGTGGTCACCACGAGTACCAGGCTGTCGTCAGGGACGTCGGCCCCGGCGGCGGGTGGCCTACCCTCACCAAGACCAACTACGTCGAGTGGGCTGCGGTGATGAGGGTGAAGCTCCAGGTGCGGCATATGTGGGATGCAGTCCGGTACGGCGACGTCGACTACGACCAGGATCGACGGGCGCTGGATGCTCTCATCGCCGCAGTCCCGCCCGAGATGCAGTTTTCGCTTACCAACAAGCGGACTGCCAAAGAGGCTTGGGACGCCATCGCTGCAGCACGCATCGGCAGCGACCGCGCCCGCAAGTCTACACTGCAGGCACTACGCACGGAGTGGGAGAACCTGGCCTTCAAGCCAGGTGAGGACGTTGATGACTTTGCTCTCCGTCTCAACACCCTGTTGCAGAAGTTGGTGCAGTTCGGTGACGACACCTACGGCGAAGAGAGAGCTGTGGAGAAGCTCTTCCGCTGCGTCCCCGAGAAGTACAAGCAGATGGCTCGCTCGATCGAGTCTCTGCTGGACCTCTCCACGATGACGATCGAGGAGGCGTTGGGTCGCCTCAAGGTCGTTGACAGCGATGAGCCACAGCGCCTCTCGGGACCCGTCACCATTGGCGGGAAGCTCCTCCTCACTCGGGAGCAGTGGGCTGCCGGCCAAGGTGACAGGAAGAAGGGGGAGCCTTCTTCCGCGGCAGGCGGCCGCAAGCATGGCAAGCGCGGCAAGCCGCGCAAAGACGCCCAGGCAGGGGCGCGAGGAGGCGCCCAGGGCGGCGATGCTGGCAAGCAAAAGCCGGCACGAGACGACTCTTGCCACAACTGCGGCAAGCTTGGTCATTGGGCCAAGGATTGTCGACAGCCACGACGCGGCCAGGCCCACGTCGCGCAAGCGGAGGAGGAGCAGCCGGTCCTGTTCATTGCTCATGCGAGCATCGAACTACCTCCAGCGGCACCGGCCGCAGTGGCTCTCCACCTTGACGAGCCAAAAGCACACGCCCTCCTCGGCGACAGTTCCGGCAATGACAAGACCGACGGGTGGTGCCTCGACACCGGCGCCACCCACCACATGACCGGGCGGCGGGAGTTCTTCTCCGAGCTCGACTCAGGCGTTCGAGGCACCGTCAAGTTCGGCGACGCCTCCGCCGTGGAGATCAAGGGCGTCGGCTCTGTCGTCTTCGTCGCCAAGACTGGCGAGCACCGGCTGCTCACCGGCGTCTACTACATCCCCGATCTGCGGAACTCCATCATCAGCTTGGGACAGCTGGATGAGAACGGCTCGCGTGTCGAGATCGAGCACGGGGTGCTGCGGATTTGGGATCTTCGACGCCGCCTGCTTGCCAAGGTAACCAGAGGCGCAAATCGACTCTACACTCTTCACGTGCAGGTGGCACAACCCCTTTGTCTCGCAGCTCGTCGGGACGACGAGGCGTGGCAGTGGCACGAGCGCTTTGGGCACCTTCACTTCGAGGCCCTGAAGCGGCTCAGCGCCACGGAAATGGTGCGAGGCCTGCCGTGCCTTGACCATGTGGAGCAGCTCTGCGACGTCTGCGTGTTGACGAAGCAGAGGCGACTCCCCTTTCCCCAGCAGGCGAGTTTTCGAGCCAAGGAGAGGCTCGAGCTCGTGCACGGGGACTTGTGTGGCCCGGTGACACCGGCCACACCGGGAGGACGACGCTACTTCCTGCTGCTCGTCGACGACCTCTCCCGCTACATGTGGGTGATGGTCCTCGGCAGCAAGGGAGAGGCTGCGGACGCCATCAGGCGCACGCAGGCTGCTGCGGAGGCGGAGTGCGGCCGCAAGCTGCGCGTGCTGCGCACAGACAACGGCGGCGAATTCACGGCGGCTGAATTCGCGTCGTACTGTGCTGATGAGGGCATTCAGCGCCACTACTCCGCGCCGTACAGCCCGCAGCAGAACGGCGTCGTCGAGCGGCGCAACCAGACGGTTGTGGGGATGGCTCGGGCCCTCCTCAAGCAGAGGGGGATGCCGGCTGTCTTCTGGGGAGAGGCGGTGGTGACGGCCGTCTACATCCTCAACCGCTCGCCTACCAAGGCGCTCGACGGCAGGACGCCGTACGAGGCTTGGCATGGGCGCAAGCTGGCGGTCTCCCACTTGCGGGTCTTCGGCTCCCTCGCGTTCGCCAAGGAGCTTGGCCACATCGGTAAGCTCGACGACAGGAGCACTCCGGGAGTGTTCATCGGCTACGCGGAGGGCTCGAAGGCCTACCGCATCCTCGACCCTGACACACAGCGAGTCCGCATCTCGCGTGACGTTGTGTTCGACGAAGGGCGAGGCTGGACGTGGGACAAGGCGGTGGACGACGGTTCGACTTCGACTCTCAGGGACTTTGTTGTCGACTACGTCCACTTCGAGAGAGCCGGGGGAGCTAGCAGCTCGTCTTCACCGAGCTCGTCCACCTCGACACCTTGCTCGCCACCAGCTCCGGCGAGTGCTCCAACACCTTCGGCACCGGCTACGCCCCACTCTTCACCACCGGCCACTCCACGCTCTCCCGCACCGGCTCACCACTCTCCTGCGCCGGCGGCCACACCACCGGAATCGGCCCCAACAGCTTCGGTCCACGACGAGCAGCGCACGGTGGAGTTCGCTACTCCGCTGTCTCACGACGAGGATCGCGTCGACGCCTACCACGACGACGAGCCTCTGCGCTATCGTACCATGGACAACATCCTCGGCGAGCTGCCCGTCCCTGGACTGGCGCAGCACGACTTCGAGGCGGAGCTGCACTTGGCGTGCGACGACGGCGAGCCCCGCTCCTTCGCTGAGGCGGAGGGAGACGCGGCGTGGCGTGTCGCGATGAAGCAGGAGATGGACGCTGTCGAGCAGAACCGGACGTGGGAGCTGGCGGATCTTCCTGCCGGTCACCGCGCGATCACCCTTAAGTGGGTGTTCAAGCTGAAGCGGGATGAAGCCGGCGCCATCGTCAAGCACAAGGCTCGCTTGGTGGCACGAGGCTTCGTGCAGCAGGAGGGGGTCGACTTCGATGACGCCTTCGCACCCGTCGCGCGCATGGAGTCCGTTCGTCTTCTCCTCGCACTTGCAGCTCAGGAGGATTGGCGCGTCCATCACATGGACGTCAAGTCCGCCTTCCTCAACGGCGACTTGAAGGAGGAGGTCTACGTCCGTCAGCCGCCGGGATTCGTCATCCCCGGCAAGGAGGGCAAGGTTCTCCGCCTGCGCAAGGCCCTCTACGGCTTGCGGCAGGCACCACGAGCCTGGAACGCTAAGCTGGACTCCACCCTCAAGCAAATGGGGTTCCAGCAGAGCGCACACGAGGCTGCAGTCTACCGGCGGGGCAAAGGCGGCAACGCCCTGCTGGTGGGCGTCTACGTCGACGACCTGGTGATCACTGGCACCAAGGATGCGGAGGTGGCGGCATTCAAGGAAGAGATGAAGGCCACCTTCCAGATGAGTGACCTGGGGCCTCTCTCCTTCTACTTAGGGATCGAGGTGCACCAGGATGATTCCGGGATCACGCTTCGACAGACCGCCTACGCCAAGCGCGTCGTTGAGCTAGCTGGGCTCACCGACTGCAACCCAGCTCTCACTCCAATGGAGGAGAGGCTGAAGCTGAGCCGCGACAGCACGACGGAGGAGGTGGACGCTACGCAGTACCGGCGTCTTGTGGGGAGCCTTCGCTACCTCGCCCACACACGACCGGACTTGGCATTCTCCGTCGGCTACGTTAGTCGGTTCATGCAACGACCGACGACGGAGCATCAGCAGGCTGTGAAGAGGATCATCCGCTACGTTGCGGGGACTCTTGACCACGGCCTCCATTACCCGAGGTGTCCCGGCGCGGCACACTTCGTCGGGTACAGCGACAGCGACCACGCGGGCGACATCGACACCAGCAAGAGCACAAGCGGGATTCTCTTCTTCCTCGGCAAGTGTCTCGTTCACTGGCAGTCAGTCAAGCAGCAGGTGGTGGCCCTGTCCAGCTGTGAGGCCGAGTACATAGCGGCTTCCACCGCTTCGACTCAGGCACTCTGGCTCGCTCGACTGCTTGGTGATCTCCTCGGCAGGGACACTGAAGCAGTGGAGCTCAGGGTGGACAGCAAGTCCGCTCTAGCCCTGGCAAAGAACCCCGTTTTTCATGAACGGAGCAAGCACATCCGGGTGAAGTACCATTTCATCCGAGACTGCTTGGATGAAGGAAGCATCAAGGCAAGCTACATCAACACCACGGATCAGCTTGCGGATCTGCTCACCAAGCCTCTTGGAAGGATCAAGTTCCTTGAGCTCTGCTCCAAGATCAGGATGGTTCAACCCTCCCACAAGACGACGCACAAGACTTAGGGGGAGAATGATGAATAAGTCCCTGTACTGTGGTCTTTGTGGGGTTGTGGTAGTTTTTGTTTTTTGACTGCTTTAGGACAGCATCTGCTTTTAGGACAGCATCTGCTTTTGCTTTAGGACAGCATCTGCTTTTAGGACAGCATCTGCTTTTAGGACAGCATCTGCTTTTGGGACAGCATCTGCTTTAGGACAGCATATTGACCGCTTTAGGACAGCATCTAGGATAGTATCTTAGCATATGCTTGGCTGGTTCTCAGCCTATAAATATGTATCTCCAACCCCTCAGGTTGGTATGGCATTGTGTGAGCAATAAACAAGAAAACTTGCCCCATCTCCTAGTGTCATCCTCTCCATGAGAGTAAAGATCTTGCTATCACCAAGAGCAAGAGTCCAGCGACTAACAGATCTGGTCGCCGCTGTCTTCCCTCGTCACTGTCGACCTTGGTCATCATCCTCGTCGCCAAATCCGGCGATACTCGTCGTCTCCAGTCTCAATCTGGGGCAAATCTATTCATCTTCATAGCCGACGACCATTGATTTGTCGTCTTTGAGCTCGATCCGCACCAGATACATGCACCCCGCCTATCGGAGCCGTCATCTCCGCCGGATTCGTCCTTCACCATGGACAGACTTCATCGTCGTCATCGACCCCTATCCTCACTGAATCCGGTGCTCCTCGCCATCACCGGCTGGGTCTAGAGCTGGCCGTGCTCGCCCTCACCATCACTGATCCGGATCTCATCATCGCTGGCTTCCATCATCATCGCCAACCTCTGTCGCTGCTGGTCTCGATCCACGTCAGCCATCACCGTCCTCGTCCGCATGTCGCCACCACCGGTCAGTGGCCCTTGAGCTCATTTGTTGGTGGCCATCTTGTTCTCTTCGTTGGCGACGCCATCTACCTCATCGCCGTCATCTTCTCGCGTCGCTGGCGTTGGATTGAGCTCGGGGAGCCCTGATCTGACGCCATGGGCTCGAGATTTGAGCCCCCTCGTCACCGGCCTCACACCTCGCCAGCTCGCCATGGTCGTCCTCAAGCCATCTTTGCCACAAAACAGGAATGAGATATGCAGCTTGTAATCAGTGTTCTTCTGGGAACTGTAACCACTATATTCCCAACATGACCAACACATAATCGGTTGAGTAGCTCAGAAGAGCAACCTACCACTAATGCTTAAGCAGCCAGTGGCCCTGATTTAGAAGAACTATTAAGTTACAAGTGCATACTAATAAAATAATCAAATTTGTACACAATTTGTGCCCCAAAACTTAAGCTACAGCATACAGCCATATCCCAGTGGCAGCATGATACAATTCATAATGTTGCATTTTATTCAGGTAAAGTGACAAGTTAGCAAGGACTGAAACTACTATTGGCTGTTGCAAGTCAAATTTCGGTCATATCACAGAATTATTATACCGTAATCACTCACTCAGATTGTCAAGCCCCACTACCATTACATAAAAGAGGGTGATACATGTTGGTATACAGACTAGAACAAAAGCAAAAAAAAAACAATTTCCAATAAATGTAAAAGCACACTTGAATAATTACCAACTGATCTTGGCGGAGGTCATCTCCCTTTTTGAAAAGTATCTTGGATGTTCCCTCATTTGCTGTCTTAAATGTAAGGCGCAAAGGATGTAAGGCACTCTTAAATACAGATGACTCCTGAGGCACAACCCCAGTAAGGAGAACTGTTGGTGCTAATGGTGAACAAATTGGCTGAAATGAATTTAACAGGACAAATCAATTAATGCAACTAACACAAGTTAATCAGTGTGACATGCGTTTTTTCTAGCATTGAAGAACAGTAAACAGTGAGCACGTTAAGGATAAAGCAGGTTTTACCTCATCAAAGTTGGTGAGCTCACTGAAAACTCCTGATAATAACTGTCTTAATTTATCAACTTTCTTTTGTGCACTACCGCGAACATTTCTTACATCCTTCATAATAGAGCATAGTTGAGCAGTGAGTTCTGTCTGCCGTAATAAACCATGCCACAGTCGAAACCCATCTTCATCTCCATCCTCCCTAGCAACCACCTGTTTAAGAACAGAAACAACGATACATATAATGCAAGTTTACAGAATGGGAAGGGTAGAACCAAGACCAAAAAGGAAGAAAAGCGCACTCTCATCATTTCATCTTCAAGCATGTCATATGTACTGTAGTATCGTCTTGCATATGCAGGATCATGGAGCTCAACAACCACATACCAGCGAAGGAAGCTAGCAATTTCAATGTTTGATAAAGCTGAAATGGACAAAAGATCATAATACTGGTGTTAGTTTTCTATGCGGTGGTTAAATAAAAAACAACATGCTGATAAACAACATAAAGCCTTAATAGCACATCAAGTACTAGCTTTGTGAGGACATAAAGAACATAAGTTGACAAAAGGTCTGCTAGGGGCAAAACTTCTGTATGTCCTAACCTTTGAGAGGACTGGGTACACCTAAACGTTTACATAAGGTTGAACTTACCTTATATTATACATACTAATATTGAGTGTTTCAGGTGGCACTGGGACTCTGGGAGCTTAGGTCATCCAAAACTATAGTCCAACAATGAACCTTTGGCGGTCTGACCTATAGTTGCGCATGTTAAATCTAGCACAGAAGAAAATGAGTATATGCACACGTGCAGAAAATACATTTTTCTCTTTTGCAGCATTACATATTATGTTGTTTCATCAAATTTCATGCTAACCAAATGTGGCAGATGGATTCATGATTGCATTTTTAAATTGGCACTGTAGGATTTAAATAAGAAGACAAAACATACCGCGGTTTACAAGAAAGTGTGCCAGGCGAGACTTGTCTGATCTTTCAAACCGAAGAGCTTGAACTAACTGGAGTAAATAGCATTGTAATTCTTCATCATCAGCCCTTTCAAGTACACTGACAGCATAAGCACGGACCTTCGCAGAAAAAGTAGTAGTTAGAATAAAAAGATTTTAGAAGGGTGTAAGATGATGAAACATGCTATCCAGAGTGACACGGTCTAATTAATCGATTATCTTTTAAAATGAGAGGCAGGACAGTTATTATAACCTTAAGAAAACCTTTTGTTCAGGAAGGAAAATGTGCCATTATCAGTGCATGAAAAAGATTTATAAGAAAAAGGAAAAACATGGAACATTGCTGTGAAGCACCACTGCTGGTAATGCAGAAGCACTGTACACGAGAGGTACTGTAGTGGCCATGGTACTGTTTACCAGGTCTGTCGCAGCGACATCGGTTTGAAATTAGAGAATAGAGATAATAATTAGTTTCCTTGTTAGTTGAATTTATTTCCTGATAGATATATTCCATGTATTAATTAGAGATAAGTTTCCTTGGAATTAGAAATTATTTCTTAGATGTCAAAGTTAAGTCATCCCTATAAAATATGTAGCATTGTATCTTTATTTTTCAAGCACAAATAATAAATTAGTCTTTTGCCTCTCAAAAGTTCTCTCATCCCAGTCTATGTCTATCCCTCTCCTCTAAAAACCCTAATTCCCTTCAAGCCATGCCGAAAAAGAAACTTCATCTTTTGTAAGTGATCACACAATTAAGGGGGTGCTAAATGGTGGTCATGTGCCATATAAGAAAGCAGCTGACACCTCCAGCCCCACTGCCACCTCCACCCCACCCAACGGTCCACCTTTCTCACTGCCTCCAGCAGCAGCTCCGTAGCCTACCAACACGTCCTGCTGGGTCACATGGTGAGGTGAACCCTGGAGGGCCAATGCCACCATCCACCTGACAGTCCTCAAAATGGCGGACATCTATAGAGTACAAAAAATCCCACCAAATAGCACATATTTGCCGCTACCATGCCAATTCAGAACATAGAATAAATGAACTGGATAATTATGATATACAGGGAAGCAGGAGCAGAAATTTTCTCCATCGCACTGGAGCAAGCGCATTATAGACAGAGACAAACGGGCATAACAGATGACAAAATGAACAGACTTGGCAAAAGAACATGTCTTTCTGTTTGGCCAGAACAAGAATTGCATAAGGATTGATGACTAATTCACTTAACAGAAGGAAGGACAAAGAACAAAAAAGCTCTCCATAAAGCTAACAAAAATTATAAACCTTCTAGCACATAGACATCTAAGAAAACCAGAAGCATGCACAAACAAAGGTGCCTAGATAGCTTACTTCCTCGCTTTCAAAATCTGGTGAGAGAAGCTCTAATGCATCAGCCACATCAATTGTTTCCCATTTTCCAATCAATTCAACAGCTTGTTTAGCTTCCTGCATGGCAGTATCACATACTAAGTGTAAGAAGCCACCAGGTCATTTAATAATTAGATCACGAAAATGTGGAGTTGACAGCTCCCATAATTAGCACATAGATTCCTTTCAAGATATAAATAAACTTGAAATGATAAAAAAAGTGACATCAGAAAAGCTAATTGCAGTGCACTTTTATTTATCAGTTGCTCTGGCCATAATACCACAATCTGGAACTGGGACCGTTCTAAAATGCCTAAAGAACACACAGGCAAGAAAAAAAATTCCCCACTTTTCGCTGATGCACACACCAAACATGACAGTACAAAACAAAAGCAGCACTGAGATATATAGATGCTTTTACTAACTTGGATATCGCTCCAGTCCACTGAGCGGATGAACTTTGTAAGAGCTTTCTTCTCAGACATCAAAGAGAAACGGAATTTCCACACCAACTGCTTCTCATCCACCTGTATAAAGCGTGTAGGAGGAAATTTGATGATTCTTTGTAGTAACCTACAAAGAAAGGACAAAATTATTCAGCTAGAAAACCCACAAATGTACATTACTGTTAACCTAAACAGCCGAATTCTGCTTCCTGCCACTTCTGATCCATGCAGCTGGCATGCAAACGTGGCTGTCTCACAAGTTCATGTGAAAAATTTAAGAGATTAACAACCATTGAAAATAACATAGTCGCCATGATTTACCTTTCTATTCTAGGAGTGCTACAACAGCATGAAATCAAAGGCGGAAGAAGATCATATGGTGACCGGAGG
Organism: Dendrocalamus latiflorus; assembly: GCA_017311315.1. Lineage (NCBI taxonomy): Eukaryota > Viridiplantae > Streptophyta > Magnoliopsida > Poales > Poaceae > Dendrocalamus > Dendrocalamus latiflorus. The sequence goes on from CM029662.1 coordinate 374,865, forward strand.
AAACAAAAAAAGAGGAAAGAAAGGGTATTGCAACTTGCACTCACTTTCGCTCATTTGAGCTTGGTTTTAAATCTCTATCAATTATTCCACGAGTCAAGCTCCTAGCAAGCTTTAACTGCTTGTGTTCAGATGGATTGGTTCGTCCAAGTTCAGGGTCCCATACAGTAACAAGCTCATTCGATAATGATACAGGGGCTAGTGCATAGAAATTTGCTCCAGATTCCTGCATGCAAAAAATAGAGTAAAATTTCTCTAGCAAAGATAATCATATTATATTGGTAATGATTTTTTTTCAAACGAGAAATTGTTAATGATAATATTGCAAGCAGAAGAAATTGTGTTCAAACAAATATTGGATGACTCCATTTTTGAAATAACAGTCCCTCCTTTATCTATGACCAGTTGCAAGAGAAACGACGCTAAATTCATAAGAACCACCTTTGCACAAAAAAAAAGCAAAAGATTAAATGGAATGGATGGAAGTATCATTTAGTCGCACAATTAATTATAATAAATCAATTGGACAGCAGATTGAATATGAGAAAGCATGCCTCAACCAAAAAAGATGTTAATTATGATGGTGTATTTCATCAACTACGATGCTCAATACAACTTTCAAAAAATATAGCATGCCTGCTAGATGGCAACCACTACATGTCCAGTATAATATGACGAGGAACTGAGAAATAATTTGTCAGAACCGATTACAGGAAATTTGTAACAGGAAAGAACAAAAAAAAGACGCATACACACTCAATGGTGAAGTAATGTTAACCTGGAAGACAACTCTGTGTTCAAAACTGAAAAATTCAACAACTAGGCTAGGGAACAAATTTTCCGTCTTCTTGCACTCCTTCTCCTTAACTTTCTCCACAGCACTGAAGGCAAGACGGTCCAACCAATCTACATGTTGTATCTGCCCTCTCTCATACCTGTTAACAAGCCTCTCCAAACGCTCTATCTCACCTCTCTCATTCTTAGGAACCTTCATGTTAATAGAAGTAAACAACAGACGCAGAGATTAGTGAAAAGGTACACCTCGATGATTCTGGAGTGCATGAAAAGCAAATAAAGCTCTCCATGTGAGTCACCTTGCCAGGGGTTGTCGTGGGGATTCTTCCATCTGCCTCCTTCTTGGGCCATAGCCACAGCTTCTGCCTTCCTGTTTTAAGCTGCTTTTTCCTGTTGAAAAGAAATATGGTGGCTCCACCAACAATATTCCTGTCCTCACCAGATGACACATCCCAAACCTACATTACAGATAGAAAACATAGGAAGTTAAGCGCAAGGGGGGACTACACAAGCATGAAAGAGATTTGAGGACAGCATCGATCAAATTAACACATGTGGCATCATAAGTTCATTGGGTGCAGAAAAATTGTGCTCACTTCCCTAAGAAAATAAATAATTATGCCCTCATTACTAACAAGGTATCACCAGGGCTTTGAATTTGATTCACAGTTCATGGTGATCTCCAACGGGCCATATCTGTCCTATATGCTTGATTCAAAATGTTGTCAGAAACCAAACATGTCTCAACTAAAATGAGAATTGAGAAGCCACCATTTTGTACCAATCAAAAGAGCAACTGTGTTACATGTTATACATTTTCATGAATAGCTTGTTTGTCTAACCCTTTAACGGGAAATTTAACTTTTTGCCACTCTTAACATTGCCACCTACTCAAATGCCATCCTCTACATTGCAATTAACATTTTGCCACTCTCCAGCCTACGTGGCGCCTAGTCACTGCCATGTCACGCCCGCGCCTCCCCGCGCCCGCGCCGCCGCCCGGCCTCCCCGCGCCGCCGCCCGGCCTCGCCCAGCCTCCCCGCGCCGCCGCCCGGCCTCCCCGCGTCTCCCCGCGCCGCCGTCCGGCCTCCCCGCGCCTCCCCGCTCGCCCGCGCCCACGCCTCCCCTTCCCCGAGTCCGGCGCCGGGATCCCGCCGGCGGCTCAGGCGGTGGGAGCCCGATTCCTCGACGGTGAAGCATCTACGGGCATCCCGGAGCTCACCTGGGGCGTCGGTCGAGGCCGAGATGGAGCAGGGCGGGCCGGCGGCGAGAGGGAGCTTGGCGGCGAGGATGAAGACGGCGGCGGCTCGCTGGGGAGGGCGGCGGGGTCCGGCGAGGTGGGGGATGTGCTCGGGGTGCCCTGGAGATGCCCCACGCGCGATGAATTGGCCTGAGACGCAGCACTTCACCGGCGGGATCCCGGCGCCGGACTCGGGGAAGGGGAGGCGCGGGCGCGGGCGAGCGGGGAGGCGCGGGGAGGCCGGGCGGCGGCGCGGGGAGGCGCGGGGAGGCCGGGCGGCGGCGCGGGGAGGCCGAGCGAGGCCGGGTGGCGGCGCGGGGAGGCCGGGCGGCGGCGCGGGCGCGGGGAGGCGCGGGCGTGACATGGCAGTGACTAGGCGCCACGTAGGCTGGAGAGTGGCAAAATGTTAATTGCAATGTAGAGGATGGCATTTGAGTAGGTGGCAATGTTAAGAGTAGCAAAAAGTTAAATTTCCCCCCTTTAACTGGTCCATCAGTAGAGTAGCTATTCCGTCATTCACCGCACGCAACCTCTGATCGACCCTCACCAAAGAAGAATGTTTGCTTCTATTTATCCCGTGGAGCAAGCAACTATGTTTAAGTTCTGTCATCTTTCACAAGTCTTATTTACGCTGACACCCTACACACACGCGCGCGCACACGTAGTATAGAATACGGACCTCTGGCATTCTCAAGATAGACAATTGGTAGCAGTAAGTCCAAGATAGAGATACACATACCGTGAATGCAAGCTGTGAGAGTGAAGTTAGGTCCCTGTATTTGGTGGTTAATGCAATGAGGTCGTTCCAGCAGTATGGTTGTCCTGAAGATTCCAGCCTGAAATGAAGGTAGAGGGGGTGTATTGAATCAAGTCAATCCCAAGTGAGCATTAGTAGTGGCGATTGCCTTTCATTTGATGAGAGATGATTTGAAGTGGCTGGCGTTGAGTAGTAGCAGCGTGATTGATGATTTGAGGAGGGATAGTAAGTATACCTTGTGTTTACGGGCAAGCCAAATTGGATGCCATCAATGTATAGCTTGCACTCAACAAAGAGCTCAGGAGGAGCCTTCGTGTCGACCGACAAGGTAGGATGATCTGGATGGATGGATCGAACCAAGCATCGATTCGTAATATATTCGTGACAAAAATTAGGGCAAGCCAAATAAAAAAGGAGAATTCCAGTTTGGAGGAGGAGGAATCGATTCGTGGGCTAACCTCACCTACCTGCGGGGGTTTGAGGAGGAGGCGGCGGCGGCGGGGGGATGAGGGCTTGGAGGACGCGGAAGGCGAGCGGGAGGCTGATGTCGCAGGAGAAGAAGAAGCGGAGGTCGTTGGTGCTGGTCGTCGCCATGGCCGGCCAAGGCGAGGCTCCTCCGGTACGAGGGGGGAGAGAGAGAGACATGCACGCTGCACGGCCTCTTATCTTGGCCCGGCCCGGTCTGGTTCACCGGTTGTAAGGTTTAAATATTTAAATTATATATATAAAAAGATAATTGTATATGATTTTAGTTGATAAATCTAAACTCAGTATGTTTTTATTATAATGTTGCAATTAATCCTATTTTAGAAAAAAAAACAAAATTAATTACGATAGATAATATAAACATAAATTGATTGAAGGTCGAAAAATACTCAGCCTTCTTCTCGACCTCAAAATCATACTGTATACCTCGGCCGGTTGATGATATTATCTTAAAAACCATTGTACTATGTACGTACGTTATATGCGCTTGCCGTTCCCCTTTTCTTATTTTCCAACACCACTCCCATGTCATATTCAGGGGCTGATGATGATGAGACATGGATTTTGTGCACCTATAATCTCTACCTTACATTTTTGTCGTGTGATTTATGGAGTTGTCTGCAACGATCAGGAATCAATCTTGCAGTGTCCACTTTGTATGATAAGAATGACTTTCGGCTATGGCAAGTGAAGACGCTAATTCGAAGAACCTGAATCTCATAACATTTATGTTTCTAGGCACTACCTGCAGTGCAGAACTAATTTTCACCTGTGAACTAGCTGATAGTACATGGATGGATTCCTTCCACAGACAATTGTCCATATCATGCGTACCCCAAAGCTCCCAATAGTCATCAACTAGCTAGTACAAGTTCACAATATCTCACACACACTCATATAGGACGTTGAAATAGGACATCAGGGTGCCCGGATACCAACCTCCATGCCTTTAGATTGCTTTTAGATGCGTACAAGTGCAATAACATATAATATCAAGATGAAAAGTCTTAATTATGAATGAAAAGTCTCAATCATGGATGGGAAGTCTTAATTATGGAGCCTAGGCACCATAGTGCCCCTATTATTAATATAGGACGCTGAAATAAGGCACCATAGTGTCTGAGCACCAAACCTCTCTGCCTTTAGATTGCTTTTAAATGCGTGTTAGTGCAATGGTGTATAATATATTATGCATGGTAAATCAATCATAGATGGAAAGTCTTAATCATGGATGGAAAATCTCAATCACACTAGCACGCATCTAAAAGCAATCCAAAGGCGAGGAGACTTGGTGTCCAGACACCATGGTGCCCCTGTTATTTATATATATATGGTTATATCTTGTTGTCTATTGGTGTCAGCTCAATTGGGCACCCGTTCTTCAACCTGGGAAACATTGCCCATTTCTCAAGGCTTGGGTCTTGGTCTGCCATCTCCCACCTGAAAAAACCACAGTTAATAATCATACGCACTCACTTTGTTTTTTTACTTTCACTTAATCTGTCTCTGTTTTCATCAGTCAAATTAACGGTTCTTTCATTGTTAAACAGTTTGAGAAATCAGAATGACCCCTTATAACTCCGACTCCGAGTTGGAGTCGTTACTTAGCGCAAGCTTCTTCTTGCTACAGCTTACGAGCCAAACCTGAAAGTTGTAACAAGTCGGTGCAGAAATATGAGCATCATGATTTTGGCAAGATTCATTCCCAGGCATGTTCTCCCGCCCGCTCCAAACACCAAGAAGCTGTATGGCTTCACATCATCCTGTTCAATGCCCATAGCAAGGACCTCGTCATAAAATGTTCGTAGCGAGTGTTATAAAATACACGGCAGAAATAGGAGATCAAAGGAATAGAGGATGTGGATTTAACATAGAAAAACCCTTGCGAAAAAAAATCATGAACATATGAAAGCAGAATTCAACTATGCGAGGAGAAGTTTATTATGAGCCTCCAATGATCTGATCGTACATACTATATTATACTATCCTTTGCAGGTATATGATAAAATTATATTTCTTTTCAGACTTACATTGAATCTTGAAGGATCAAACACCATCGGATTGTCGTAAATCGTCGGATCATAGTGTATAGACCTCGCGTCAACATTTACAATCCAATCCTTCTTAATATGGAATCCTGTTGGAACGAAAGAAGGATAGTTTGTTTGTTTTTGTTTCAGTAGTCCTACTTGTTAATAGCTTTCAGAAAGCAATAGAAAGGAAAAAAAATGAAACTTCCTTGAAAATAACAAGGAAACAAAACAAAGATACCTACCTGCAACCTGGCAGTCCTTGAGAGCCACTCTTGGAAACCAAGAAACTATAGTAGCCATCCTTAAGGATTCTTTCACTGCCTATAAGAAATCAAACTTGTGTTACTAGCGGTGATAACTATAAATGCAGAATGAGCAGACATGATTAGATTGAAATAAGAGCTTCCTCTAATCAGATTTTCCATGACATTCAGGCTTGAGACCTATTTTATATATTCAGATGGGATACATACACACACAGCACAAACGATTCGGTTTCGGAGACTTGCTGAAATATGTGGCCAGGTGAGTAACGGTAATTAAGGCCATATGGCTACATATATATGTACTACCTTGTATGCATACTCCATGCCATTCAGATGTTCAAGCGTAAGGGGTGAATCATGGTGCTTGGATGCCCACTCCAGTTGAACCGACTGCAAAAAGAAAGAAATGCAACATGCATGAATTGCAGTCAAGAAAATAAGGAGCTTGCGCGTACTCAATCGATCATAGTGCGTTGGCTAGATCAGATGGATTGAGTTACGTACTCTTAAGGTTTCTTGGAAGTCTCTGTTGTCATCCAAATACTTGACCATCCATGTAATTGCTGTTGCTGTTGTAACTTGGCCTACAAAGTGCAAACAAGAATCTCAATTAATTATACGTTTATATAATAGACAGATTGGTTGATAGATTGATTGATAATCTTACCAGCAATTATGAGTGTCAAAATGTTGTCTAAAATCTGTTCATCCGTGAGCGCTTCTTGAGGCCCTGCAGATTGAGCCTTGCGAAGAAGGCTCTGCAGAAAGTCGTTGCGGTGATCGTGCAAGCCATTATTTCCATGGGTTCGTCTCAAGGATATTTCCTGCCTCAGCGCGGCCATGATCCTTTTCCTTGCCTAGAATTAATGGATCGATCACAAAAATATGCAAATTTTTTTCTCCTGCAGGAGAACTAATTAAGACGATGTATCCAACTGAAGAAAATTACCATACCTGGAGGCCTCTGTAGAACCTTGTGCCCGGTAGCCTGAGTGGGAAGGCGAGCATGGCCTCAGTCACGTCGAGCACATCGCTCTGCAGCTGATCCAGCTTGCTCTCATCGTCCTGCAGCGTGCCGATGAGCATCTCGCAGATGGCTCTGAAGGTTATCCTGAGAGCGCCGTCCAGCACGACGACGCGACGTCCCCGGGTCCAGTCCTTGGCGATGAGGTCGGTGGTGAGGCGGTCGAAGGTGGCGGCGAAGGCGGTGGTGGAGGCCGAGGTGAAGAGGCCCGCGACGGCGCGGCGTATGAAGCGGTGTGTGGCGTGGGAGGAGCAGAGGAGGCTGTGCTGGCCGAGCAGGTCGGCGACGGTGCGGATGTAGCGCTTGGAGAAGTGGGGGGGCTCGGCGGCGAGGAGCGACCTGGCGGCGTCCGTGGAGGAGAGGAAGACGTGGGTGTGGCCGAAGAGGGTGGTGCGGAAGCAGGGGCCGTACCGGAGGTGGCGCGCGTGGACGAAGTGGTAGAAACCCCGGCCGCTGCTGTTGGCGGCCAAAAAGGACAGGGTCTCCATGAAGCTGCTATTCCTGATGCTCCATGATCCTCCGCCTCCTCCCGGACCTGGTACTGCTACTGCCTCCTCCTTCTCTTCGAGGGAGATGTCCATCTTGCGCAGGGAAACAGCTGCCGCACGAACGAGGTAGCAGCAGGTGATGGCAGCCACCAGCAGGGTCAGGAGGAGGCCGTCGCCAACGAGCGGGCGCCATGCTGCTGCCTCCATCATCGATCGATCCGCCTTGCTGCAGGCTGGTACTCAAGTCATGCATATGCAAGGATTGACTCTGACTCGAGCAGCTGCTCCTGCTCCTGATCGAGTAGTGGTCGTTGCTTTGCCGTCAATCTAGCTAAGCTGCATCCCACTTTTCCTAGCTTGTCCCTCGCTGCCGTCTAGTGCGCATTCGTAATCGTAAGCATGCAATTAATTAGTGCCTCCCTCCCTCCATCATTTATCTCCCCGTCAATCCCCAGTCCATCGGCCGCTTGTACGTCTCCATGAATTCCAATCCACTTTTCATGTGCTGGAAATCGATTGATGATGTAGTCCATGGTAATAGAGTGTGGCAGCGCCCTTTACGATTCGAGTTCAAACTCAAAACACGTGTTACTCCTAACAAAGCGTGATTTCGAACTTGGACCTTTTTTTTTGTACGTAGGTCGAGCAAATTGACAGCTACGTATAGAATTTTCTCCCATAATTTCACGTTGATTACGTCCCCCAACCGAAGTCAAATTGCACAATTACACCGTAAACAAGATTGCACCTGACATGTTGTCGCCCATAATTTCACGTTGATCACCTCTTTGTAACATCCCATTTTTTTTGGCATTTGAATTTTTGAATGAAATTCGCTATTTGGCTCTTTTTGAATTTTCAGCAAAATAAAAACTCAAATTGAAACTAAAAATAGAATTCGAAACTTGAAATTCAAATTTAAATCCAAAGATTCAAACTCAAAATCAAATTCTAAATTCTAATTCTAAAATCCAAACTCAAACCCAAAAATCTAAATTCAAAATTTGAATTTTGGGTCAACACAAAATTTTCCTCTCTCCCCGACCCATTGACCTTCGGCCTAGCTGACCTAGCCTACCTCCCTCCCTCTCTCCTCTTCCACCTCCTCTCTTTCTAAATTCAAAATTAGTTTTTTGTAATTCGGTTTGTTCGGTTTTTAGCTAGGTTTTTTATAAAAAAATTGAATTACCAAAAACCAAGTTTTTGGCATACCATACCGAATACCAAATGCCAATCAAATCGATTTGACCGGTATGATTCGATTTGTTCAGTACAGTTGTGAACAACCCTAGTGATTAGACCGTCATCCTCGTGGTGGTCAAATCGTCTTACACTTAACAGCAACTCTAAACATTGCAAGCTCCCAAAACTAAACTCAAGTTTCGACAATATGTGTATAAGAAAGTCAAATACCTATCATACACCATAGGGTAACCTCTACATAGTGTCACAGTCGAGGCAAGGTGACTCATATCCTTTCTATTAGGATTTGAAGAGGTGTGCTATATGAATTACTTGATGAATCATAATAGGATTCGGCTTTGTACTTCACTTTAAAGGTGAACTAGGATACACTATATAAAGCCCTAAGGGTTGTCATAGGGGACTCAAGTCACAAATCAATTCATCCAAAGCAAGAGGTGTACAAGAAGATTAAAGACTAAGTTATTATTTAGCATTAGATTATTGTAAAGGGCAAGAATCCAATGGTTCTAAAAGATTCAAGATGGTTGTGAAAGAGCGATAATCTCTTATACTTTTTTGAGGTTATGCTTAAAAATTTAAGATCAATTTTGTTTTTAATATCTTATACTTTCATACTATATATCTTATAAGTCTGATCAAAGTTGCCTATAAAAGGTAGCCTATAAAAGGTATCAAAACGGAACTCCTCTAACTTTAGGATGCACTTCAGGTCGACAAGCGCAACGAGGTTGGCCGAGTTCTTTTAGGCTTATAGCTTAGCTTTTTACCATAACTAGCTTTTAAATTGAGTGTTTTTTCAAGGCAAGATCTATAAATTGATTATACTAGATACTGTCCTGATTTGTTCTTTTTGGCTGCAGCTTATGGCTTTTGGCTGAAATTTTTGAATTTTGGCTATTTACGGTACAGATTACGGAGAGATCGATACTCACTTACGATTTTAGCTGGTATAAATGTTGGGCTTTTAACGTGTATTACATTTAACTTGTAGACCCCGTCTTAAGAAAATACTCCGTTTAAAAGTTAAGTACTGTAACGACTGCTAAAAACTGCCGAACACCCCCATAAGTGGCTGTCTAAAAGCAACCCATCCGAATCCGTTTCCAGCAACATACGCAACCTTGCCCCGACGTACGCGCGTAGATGTTGTAAGTTGCGGCTAGCGTGCTCTGCAGGAAGAGGTACGTGCTATCGATGCATGAATCTGAAATCCAACATCCAATGTGACATGTTTGCATCTGGAGCACTGGAGATATGATGCCGTAGAAGAATAGAATTCCACAGAATGCTGTGGCTGAATCCGATGGATCATATCGATGGAGAGTTGGTCTAGGTGAACGAGTCCATCACTCATCATTCTAGCAGATTGGTCAACGAAGCTAAGATGCTGATAGCTAGCTGATATTTTCAAGCCGGCCTACGGTGGTGCGCCCGCACAAACTGTTGATTAAGGCCCCGCTTAAAAATAGTTTATTTTAAATGACTTTAGACTAAAAATTACTGTAACTGACGATAATTTATTTGGCGTAATTAAATTTTAAAAATAGAAAAAATAGGTTAGCCCATCACGGACAGTACAAACGAATACGGGAAAATAGAACCGTAAAAAAAGCTCAAAAAAGCCAGAAAAAGACGAAATTGTTGAATAGTGAAAAATAAACTAGAAGCACAAGCCGAAACGAGCGAGGCCTAATTGTTGTTTCTCGTACGTCATAACGAACCAACCAATTCATGCATGAGTCAGCTAGCTTCAGTATATGGCTTTGATCTAGCTAAGACTTATGATTTATAACTGAGATCTCTAACTTATAATGAAAATTTTTGAATTTTGTTCATGTGAGAGAATACACAGAGAGAGAGATAGTTGCGTGCGGTTTTGGCCGATATAAATGAAATCAGTACAATGTGTACTATAATAAACTATTAGACCCTATTTTGAAAAGACATTCCGTTTGAAAGTTAGTTACTGTAGCAAAACCAAAACCGTAAGCCAAAGCCGCAGAAGCCGTTTTGCCGAACAGGCCCTATATGTGTTCTTTCTTGACAAGCTATAGCTGAGATATTAGCTCAAATGACATTTTTATGATTAAAAAAATCATAAATTATAGTTATAAGTCATCAGCTGAAAAAAACTCACACAATATATATATGCATGTTGTTAATTAGTGCTTGTGTTTCCGTGTGACTAATTAGCTTAGCTAGCTAGCATACATTATGTAGGATCGGGTATGATAAGTCAAATAGGATGAATGACTTCTTAGAATATCATCCCGAGTATTAGCAACATAATTCAGCAAAAAACACAAACCGACAAACTTTATCAAAGAAAAGAGCCAAAGATCACAAAGTCACCCGAGACATTTAGTCTCATTGGTCTGACTATTGGTCAGAGAGTGGTCGGACCGCTCAATCAGTCTGACCAGAACACAGGAGTACTCTGACCGCTCTACAAATAAAGGCAAAAAGAACACTACCCATGATTAGGAAAAATGACCAACTCTTAAATCACTAATCCAAACAAGATGAAACTTGGTACAAGCCTTCTCTAGATTGCTAGGAATCTATTCCATTCAATGATCATGAAGATCATAGCCAAAGTTCTGACTTTTACCCAAAACAAGAAAGATTGCATCAAAACTGGGCAAAAGAGAAAAACTTGATAAGCACTTCCTTGTGAGTTCTGACTTTTACCCAAAACAAGAAAGATTGCATCAGAACCGGGCAAAAGAGAAAAACTTGATAAGCACTTGCTTGTGAGTCCTTGATGATCTAGATAACTTGGATATATTCTCACATGTCATAGAAAACTGGATCACAGCACAAAAAGAGAGTAGAACTAAGGGAGACCAAGAACTCCTCAAAGCCACTTAAGATGGCAAGGAAATAAAAAAGAATACAACATGAAAGATATAAAAAAAGCTCGATCTTTCATTACCAGGAAGGGATGAAGGATTACAACCACTCTACACCTTAGAGGACAAAGCTATCACAAGAGCATGAACACCAAACTTCCAACATAAGGAAACCTAACCCTAGATATTTTCTCTCAACACATAAGGGCTTATATAGTGGAGACTCCCCATCTCACACTAAACCCTAATAATCAGCCCACACTTAGTAAATATAACCACATACAATTTAGGGAAATCTAGTAACCCACATACAAACATATTTTACACACACACTTGCGCGCTTTTAAAATCACGACTTCCTCATGGCTCTAATAGCCCGATAAGACACTCCATCCTTCATGACGTGACCTAATCTACCTTAGACCACAGCCATGGTTTTGCAAATCGCCTCTCTACCCGATATTAGACAATTTATGTAATTGCCACCCACTGACCTCTACGATGCTTTTCATTAAAGCAAACTCCAATATGAAACTCGTGATGCCTAATGACTTGCCACCAAGCATATACTACTCTAGCCTTCTCCTGGATTGTCTCCACTTGAAACAGCTCAAGTTCAATGGCAAATCATATGCATGTACTTATCTCATCATGACCTTTGACTTTCTCATATGCTTCTCCACTTGAAATGCAGCTTCACCCGGACTTATGCAACCCTCCATGGCCTCGGGCTCCTCTCTTAGCCTCGGTCTTACCGTTAACCACTAACAATCATCAAGCGTCCTACATATCAAAGAACAAACAATCATCCCAAACATAAGTGACATGCACTTAACTCTCGTTAGCAAACATCATATGGCACTCTCGGTTATGATTAACATAATGCATTGACTTTCGCCGTGACTAACACTTACATAGACTCCTGCCATGACAGGGGCGGATCCACGTTTACCAATGAGGAGGCGCAGGCCCCTGGGCAATTTTAATTTTTGTTGCTTAGAGTTCAAGTTTATACAGTGTATGCTCTCACATGCTAAAAACTAGTGCTCTTCCACATGTCAAGGGCTACATCTATATAAAAGAAAAAAAGGCTTAAACATATCATCAACACAGGGGGAGAAAAGAAAAGAAAAACATGAAGGACGTTGATAAAGCAAGACACTCCCAAAAATACATGTAAGTTGAAGTTAGCATGACACAACATATCAACTGATCATGAAAATAGAACAAAATAATATAGGCTACTTGAACCGATCGAGCGTAGGCCACCAACTAGTCCAACCCCAACCAATGTCAGCCCAAGGCCCAAGCCAGCACCAGCCCCTAGCCAACCAAGTAGCCAACGCCAAGTCTAGACGACGCTTTACCTACTTTCCCTTGTTCCCCACGCGGCACACCACGCACGCGTCTGCAATGGCGACGGGCTCGGCACTGGAGTTGCCATCGTCCAGGAGCCGCGGGCAGCTTCTCGCTTGTGCCTACGTGCGTCAGATGGTATGGTTAGATTTCTCGCTGTGTTAATCTCATGGCGCGTGCAAGTAAATAGCGTAAATCTCGGTGTATGTATGTTGTATGCAGTATGGTCGACGGTCACGGCAGTATGTGAGGTTGTCCACTTGTCGTCTCGTCCTGACTCCTTACTTTTAAAGTCCAAAAGTTCAATGATCTTCATAGCTAATGAAGTAATGATCAGACGACCAAAATAGATACTAAATTCTATGATTTAGATTTTTGAGTTTCAATTCTATAATCTTTAAAATGTTTTTAGGTCAGTGCTTTAATATTAGAGCGCCTTGTCTCGATTTTGCAACAATTGAATTAGAAAAATTTTCAATGTGTTTCAATATCTAATTCAGTGTTTTCTAACTTTTAATAATTGTCGTCTCTCCATGGTAGGTAATCCGTAGTCATAGAGCAATTTCTAAAAAGAAAGGCACTAGGTCAAGTGTAAATGCTACCAATAAAGAAAGTCTAGAGATAAATTAGGAAGAAGAGATTCAGTTTGATTCAGGGAAAAGAAAAGGAATAGACGACTATCTGCCCAATCAGAAAGATGTGGTAAGAAGAAATCGCTTGGATAATAGGTATTGCCAACCTCGCACGTATGATTTTTCATATACAATGTTTGGAAAGAAAAAGAGAATATTTAACCATGCATGTTTTGATTAGTATGCCAGTTGACTTGAGTATAGTGAGTCTAAAGTTATGAAATTTAGAATATATTACAATCAACTATATTATTGATGGATGTATTTATAAGTACACGCATAAAGCATGAGGCCCCTATATCATTTTTGTTCTAGATCTGCCACTACGCCATAACTAACATCTGCAAGGACTCCCAAAAAAACTCCTATAGCAACAACATAATCGAGACAAAACTCATCTTACTCAACTCAGCACAGATTGATCCAATCACCAATCGACGGCTGGTCAGACCATCCCTGTCAACCTTGGTCAAACCCTGGTAACAGAGGAGCCAGTATAACTGCAGCAACCATATCGATTAGGCCGCTCGACATAGCTCTGATTAGACCGCTAATCACTTGGCAGCAAAATTAGATATGCAAATGACATACAATCAAACTCAAACTTCGATAATAAAGCACAAACATGGCCCTGATCAATATGGCTTCAGCTTATTTTTGCACTATTCATAAATTTCGTGTTTTTCTGAACTTTTGGCTTTTTTTGGAGTTTTTTTACCGGTTCTTTTTTTCCTCGTATTTGTTTACATTATACGTGATGGGCTAATATGTTTTTTCTATTTTTAAAATTTTTTAAATTTAATTATGGTAAATAAGCCTCTGTCAGCTACAGTGCTTTTTTCAGCCAGCTACAGTGTTTTCAGCCATAAGCCATGAGGCTTTCAGCCGAACCGATCACCACCAAAGTCAAAGGGCTCGTTCCTTGTAGCTTTGGTTTATAGTTTTTGGTTGCAGGTTATAACTTTTAAGTTATTTGTGAGAGATAGTGTAGAGTAATAAAAATTTACATATAATCTTAAGCTATATAAATAAAATCATTATATTATACTAATATCAACAAATATTAATTCGATCTACTTGGCGTAGGCCACTAAACTTGTCGGATGAATTGATGTTCATCCTTCGCCCTCGGGAATTTTGGACGTTTTTGACACTGTTGCTACCCGAAAATACAAAAAATGGCGCTGAGGAGAACAAAATTACAATTCTAGCACCCTGTTGACCGCACCACTTAACGGGAGTGTGACACGTGTCAATGGTGCGGTCGGGGACCGCACCACACCGGAGTGGTGCGCTCCCCGACCGCACCACATGGTCACATCGGTGTGGTGCGCTCCCCGGCCGCACCATTGGACACGTGTCGCGACGCGGTTAAATGGTGCGGTCAGGTAGGGGCTAGAGTTGGAATTTCATTTCTGAAGAGGCTATTTTCGAAATTTCAGATAGCAACAGTGCCAAAAGCGTCCAAAATTCCGCCCTCGGCGTGCTAGCTAGCCTATTCATGCGGAGGTGCGTCTTGTCCCATCGGTCGATGCGATTACAAGGAGGATCATATTTCAGGAGTGCATGACCATCGTACATAGTGGAGCAGCCATCGTAGGCTACCTACCTTGCCGCTCATCACTTTATTCCAGTGCATTCCATGCCATGCCAAACGTGTCTGTCTGCCCGTCTCTTTTCCTCCCTTTATTCATTTCGATCTGCACGCTTTCTTTCTCTTCCCAACATGCATGCATCGTCTGTTAATTCTATTTGTTTAACTAGAAAAGGGGCCAATCAGTCATATTTACAGAGATATCAGATCTAAGGTCCGACGGTGGATACTTCCTCACATCTCTCCACACGTTTTTGATCCTTTTGCTTTTTAAAAGCTTTTAACTTTTAACTTGTCTCAGCAATCACTATTTATTATATTAATAAACTATAACCAAAAGCCATAAACTCTATCATCCCCTCCTCTCTATTTTGGTGGGTTTTTTAGGCTGTGACTTATGGTTTTAGTTTAAAATTTTGAATTCTAGTTGTCCGCAGGAGAGAGTACGGAGAGAGATACTCGCGTGTGATTTTGGACGATATAGATAAATTTGGTATTGTATCTACTACAATCAATTTGTAGAACTATCTTAAAAAATACACTATTTAAAAGATAACTACTGTAAAATAAATCAAAAGACATAAGCCAAAAGGCCTGGCAATTGCATATATGCCAGTCGTCGAGTGTTGACCTATACCCGCTGTTTGTTTTCGGTAAATCACAACCGCAGATGACCCACTCCCACCATCTACGTAACACCTAGCCCAACATTGGCTGCTGTCGTTGCCTCCCCCTTCCCACCTTGCTTCTAAGGTGAACACTAAAACCCTAACCGCAGTGAACCTCAAACCCTTTTTACGAGCAAAGAGGGAACCCTGCTTGAATTTTATTAAAGCCTCAATTGTTAAAATCCGACAAAGACAATACATATTCAGAAAAGGAGAAGTAAAGTAAGCTTGCACAACCAACCTTGGCATAAAAAAAACCAACGCAGCGCCAAGCGGCAAACCACCACACGACTAGAGATGGCAACGGGTAAATACCCATCGGGTATTGCCATTCCATACCCGTACCCGCTAGGTGTTGTTAGAGATATGTATAGTTTGTTATTCCCCATTGTTATGAGGGGTTCTTTGCATATTTACCACTTGTACTTTGTGTATATATTCTGGCCCATTGGCCTCATATGAATACAAGCGCTATTCATAACATGGTATCAGAGCCAAAACTAGGGTTTTGGTTTACCTAGGGTTTCCCGCCGTCGCTGACTCCCGGCCTCCGCCGTGCCGTCGGCCCCGCCCGACTCCCACCCGGTCGCCTCGCCGGCCTCCTCCGCCGCTGCCGTCCCCGCCGGCCTCCTCTGCTCCCACTCGGCCGCCACCTCGGCGCCTCCAGTCCGGCGCCTCCCCTCCTACCCGGTCGCCTCTGCCGACCTCCACCGCTCCGCCGTCGACTCCCCTGGTCGCCTCTGCCGGCCTCCACCGCTCCGCCGTCGACTCCCGATCCACGGTGAAGATCGGGACGCCGCCAATCGGGACGCCGTCGCCGCGCCTCGCCGCCGCCGCGCCTCCCCTTAGCGCCGTCGCCGATCCCGCCGCCCCCGGTTCTTCCGCCGGCCTGCTGGACGCCAGCGCCGGGCCGCCGCCTCAGCTCCGGTCGCCGCCTCCCGCGCCAGGCCGCCGCCTCCGCTCCGGCCGCTGCCTCCCGCGCCGGGCCGCCGCCTCCGCTCCGGCCGCCGCCTCCCGCGCCGGGACGCCGCCGCCGCCGCCGCAGGGCCGCCTGCGTCGCCTCCCGCCCCCGATTAGGGTTTTCCTGTTGGGCTCGGTGAAGCCGGTCGGTTTGTAAACCGACCGAAAGAAAGGAAAAAAAAAGCAAAAAAAAAACGTTGTTCTAACCGCCGCGCCGTCCAGCGCCGCCTGTTAGACTTCGTTGCCTTGGTCGCCGCGCCGTCCAGCGCCGCCTACCAATGGGCACCGTTTCCCTCCCTCGCTGCCCGGTGATCTTTGATGGTGTTAATTACACCGACTTCGTGTCTCACATGCGCATTCACATGCGTGGTCTTCGTCTCTGGGGCGTCCTCTCTGGCGATGTCACCTGCCCGCCTTGCCCTATTCCTCCGACGGAGCCTACGCCTGTTGCATTGCCTCCGACAGCCGATAAGGCTGCTGCTGATGATGACGCTAATGATAAAGCTGCCTCTGCCTACCAGGAGGCTCTGGATTCCTACACGGATCGTCTGACCGTCTACACTCAGTGGCACGATGACGACGCTCGGGCTGCTGCTGTCTTCATCGCCAGTGTCCAGCCACAGTTTTCTTCTGAGGTTGTGGGACTCCCTTCGGCTTTTCAGATGTGGACTCATCTTCGTCAGCGCTACGAGCCCTCTGGTGATGCCCTGTACCTGTCCGTGGTCCGCCAGGAGCACTCTCTTCAGCAGGGTGATGCTACTGTTGACGCCTTTTACGCTCAGAGTTCTGCTGTCTGGCGTCAGTTGGACTCACTTCGCACTGCTGGCTGTCGTACCTGTCCGTGCTGCCTGGAGGTACGTGCTGATCTGCAGTTTCAGCGGGTTTACGAGTTCCTTACTCGCCTTCGTCCTGAGTTCGAGCAAAGGCGTGCCCAGCTTCTTGCACGCCACCCTCGTGTCACTCTCCTGGAGGCTCTTACCGAGATACGCGCAGAGGAGACTCGTTTGAGTGGTGCTGGTCTGATGCCACTCCCCTCTGTGCTCGCCGCTCGTCCGCCTGCTACACTGCCTCCTCCAGCGGCTACCACAGGTGGTGGTGGCCGTCCTCAGTCTGGAGGTGGCCGTCCTCACTGTTCCTACTGCGACAAGGATGGCCACACTGAGTCCCAGTGCTACAAGAAGAAGCGGCATCTTTCACGCCGTTCTTCTACTGGCACTAGTGCTTCTACGACGACGTCTGCCTCGACTTCTTCAGCAGCTTCTCTCACCGAGCAGGAGATAGCCAGACTTCGACGCCTACTTGCCGCTTCAGGTTCTCCCTCGACAGGTTCTGCAGGTTCTGCTACTGACTCTTCAGGCACTGAGAGACCACCTCCTACACAGTCAGGTACCTCCCCGTGGATTCTTGATTCTGGAGCATCTTTTCACATGACTCCTGATTCTTCCACTCTGTCTTCTATTACACCTCTTGATTCTCCTGTCAGTGTTCTTACTGCTGATGGTACATCCCTTTCTGTCTCTGGTCGAGGATCTCTTAGCAACTCATCTTTTCATGTTCCTTCTGTTGCTCATGTTCCTCGCCTTACCTTGCAGCTTCTTTCTGCTGGGCAGATTACTGATCTTGGTTATCGAGTTATTCTCGACTCTGACTCTTGTTGTGTTCAGGACTGCCACACGGGAGCTCTGGTTGGTTCTGGCCCTCGGCGCCGTGACTCACAGCGTCTCTGGGAGCTTGACTGGCTTCATCTTCCTTCCGCTGCCACCACCGCCGCCAGTCTCTCCGCTTCTGCCGCTTCGTCTACCGGCTCCTTCCAGCAGTGGCATCACCGTCTTGGCCATCTGTGTGGATCTCGCCTGTCGTCCTTAGTTCGTCGTGGTCTTCTGGGGTCTGTCTCAGGAGACGTGTCTTTAGATTGTCAGGGCTGTAAGTTAGGTAAACAGATTCAGCTTCCTTATCCTCATAGTGAGACTGTGTCTCAGCGTCCTTTTGATCTTGTTCATTCAGATGTTTGGGGTCCGGCTCCCTTCGTTTCGAAAGGGGGTCATCGTTATTATATTATTTTTATAGATGATTTCTCTCGCCACACTTGGATATATTTCATGTCTTCTCGTAGTGAGGCCTTGCCTATCTATAAACAATTTGCCACTATGATACACACACAGTTCTCCACTCCTATTCGTGTCTTTCGTGCTGATTCTGCTGGCGAGTACCTCTCTCGTCACCTGCGCAGCTTCCTTGCTGAGCAGGGCACTCTCGCTCAGTTTTCTTGTCCTGGTGCTCATGCTTAGAATGGTGTCGCTGAGCGTAAGCATCGTCACCTCCTTGAGACGGCTCGTGCTCTGATGATCGCCGCCTCTATTCCACCTCACTTTTGGGCCGAGGCTGTTTCCACTGCCACCTATCTCGTCAACATTCAGCCCTCTTCTGCTCTTAAGGGTGCGATCCCTGTTGAGCGTCTCTGTGGTCTTCTTCCTGACTACTCTGCCCTTCATCTGTTTGGCTGTGTTTGCTATGTTCTCCTTGCCCCTCGAGAACGTACCAAACTGACCGCTCAGTCTGTTGAGTGTGTCTTTCTGGGGTACAGTGCCGAGCACAAGGGCTATCGGTGCTGGGATCCTGTTGGTCGTCGGATACGGGTTTCTCGGGATGTGACTTTCGACGAGTCTCGTCCATTCTACCCACGTCCTGCCTCTCCTTCGGCTTCCTCTGTGGAGTCTCTGTCTTTCTTGACCTTTCCAGATACTCCTATATCTGTTTTGCCCTCGTCCACCTGTCCTACTGAGTCTCCACATATTCCCCCTGTGGCCTCTCCGCCGTTGTCGCCGCCTGTGTCGTCTCCTACGACTCCTCAGGCTCCTCCCACTATCGTCTACACTCGTCGACCTCGTATTGAGGATCTTCCAGATGCGTCATCTTCTTCTGATGTTCCATCTTCTTCTGATGCTCCATCTTCCCCTGATGGGTCATCTTCTCCTCGCTACGCTCTCCGCGATCGCCAGTCGATTCGGCCTCCTGCCCGTTTCGCCTTTGCTGGCGCAGCTACTCGTGAGCCTGTCTCCTACCGGGATGCTGTTACTCACCCTGAGTGGCAGCTTGCCATGGCCGAAGAGATTGCTGCCCTCGAGCGTACTGGCACTTGGGATCTTGTTCCTTTTCCATCTCATTCTCGTCCCATCACATGTAAGTGGGTCTATAAGATTAAGACTCGCTCTGATGGCTCTCTTGAGCGCTATAAGGCGCGTCTTGTTGCTCGGGGCTTCCAGCAGGAGCATGGTGTTGACTACGACGAGACTTTTGCTCCTGTGGCCCACAAGACCACTGTTCGCACTCTTCTTTCCGTGGCGTCTGTTCGCCACTGGTCTGTGTCTCAGCTTGATGTCAAGAATGCCTTTCTTAATGGCGAGTTGCGTGAGGAGGTCTATATGCATCCGCCATTTGGGTATTCTGTTCCTGAGGGCATGGTCTGTCGCCTTCGTCGCTCTCTCTATGGCCTTAAGCAAGCCCCTCGTGCTTGGTTTGAGCGCTTCTCCTCTGTGGTCACTGCTGCTGGTTTTTCAGCTAGTGATCATGATCCTGCGCTCTTTGTCCACACTTCGTCTCGTGGTCGGACTCTTCTTCTCCTGTATGTTGATGATATGATCATTACGGGGGATGATTCTGAGTACATTGCCTTTGTCAAGGCTCGTCTTAGTGAGCAGTTCCTTATGTCGGATCTTGGTCCTCTTCGTTACTTCCTTGGGATTGAGGTTACTTCCACTCCAGATGGTTTCTTTATGTCCCAAGCGAAATATATTCAGGATCTTCTTGATCGCGCCTCTCTCACTGATCAGCGTACTGTTGAGACTCCCATGGAGCTCAATGTTCACCTCCGACTCTCTGATGGCGAGCCTCTTTCTGATCCGACTCGCTATCGTCATCTTGTTGGGAGTCTTGTCTATCTTGCTGTTACTCGTCCGGATATCACTTATCCAGTTCATATTCTGAGTCAGTTTGTTTCCGCTCCCACTCAGGTCCACTACAGCCACCTTCTTCGAGTTCTGCGATACCTTCGCGGGACTATCTCTCGCCGTCTCTTCTTTCCACGTTCCAGCTCTTTACAGCTTCAGGCCTATTCGGATGCTACTTGGGCCAGCGATCCTTCTGATCGCCGGTCTATCTCTGCTTACTGTGTTTTTCTTGGTGGTTCTCTTATTGCCTGGAAGACGAAGAAACAGACTGCAGTGTCCCGTTCGAGTGCAGAGGCTGAGTTGCGAGCTATGGCTCTCTTGACAGCGGAGATTACTTGGCTACGGTGGTTACTTGAGGATTTTGGTGTTTCTGTTACTACACCGACTTCTCTCTTGTCAGACAGTACAGGTGCTATCAGTATTGCGCGTGATCCTGTGAAGCATGAGCTCACCAAGCATATTGGTGTTGATGCTTCTTTCATGAGGTCTTGTGTGCATGATCAGGTGATTACTCTTCAGTATGTGCCTTCGGAGCTTCAGATAGCGGATTTCTTCACGAAGGCCCAGACTCGAGCACAGCATAGCTTCTACCTCTCCAAACTCAGTGTTGTTGATCCACCATGAGTTTGAGGGGGGGTGTTAGAGATATGTATAGTTTGTTATTCCCCATTGTTATGAGGGGTTCTTTGCATATTTACCACTTGTACTTTGTGTATATATTCTGGCCCATTGGCCTCATATGAATACAAGCGCTATTCATAACAGGTGTAAATTTACCCGTTGGGTTACCCGTATCCGCACGCGGGTAGGAAAATTTACCCATACCCGTACCCGCGCGGGTATTACTACCCGACGGGTAACCCGTACCCGCAAGCATACCCGGTTCAACACATAAGAATATCATCAATTTAGACATTCATTAATCATACATGCCAAGCACAAAAGCGTCTAATGATCAAAATTAGTACATCACATAAACATACTTGACATGACCATATCAACATATGATAAACAAATAAACAATCAACAACAAGTAGATAGTAAAATTAACATTTGAGTGGGATGTCTAGTTGTCTAATGCGGGTATTCATTACCCGCGGGTAGGCGGGTATGGGTAGTATATACCCACACCCGCACCCGCCTACCCGGCGGGTAGAGGATTTCGCCCAATAACGTACCCATGGGTACATAAAATTTTCCATACCCGTCTCTTTATCGGGTAAAACCCGTCGGGTATTCGGGTATCGGGTACCCATTGCCATCTCTACACATGACCGAGTTCGAAACTAAAGTAAAAAAACCAAAGTATTCAGAGTGAGCCCGATCGCAAAAGGTGCAAATCTCACTAGAGCATGGATCTCGAGGCATATAAGTAAGGTTAGACCATGTACAATTAGGGCTGGATATCGAGCTGGCTCGGCTCGGCTCGGTCTGGCTCGGTAGGATAACGAGCTGGCTCGAGCTGGCTCGTTATAACTAACGAGCTAAAAAGCCAGCTCGGCTCGGCTCGACAAAAAGCTCGAGTTAGCTCGTTTGGCTCGTGAGCCAGGGCCAAAAAATATCTCCATCATATATTCATCCATGGAAGTTTGGCTCGTTTGGCTCGTTAGGCTCGTTTGGCTCGTTTGGGTACAATAGAGTACAAATTAACACATGCATGGCTCGTTTGGGTACAATAGAGTACAAATTTACACATTAACACATGCAATAGAGTACAAATTAGGTCCATGGAAGCAGCATATGCATATCTAAATTCCTGGAAGCATGGCTCGTTTGGCTCGTGAGCGGCTCGCGAGCTGGCTCGAGTTGGCTCGTTATAGCTAACGAGCTAAAATCTTGGCTCGGCTCGGCTCGTTATCCTAACGAGCCGAGCCGAGCCGAGCCAGCCACGAGCCGAGCGAGCTAACGAGCTTCGAGTTTTTCGTCCAGCCCTATGTACAATGATGCGATCTCATCAATCCTCATCTATCTATAAACATTGCCATATATGACACGAGATGATATGGAGAAGAGAGAGGAAGCATAGAAAATTGGGTCGTCTCTCATGTAGTAGTCGACTGTAATATGATAAACAAGACATATTGTATCATGGAGAAGCTGTCTGTAGAGACATGCAAAAAGGTAACATATTGTATAAACTATCTTTAGTATCATCTACAGATGACATGAAGCATATTATAAGCAGTATTTATCTATATCATTGTACATGCCCTTAGAAGGGTGATTGATATGGGGGTAGAAGATAGGCTTGATGCTTAATTATCAAAACCCGTGATTAGCTACCTCCTGTCTGGCTAGCTTGAAAGTAAATATTCAGTCAACCAACATGATTATTTTCTTGAATGCTCGTAACATTCCACCTGACCTGACCTGACTTATATGTATATATATACACTAGTTGAATGTCGGTGCGTTGCTACGGATTTTTAAAATTTATCATACTACATATTTTAAAACTCACGAGTGGTAAAATTTTTAGAATATGCATATAAACATGTTCTAAAAGTTTTTAAATCCGTCAAGTAAGTCGAAAGCCGTTGATCACACCTCATGGTTATAAGTTGGAAAACATCGACCACACCTCGTGTTTTTAAATCCGTCAAGTAAGTCGAAAGCCATCGATCACACCTCGTGGTTATAAGTCGGAAAACATCGACCACACCTCGTGTTTTTAAATCCGTCAAGTAAGTCGAAAACCGTCGATCACACCTCGTGGTTATAAGTCGGAAAACATCGACCACACCTCGTGGTCATAGGTCGGTAGCCCTTGAGCATACCTCGTCATTGTAAGTCGGAAAACATCGACCACACCTCGTAGTCATAGGTAGGGAGCCCTTGAGCATACCTTGTCGTAGTAAGTCGGAAGCTGTCAACCATCGCGCGTGATCGTAGGTTGGGAGCGGTCGACCATCACTAGTGGTCGTAAATTGGCGGCGGTCGACAATCGATCATGGTCCTAAATTGGGAGCCTATGACAATGGCTCATGGTCGTACATCAAAAGCCGATGACCATCGTTCGTGGTCGTAAGTTGGAAGCTATCGAGGATACCTGGTAGTCATAAGTCGGAACACATCGACCAGCGCTTGTAGTCATAAGTCGGAAGACATCGAGAATTATTGTCTCGTGTCTTTGTCTTGTGCTATGAATTATGATGTGCATGATTATGTGTTGCTTGAACCATGCATCGAACGCCACCTATGTGAAAATAAATAAAAAACAAAAATTGCAGGATGCTAGCCTCTAGTCCTCTCGTCAGCTGACATGCACAACCTTTATGCCCATATAATGGCAGTTGATTGAGTGGGAATCTTGGAATAGATGTTCTCAATGGGCATTTGGTGTGGGCGTGAACCTTATCCTAGGCATGCATGATCTCAGTACCTCATTCAAAACATATCCTTATATGATATATAAGAGAGCAACCTAATGTTTTTATTATTTTTGTTTTTGTTGCATTAGAAATGTAGAATGTTCTAGCACCAAAATATTCTATTGAGAAGTAGAAAGACTGAAACGGTACTATATGTTTTTGCAGGATATTGATCAGCATTGATCTTTCGTGGATGTTGACGAATCTCTTTCAGAGATCCAGAACTATCATTGTTTAGTTTCCTTGTATAATGGGAACCAGGGCTTATGTTTTTGTTTACAAATTCCGAACATTAGATGAACAATGTGTATCTGAAATGTTTAATCAAACAAAGTTGGTTTCCTTTTGTGAATTGTGTAACCATCTTATTTCCCCCTAGAGCTGATTCATAAAGAAAGTGTTTGTTCTTGTTGTTGTTAACTTGTTATGGCTTTTTTATATGTATGTCTCTATATCTAACCATTGGTGAGGTTCAGAGCTCAAACTGGTTTGGTGCAATTGTTATGATCAAAATAGGGGTAGCAATAGCTTGTACTCAAGGATGATTTAAATCTGAATGGAACAATCTAATGATAAAATTGCTAAAGTCTATAGTTGTAGCAACCCGCGAAGCCCGCCAACCCGCATAGTGCCATGAAGCCCGCATAGTGTTGCCTGCGAATGTCTTGCAGCTGATGTGGGTCTGGCCGGACTGACCGTGGACATGCCCACTTTCACTCCTAATACTTGGTGGCAATTCATTGTATATAATTCTTAAATACTTTCAGTGCTATTCATGGCATTTCTAATGAAACATTCATATTTCTTTTCATTTTCCAAATTGGAGGAAGTCCATCTTTTTGCCTCATTCTACCAACTCAAGATTTATCTCTTCTTTTTTTCACTTCCATTGTGTTATCTTGGAGCTCAGATGCGATCGACCTTCTGCCATGCCTCACAACTGGCATTGACGTGAATGTGATGTTCAGGAAGAGCGTTTGAGGTTTTCAGTTTGTTGATTGGTGGTTCATGTGTGTGTGTGTATGTGATATTCTATTTTTTTTTCTCATGTGTACTGGACTGTGAACATTACAGGATTGATAACTTTGAGTTCACTGGAGAATTTGCCATATTTGACCTTTTGGATATCCCACTATACCATGGATGGATAGTGGATCCTCAGGTATGCATTTTCCTAGTTTATACTTCTTTCAACATAGATATAAACAAAATCAAATCAATCTCAACTCTCAAACTTTCCAACAATAAAAGAGTTGCGCCAACCCGACTGAAATCTTGTTGTGCCTTTGCTCCAGTCTTTCTTTCTCCTATTGAACTAGTTTGATTTAGAGTTCTGAATCACTGATGCTTGGACTAACTCAAAATTTCTAGCGATATTATTGTACCATTAGGTTTTGATATATAACAGTTTACTTATATAATTTACATTATTAAACCAAGGCTACTTTTCAACATAGTTTGATGGAATAGCATGTGCTTACTGGTAATATGCCAATAGTGTAAACATCTCTGTTGGAGCACAAGTTGTTTTTCACTCTCCTGCAAATGAAGCAAAATTCATTATACTGTTTGTATCTATATTTGCAAGGATTCTTAATATTTAGTTGATATTGGATGGTATGCCATATACTTTGTTTATTGCCATCTGACATTGTTTTTATAGTTTATCTTATGATTCAGTAACTTCTGGGATATTCTCTTGGTGGAGACATGGTATCTGTAACAAAAGGTATTGTGTCACACATTGAGGTGCTATATCTTGGCTCATTCAGTTTTATCTACATCATACTTTTTGAATAGACTCTTTCCCCAACAATGTAATTTGAAAATATAAGATAGCTGAAATGAAAAATATTGTGCTAAAATATAGATGGGTTTTGTTAAGGGTTTTAGAGTATATAATACGTTTCTTTATACCGTAGCAATATATGGGCATTCCTCTGGTGTGTGTGTGTATATATTCTCTAGCTGGTAGGAGTGTTTCTCTTTTCCAAGGCGATGAAGACGTTGGTGAGGTTATCCAGCTTGCCGCCGTTGCTGCGGTAGTATGCCTCGAGCAGGAAGCGGTACCTGCGGAAGAGGCCGCCCATGGCGTCCCACCCGAAGTGGCTGCCCAGCATCGGCTCCACCACCGCCCGGATGGTGCTCGCCGTCTCCGCGGCCAGAGTACTCAGGGCATCTACTGCGGCATTATCCCTTGGCGGGGAGCCGCCGAGGCGGCGGCTGGTCTCGAAGAGGTCCATCCTCTTGAGGGTGAAGGAGCCCTCGTCGTGGATGACCTGCCTGAGCTCCTCCGGGCATGGCCCGTAGAAGGGCGCGTTGAAGCCGTCCACCTTGGCCGCGTCGACGCGGGTAGCCGTCCACCTTGGCCTCGTCGACGAGACCCGCGGCGGCCATGTCCATGAGAGCCTCGGCGAGAAGGTCCCAGAGGTAGCAGTCATGCGCGGAGGGGAGCGTGGTCCTCCTGGCGACGAAGGTGAGGATGAGGAGGCCGCCCTGGCGGATCTCCGCCGCGCGGCACGAGAGGAAGAGCGAGAAGTCTCTCTGGAACTGCATCCTGTAGGCGTCCAGCACCGTGGCCGGGCTGCCCTCGGAGACGTAGATCCTGCCCTTGTTCACGCCGCCGCTACTCCCAGATCCATCCTCAGGCGCCTGCATGCGTACGTACGTGTAGATCAATATATCTTTCACTCTAACAAAAATAGCATGGAAGATTCATTAATTACCTTGGATAGGAAATGTAGGCTGGATGATGAGACGACGTAGTCGAGGCTCGCCGCCGGGAAGAGGCGGCCGTAGAAGGATCCCGGCCACGCCGAGACGAAGCACCCCTCCAGCTGCTGCTCCGTGGTGGGCTCTGGCAGCAGGCGGAAGACGCTGTTGAAGTCGTTGGTCGGGAGGTCGTTGAGGAAGACGTGGAACTCCGGGGGCGCCTCCCCCGGTACTGCATGCTAGCCTGGCGCACTCGGAGAGGACGGCCTGGACGGCGTCGGACGCCATGAGCAGCGCGTTGGGCCCGGTGGCGCAGCCGAGGTCGGCGATGGCTATGGCGGCGGCGGGGCGGCGCGAGCGGTACAGGGCAGCGGCCATGTCCTGCCGCTCGTTCTTGGTCACACGAGCGATCATCCTCTGGAAGTCGGAGTTGTTGGTGTAGCTCATCTCTCCGGCTTCTGCACTGTTCATGCCGACGACTCCGCCGCCAACTGTTGCCAGCACCTCCATGCTATATATTAAGGGAACTGATATATTAATTAGGCACCTGCTGCACCTGCTTGGTAGCGCAGCCAGCGAGCCCCTCTCTCTCTCTCTCTCTCTCCGTTGAGTGAGCCTGTTGATCGTCTCTCTCGATCTGCTGGTTAGCTCTATATATATATATGCGTTACATGCATATTTATAGCCGGCCGCCGCTAATTCTTGCCTAGTACATATGCGCAGCAGGAAGCTAATAATTAAGCTAGCGGAGCGGTGCGGCGGCGCTCGTCGTCGTCGGCATGGATTAAGGTGTGGACAATATTATCTCTCGATCCTCCTCCACACATGCAGATTAATTGCAGCGTGTAATTCACTCACTCACGCGCGCGTGTGTGTGTGTACTGTTTTCTTTTCTTGTTTTCTTAGGAGTCGACAGGGACACGTACGGACATTGACCGTATACGTACGTACATGTATGTGTGGTCGATCGAGCTACCAGCCACGTGTGCACTACACGTGCGTCCGTTATACTCGCACGTGCATGCTTACATGTGTCCCTCATCGATCGATCGTACTCGGGGGTGTGTGTATATCACCACGCGTATGTATGGTCTCACTTAATTTAATTTAAGTTTGAATATATCTTGGATCGGATGTTGATATACACACACTAGTTGAGTATTCGTGTGTTACTATAAAAAAAATCATAATACCCACCATGATATCAAACCATCGTCGTTGTGTGCTTGGGTTGCGTTAAACCATCAACTCTGTCGAAACTTGGTTAAGACCCGTCTCGAACTCCCCCTCTCTGTTCCTCTCGCTCGCGCACACCATCGCCGGAGATGCACCATGTGAAGTAATAGAAAAGAAACGACCAAAGTCGTATCTGAAAAACCATAAAAAGTCATCAATGTCAAGTACAAAAGAACGGAGGAAATATCTCAAACACCTAATGTAGTAGTATATGTCTAGCTAGATTTTCTGAGCATCATAGAACATATGTATACGTATCAATTTCCAGCAATTCATTTTGTGGAGAAAAACAATTGCACCCATCACCATTTGAATCTCTTAGCATTTTGGTGATTAATGATTGTTATTTCGTCAAGTAACTTGTGTTTAAATGATGTCAATGTTAGTTAGGTCTTGGTGACGATAATGAGGTGTTCTTGGCTATTCGTGGAGCCTCTAGTGTGTCGATGATGGCAAAGCAAGATGCTTATTAAATATTAAGGATCTTGTGACTAGAATTGATCTAAGGAGTCGAATATGGATCAATTTAGTGATAGATTTTATTTTTTTTCTTGGGCCATACTATTAAGGGTGGTTCAAGGCTAGTAGGTTGAGCTTTGTGAGGTTTGGTATCTAGATATGGTGCACACTAGGTTTTTCTAGCTCAGTTCTAGTTAGAAAGTTCCAAGGATCAAGTTTGGTTGAGAGAATCTCAACCAAAATTTGGATCGATTTGAGCTAAGTAAAAAAACAACAGGGGCAGATTATCTAGGTTGAGGCATACTATCTCAACAGGATGGTGTTTTTGGTGCTCAGTCGAGACTCATATATCTAATCCTTGTAACATTTGCCTTTATTTTGCAAATATGTTTTGCAAATGGTTGAAGTCCATATACATATTCCTTGTGGTATGATCTAAGTTTATAAATGCGTTTTGTAAATTGTTGGTCATACATTATCCCTTGATATGATCTAAGATTGTTTGTTGCTATTTCTTTGGACTTAGACCATAGTAGTGACTCTTTAGATTTCTTATGACTTCTTCATTGATCTAATATATTTGAGATCATGCAGATAGGTGGGTTGTGTAAACCTCTAAATAAGCTTTCTATAAAGTCCGAGATCACTCAATTTCAACATCGAAGTTAAAAGCTATGACCGTTTTTCGAGTGTTGTCTATGCTGAAATATAAAATCAGTAATACCGATTTTAGCAAGTGGTACTACTGCTGTGTGATAGTACCGATCTTACAAGACGGTACTACCACACTAAAACTGCAACTGCTAGTTTTTTGAACCCCAAATAGTCGTTGAACAATAGGTGCAGTAGTATCTGCCATACACGGCGATAGTACCACAAATGCCGATTTTCCTAAGTTTCATCTACAACAACTAGTTTTTATGGCGTGTGCTATAAATACCCCCTTGGCCGGTTGAGAGACCATCATTTGGCACTCCATTTCATTCGATTGATCTAGTATAAGCTTCTACTCTCAATTGTGCACGTGTTGCACCTTATGAGCAAGGAAAGAATTCTCTAGTTACATATGTTCCATCTAAAGGTGGATTTTATATCTATTTGAGATTGTGTATTCGTTGCACTTAATGAAAGTCAAGTAAGCGGGCTTGACTTAGTACTCCTAGAGGTTGCCAACTCCTAGATGACGTCAAAGGCGTCATGCTCGATGATCTTCTCAAAAAAACTTATGAGAAGGTCTAACATGTTGTAAAGATTAAAACCCACCTACCCGAAGCAGAAAAAAACTACTGCTAATGGAATTGAGGTGTTTGGCTTAATTCACATACTTTTGCCACCATGCATAGAGCTGATTCAGAAATCCGGATGCCGTGAGCAGCAGCATCCGATTGGACTGAGCAACGACCAGTAAAATATACACTCACTTAAGTAACAACTTTCTACAAGGTACGATAAACCAAGCCAGACGAGCACCAGGCAGAGTACAATTGATCTTACAGCAATGTGCATACAGGTTAGAGGCACCAAGGATGAAATTTGTCAGAAATAATCCAGTGAAATTGCATGCAGTCTCACCGGAGAAAACATCATACAGGTGGTCTCTTTGCTCCACTGCACCAAAAACAACTCAGTAACAGCACCATTCACAAACATCAAATCACAGTGATAGGAGTTCAATGAGACTAGATCATATCAACGGTGTTTCACAACATCTGCACAGGCGCATAATTCACAAATGCTATAGATCAACAAGACCCAAGCAGAATAAAGAGGAATTTCTTCATTATGCATCTTACATTCGAATGCAGAACAGTATTTACAGACAGACAGACCCATGGAACTCATACTACATTTAGCAGACACAGGATGTAGATACAAACGGAGACCTCATTTATGTACATCCGAAAGCTCTCTTACGATTGTGCAGTTTCAAAAGCCACAATCAGAAGGGCAACGACAACTTAACTCAATAGGTAGGTACTAGCTTAAAAGAAACTGGTTATATCCTGGGTGCAGAAAAATTTACAGGTTGGGATAGCAAAATAACGTTAGGGTCAATGGGGATGACGATGAAATGCTCAGGCAAAGGTAACTGCACAATGGGGCTCTTTGTTCCCGCAAGCAAAACCTTCGACTCTTACTTTTGGGCTGCTCGCCCCGCAAGATGGAGAACCTACTTCCACTCTTCCAGCCGGCTTTTTGCCGAAAGAACCCCCTAAAGGAGAAAAGGAAGGTGTGTTTTTACCAAACTGCGGATCATGGACAACAGGGTTGTTAGTGCGTACAGGGGGTGAGCCACAGAAAAAGCCCACCTGGCTGCTCAAATCAGTATCAACATCAGGGACGTTCTGAAACAAGAGAAAATTGGAAATCAGGTACACAGAATATGATGCTGCAGATAGCAAGCACGACTTAGCAATGTCAGTAGCAACAAACTACAGATACGGTACCTTGCTGAGGATGAGATCAATGATATCCGAAACAGGGTCTGCCCTACCCACTGGTAGCGCGCTGCATTCATGGAGCAACACAGGTCAGCAAAAAAACAGGCTTGTGCTTCAGCTATTGAAAAATTGTAATGATATCGACGCTTTTGCAAAACATGGCACGCAAAACGTACATCCCTATGCCATTCTTCTTGCCCTATGCCATGCTTCTTGCCTACTTTGGAGGTGTTCTTATTGGCTGCGGCAGATGGTTTTTGACTAAAAATGAATAATAGTTGCTTTTAGAAGGAGGGGGCAAGTGGTGAGAAAAGAGAGGGAAAGATGCGTGCACGAGACGCGCGAGAGAGAGAGAGAGAGAGAGAGAGAGAGAGAGAGAGAGAAGTGAGGTGTGTAATCCGACCGTGACCCCTGCCTTATCCTCAAAGCGAGATGGGGGCAGGAGAGGAATAGAAAAGCCGCTTCGAGAAGCCAGGTGTTCATATTTGTTTATGGCTTCTCCGAGTAGAAGCCAATACGAACACCCCCTTTGTCACAATATGCAACCCTATGTAATGTTTATTTCTTACTTTGTCGTTACATGCGTATATACTTGCTATCGCAAGCTTCTAACGTACGAATGTAAAACCCTCTTGTCAAAGAATCTCCCGATGAGTATAGCCTTATGTCATGTTTTGTGCTACATTCTCTGCATGCATACTTGCTAATGTTCCATAGCACACATGCCTCTATCTGACGTTGTCTTCTATGACAATACACAAACATACAGCCTACGCAATCCTGTCATATCCATTCAAAATTTAGCAAGTATGCCTCCATGTGTATGACAGGGTATTATATCTTCTAGATTACAAGAATGTAACATTGGAGGTCAAATTGGATCAAGAATGGGCAGCGAAGTACTAACCCATTGGGCTTGGGGCTGGCCCTATTCACGGATTCCATAAGGAATGGGGGGCGGGAAGCGCGGCGAGGCTGAGGGCAGATGACGTCGATGCGAGCGACAGGCTGCGCATCCATCTGCCAAAACCTTGACCTTCGGTCGGGCATGGGTTCGAGTTGCTGCCCCCCTCCCGCGCTGAGCCTCATCGTGCAGTGCTCCATATCTTCCGCAGCCTCCTGAGAAACAAACAACACAGGACCGTTGCCGCCGTTGAGCAAACAAGGATTTCTGTTCGTGCACTTTTTTTTAAAAAAAAAAACGGATCTGTTCGTGCTAGTCATATATGTTATAAAAAAACAAGGAAAGTTGAGAGGCAATCTACGAAAAATAGCAGATTTGAAACGAAAAGTGAAAAACCAGGATCAATATTTTCAGATCCATGGTTTGCGCTAAAACTCGGCAAAGGAATTTGTTAGAAAAAAGAGAGACTCGGAAGGAATTTACAGAGAAACTAGGATGCGTAAAAGTAAGATATGTGAGCAGATCTGGTACCAGATCCGGCCCTCGACTGGCTGGCAGATCCACCAGATCTCCGCTGCGCAGCAAGAGCTCCGAAACCCTAATAGCAGGCAGGCAGGCAGGCTAGGCTACCACCAGATCCACCCCCCTCATCTCCTCCGCCTGGAGAGCGGCTCTCTCTCTCTCTCCCTCTCCCTCTCCCTCTCCCTCCTCCTCTCGTCGTTTCTTGCTATCCTAGGCCGGTCGGTCGGTCGGTCACAAGGAACGCCCCGCTCCGCTCTCCTCTCACAACTCGGGATGGCTTGGTAAGGTTGCCTGATGATGCCAAAACAAGCAGGCCCAACCAGATATCGGTACGGCCCGGCCTGGGTCCGAAACGGCAAAACCTGTTTCAGCTGACGGGTCTGTACCATGTGCATGCTCTTTTTTACTACGCCTTACGACTTTTGGGTATGATTTGTTACTTTTGAACTGTTTATACGAGAGAATACAGCATGCAGCTCAGCATTACAAGTGAAAAAGCATAAAAGTACAAGGTATAGATAGATGCTCCAAGAATCGTCAATGTCCTGACTGCCTTCGCCGCCAGCTAGATACAGATTGTTGAACACGTGTTCCAATTCCGTATCTATCACGCAGTGTTGGGCTCGCACATCAGCTTATTATCAGTCTTTCACTGTGAGAAGTATTTCTACCATCTCACTCGTGAGCCTTGTTCTTCTCTCCTCCAATATTCTTCCAGAAAAACTGAAAGCAGACTCAAAAGAAATCGTCGAGACATGAATAGTTAACACATCTCATGCTAATATGGATAACATCGAATATGTTAACTTATGCTCACGCTACTAGTCCAAAATATTGAAGTCCTCTGTGTAGTGAGGCACGGGATCGCCATCCAGAAAGACCGATAGTTCACCAAGGACCCTGACATGGATTGCTACACGTCCACCACTTGGCGATGTAGAGCTTGATCTTCCGAAGATCTCCCGAAGGAAAAAAATGATGCCCCACATGTTTGTCTTCTTATCTATAATGGGTGCTGGTGGAGGTCATTGTAAGCGAGCTCCCTAAAAAACTTTTGCTCGTACTTCTTGTAAACTTCAAACAGTTGTAACGAATAGCTGTAAAATAGTTAGAATAATCTATCCCTATAGAATCACCTATAATTGAAAAAACATTAGTGAATCCTTCAATTTTAGCTCTTAGATCTAAAATAAATGTAAATGTATATAAGTACGGAATCTCATTTCAATATTTTAAATATTTAGTTTTCATTGTGCACACAGCCACTCGTAACACAACGTCATTTCAAAATTTTTCAAGTGAACAGT
The DNA here is from genome assembly GCA_017311315.1 of Dendrocalamus latiflorus. Classification (NCBI taxonomy): domain Eukaryota; kingdom Viridiplantae; phylum Streptophyta; class Magnoliopsida; order Poales; family Poaceae; genus Dendrocalamus; species Dendrocalamus latiflorus. The sequence goes on from CM029662.1 coordinate 408,118, forward strand.
AATAGCAAGATATGATAGACAATTACCTGAGATGTTGGATAGTACACTCCGGATAAAGCATTAGTGGATTTGTAAAGAGTTCGAGAAATGCTAGTAACTTCTCAGCAACATACCAGTGCTACTCAGTCAGTAGTGTGTTGCCGGTATGCCTATAATAGTGCATGTGAATGAAAACAGAAAATGTAGGCTTGTAGGGTAAAATATTTTGTAACATGAGATAAGTTGAGTTCCACTTTACTGATATGTCCACAACGAACTTTTTTGGACGTACATCTATCACAATGTAGTAGGCTTTATATGCTGCAATTCGTTGGTTAGAATTATTTACAAAAGAAACATCATTGCGTAAAGCTTGAAGATATGGATCCAACATCTTTAAACCAGTTTTAACTATAAGATTAATAATATAGCAGGCGTATTACTGATGTAGCAAGAATTATTTGGCATATGTACCAAATAAGAGAGTGAGCATATCCATTGCCCTGGAGTTTGCTGCAGTATTGTCTATGGTAATTCCAAAAATTTTAATTGTAAGACTAAAATCTTCAATGACTTTGATAATACAATTTGCTATATTCTCACCCGTGTGTGCTACGTCTATTAGTTTAGAGCCAATTAGTTTTAGGAGGGAAATTTAACTTTTTGTATGTGATTTGGCCATTTGGTGTTCATGTTTTGTAGATGGTTATTTATTATATGAACTTAAATCGAGGCTTAGAATTGGAGATGATGTTTTTGTATATGGTTATTTATTATATGAACTTAAATCGAGGCTTATAATTGGAGATGATGTCATTGATTTTAATTTAAAAAACAAAAGTATGGGTATGTGTTTGCAGATTTGATTGTCCTTGTTCTTTTCTCCGTATTCTGTTTACGGTGGTGGGATTGCAAAGAACGAGGATTATTATATATGTTATAATTGCAATCAAATGCAATATGTTAAATGTCTTTTGGGACTTATTCATGTTATCAATTATTTGAGATTTGTTGCAATGCATATGCATTTAACTAGTTACTTATACATGAAAAGGGTGAGTGATTCTGGAGGGGAACGGAACTGTATTGTGCGCAGTTCTTTTGGGTGAACCGACTATTAATTCATTAATAAGACCGTACCTGCGGCATGGATGCATCTTGGTGATGCCTAAACTATTTACCATGGTGCTCAAGCTCCTTTACAAGTACTGGTACTCATCTACCAAGTTTGGAAAGAAGGAAACAAAGCATAGAACCAAATGCAGATTTATCTTTTTATATGTGATATGGCCATTTGGTGTTCATATTTTGTAGATGGTTATTTGTTATATGAACTTAAATCGAGGCTTGGAATTGGAGATGATGTCATTGATTTTAATTTAAAAAACAAAAGTATGTGTATGTGTTTGCAGATTTGATTGTCCTTGTTCTTTTCTCTGTATTCTGTTTACGGTGGTGGGATTGCAAAGAACGAGGATTACTAGATATGTTATAATTGCAATCAAATACAATATGTTAAGTTTCTTTTGAGACTTATTTGTGTTATCAATTATTTGATATTTATTGCAATGCATATGCATTTAGCTAGTTACTTATACATGAAAGGGTCAGGCATTTAGAATATTTTGTTCACATACCGTAGGCCTTGCTCCTCGAGTAGTGAGTAGTAATAATTACTTATAAATAAATTAATCATGTTCCAAACATGCCCCTAGTAAATGGCGAGTTCAGTCATAGGCCCTATTTATATTGATTTTTGCTTCTGACTTTTGCTTGGAGAAGTCAGAAGCCAATCTGAACACCCGGTTTTCTGAAGTGACTTTCTCACTCCTCTTGCTCTAGAGATAAGGCAGGGGTCACAGACACATTACGTATCCTACTCTTGCTCCCATATCACACACATATCTCTTCCTCACTTTTTTCACAGTTCACACCATCCTTCTAAAAGCCATTCTTTTAGTTGCCACTATTCGTTTTTTTAGCCAAAAACTATCAATCATAGCCAAAATCCATCAGCTACAGCCAATATGAACATATCCTAAGATTATTACTCCAAGATCAAAATCAAATCAAATCTCATGGGGCAGGAGGCAGCATCAACAACAACTAGCAGTTAGAGACTAGACTATAGGCTGGATGGATAATACCTTATTGGAATCTTGCTCACCCTCAAGTATCATGTTGTGCAATATAATACATGCGTATGTGATATCAGCAATACATATGAAGGACAAGGACATCTGGAGTAGTGAAGCTCAGAGAAACAAGACGATGGTGCTGCAGGAACAAAAGACGGTACTGCAAGAGGCAGCACTAGAGGCGGGGGTATAGAAGGAATCACTAGAGATAAACCAGAGAAAGGCTGTGATAGTGAAGAAATGGATAAAGAGTCAGAAAGAGACAATCATGAGATAGTCTCATCGGTGGAAATAGGACAAGGTGTTGAATCTCGATAGAAGTAAGGCAAGTAGAAGGATTATGGCAGCGATTTGTAGAAGGAATGCATCGAGTGGTCAGATTTTTGTGAACAGCCCCCGCAGTGTGATGCGGAGCAGCGTGAAGGCTAGTGGTGAAGCCGATGGCAGTCCTGCTACAAGGACCAGGAGCAGCAGCAGGGCGGATGGTGGTTGCTCAAGGTCGTAGAAGGCGGAGGAGCGCTAAGGCCGTTGTCGTTGCCGTTGAAGAAGCAGCAGCAAAAGCCACATCTCGTCTGCTTTCTTTTGAGTGATTCTAGGGGGAACGGAACTGGATTGCGCGTGGTTCTTTTGGGTGAACCGACTATTAGTTCATTAATAAGACTGTACCTGCGGCATGGATGCATCTTGGTGATGCCTAAACTATTTACCATGGTGTGTAAGCTCCTTTACAAGTACAGAAGTACTGGTACTCATCTACCAAGTTTGGAGAGAAAGGAAACAAAGCATAGAACCAATATTCTTCCAGAAAGACTGAAAGCAGACTAAGAAGAAACCGTCGAGACATGAATAGTTAACACATCCCATGCTAATATGGATTATTTCCTTGCACCCGTGGCCTGATATGTAGTGTTTACTCCTTTTTATTGTTTGTGCAATCACCTTCGGTTACAGTTGTATTAGCTTCTACTTTAGCTTGATAATACTTTGTTTGACTATTGGGAATAGTTTAATTTAGTTGCATTAGACTTTTGAGGATCACTCTTTCATCTTTTTATATATCTGTTTCCTTTAGTATTATAATGGTTTTGATCATAATATTCCTTGATTGAACAGATTAGGACCTAAGCTATGACTATTTGGCTTCTGGACTTAAGTTAGCATTAGATAAAGATAGGACAGCACTTGATGCAGATCGTCTTAAAAATTACATCGACATAGTTTTAGCTCTTACTATGGTCCCTATTTCTCGTTCAATTGTTGTACACAATTTGTCTCAACGTCTAATATACATGCACGTGGGACATGTATTGAATTAATACATAGGCGATAATACAATTTTGGGAAGGTTTTAGGAGGGAAATTTATCTTTTGTATGTGATTTAGCCATTTGGTGTTCATATTTTGTAGATGGTTATTTATTATATGAACTTAAATCGAGACTTAGAATTGGAGATGATGGTTTTTTAGATGGTTATTTATTATATGAACTTAAATCGAGGCTTAGAATTGGAGATGATGTCATTGATTTTAATTTAAAAATAAAAGTATGGGCATGTGTTTGCAGATTTGATTGTCCTTGTTCTTTTCTCTGTATTCTGTTTACGGTGGTGGGATTGCAAAGAACGAGGATTACTAGATATGTCATAATTGCAATCAAATGCAATATGTTAAATTTCTTTTGGAATTTATTCGTGTTATCAATTATTTGAAATTTATTGCAATGCATATGCATTTAGCTAGTTACTTATACATGAAAAGGGTCAAGCATTTAGACTATTTTGTTCACATACCGTAGGCCCTTGCTCCTCGAGTAGTGAGTAGTAATAATTACTTATAAATAAATTAATCATGTCCTAAACATTCCTATAGTAAATGGCGAGTTTAGTCAGGCCCTGTTTATATTGGTTTTTTACTTCTGACTTTTGTTTGGAGAAGTCAGAAGCCAATATGAACATCTAGTTTTCCGAAGTGACTTTTCACTCCTCTCGCTCTAGAGATAAGTCAGGAGTCATAGACGCATTACGTACCATACTCCTCTTGCTCCTATATCACACACACGTTTCTTCCTCACTTTTTCCATCATTCACACCATCCTTCTAAAAGTCATTCTTTAGTTGCTGCTATTCATTTTTTAGGCAAGAGCTATCAGTCGCAGCTAAAATCCATCAGTTATAGCTAATATGAACATATCGTTTGACCGTTACTCCAAGATCAAAATCAAATCAAATCAAATCTCATGGGGCAGGAAGCAGCATCAACAACAGCTAGCACTTAGAGAGACTAGACTATAGGGTGGATGGATAATACCTTATTGGAACCGTGCTCATCCTCAAGTTTCATATTGTGCAATATAAATGCATACGTACGTCAAAAACAATGTTTTGTGTTATCTTGATCTGTCGAGAAGGATCATGGTAGCGATTTGTAGCAGGAATGCATCGAGTGGTCAGATTTTTGTGAGCTGCCCCCGCAGTGTGACGTGGAGCAGCGTGAAGGCTAGTGGTGAAGCCGACGGCAGTCCTGCTACAAGGACCAGGAGCAGCAGCAGGGCGGATGGTGGTTGCTCAAGGTCGTAGAAGGCGGAGGAGCGCTGAGGCCGTTGCCGTTGAAGAAGCAGTAGCAGTAGCAGAAGCCACATCTCGTCCGCTTTCTTTTGAGTGATTCTGGGGGGAACAGAACTGGATTGCACGTGGTTCTTTTGGGTGAACCGACTATTAGTTCATTAATAAGACCGTACCTGCGGCATGGATGCATCTTGGTAAACTATTTACCACGGTGCTTAAGCTCCTTTACAAGTACAGAAGTACTGGTACTCATCTACCAAGTTTCGAGAGAAAGGAAACAAAGCATAGAACCAAATGCAGATTCCTGACAGAAGAAACCGCACGAGACATGTAGGGTGCGAACACGAGGTGCAGCGGCAGCCGGCAGGCAGGCTGCCACCAGCCCATGGTCATCGACAGACACAGCTAGCCTTTACACACCCAAGCTTGCAGGTTGCACACATTCCATACACCACAAGACAAGGCAAGCTAATCTGAGCAAAATCCTTAAACCACTCAAGCCCATTAGTTGCATTTAGCACCCTCACAATTCAACTGTACAAGTTGCATTTCTTTCACCCGCCCAAAACACAGCACCTCTGCACCTTTCGCCTAGTTCTTGCTCTTCTCCTTACTTGTAGCCGTCCATACAATAGTTTGATAGGGCAAAACTCATGCGGAGCAGACTTTCCATTAATCATTGCACTCGGGTCACAACCTTGCTGATGCGAAAAATAAATAGCAAAACTGGGACAGGTTTTTCAGTCTCCAGTAAGTGAGCAAATACTGATTATGTTTGCTCCAAGCTGTCCTCAGTCGAAGGTTGAATTGTGTCGGCTCTGCCGCTAGACTTCTAATGGTTAGGTGAGGTTGATGGACTCCCATCTTTAGTATCTGAACTCAGGAGAGGCCTGTTTCTCCCAGACCTGGACCGGACATTGTTCCCCACGGGGAAAGGTTCCTGAGAAGAATGTATGAATCTCCATGTCAATCATTTCATGTCATTTACATGATGTGGTGAGATAATAGATTGTCATAAAAAGCAAGAGCTTAATTTCGTGTTTTGCTGACTTCTGTGATGTATCATGCATCAACAGCTTCCTAAAATAGGGCAGACCCTATGTATGTGCGACTCAAAAATCAGCATGGCGCACACTATTTACAATCAGAACGTTTATAGAAATGATATCGAGAGCACAATAATTCATACCTCATCCCCTGCATTTGGACCGTCTTTGTGGAAAAGCATAGGGCGGCACCATTTGTCTTCATTCATCAGGCTAGAATTCTGAAAATGAGCAATCAACGCACTCCTGCCCTGGATTCTAGCATATGCAAGTGATGCCACCTTTTCACTATTGAACTTTTCCCATTTCTTGCCATTAAATGTCTGCAGAAAAGTACGACTCCAATTAGTTCTCAACATACTTTCAATTGGAAAGGGCAAGGCAAAGTAGCAGGTGTTCTAAAGGATAGAAACACAATATAATGGGGTACATTAAAAACACATGCATGTCTCGAAGCAAAAATGCACTGCAATAGTTAAAAATATTGTTCAAATGTATCAAGTGTCATGTTTCCACTCTTGGAAGGTACACTAAAAATGGTGAACTGGATATAGTTCTTGCTATTATCTAGTAAGGCATGGGTATATACCTTGTAAAATGGGATTATGTGCTGTGGATCAGTCATATTGATGAATGCGTAGCCCACGTTACATTTGTTCTGAGGAAAGCATACATTGCCAGAGTCAGTGCCTAGAAATTTAAATGCAAATTCCAACCGTCATACTTAGCAAAAAAGAACAGACCTTAAAATCAATTGGAAGGTAGATGAAATCATAGGTTCCATGGTGATTCTCGTCAATGACCGCCAAAAGAAGCTTACAATTGTACCTGTTGAGGACATCAAGTGTGAGTCCACAGCAGAGAAAGTCCCCCAAGTAATGTGCAAGACAAAACTGGCAAGTGGTGCAAACGTACTTGTTAGGGATGTTTTTGATCATCAATGTGGTGCGTGAGTCTTCACCCTTTGCTATGCGGTCAATGTCAAGCTCAAATTGCCTTTTGTTTTCAGACTGGGCAGCATTTCCATCATGTCTGCGGCTCCTCATCCAATCATTAGTAGCATCATATGAAGCGGAAACATGGATCATAGGATTCCTTCCGTTGATTGCATGGCACATTTGCTGCAGGGATGGAAATCCAGCACCAACTGGGGAGAACATTCTCTCCGTGTAATTTCCTCTGGTAGGTGCAAAGACAGAGAGTTCTGATGGATAGAATTGAGGGCTACCATGAAACCCTACACTTCCAAGAGATCCTGGATATAAAGAGTGTACGTTTCCAAAACTGCCTCCATTCTTTGGAGCTGAACCCAAGTGATGTTGGTCCATAGGATGAGCACCAGTGTTCAGCATGTGAGGTGGTACACCAGGATAACAATGCAAGTGCATTGGGTGCTGCAAATTGGACCACAGCATTGGAGAAGAGGGACTCTGAGGAAAAGCATTTGAGTTATTCCAGGTGTAGTGCTGTCCATGAAAGCAGCAACTTCTGATTCCAGTGACCCCAAATGCTGCAAAACAATTTTTTATGCTGATGAAGTTTGAAAAGAATAAAAGAAACGAGAAGTATAGCATTTGGTCAATGCATCAACAAATTTCTATCATGGTATATCCGAGCCTTCCAACAGTATAAATGTGTAACATGATGTTGTTCTGGTAATAAAAATATGTATTATCATGTATCAATAACTTTTTTTTGAACGCTTATATCAATCACTATCAAAAGCAGTGATTTTTTACAAATACATGCTAAACAGGTAAAACAAAGGTTAGGAAAGACAATGACAAGCAGTTCAAGGTGAGAAGTTTTACCTTCATTATTTTGATCAAAGGAATTACCATGAAGGCCACCAGAACCCACATTTTGGAGATGATTGTAATCCACTCCATCAACTCTGAAGCTAGCATTCCTGCCACTATCTGTCATGAACTTAGAACTATTACAAACACCGCTGTGACATTCCGGCAGTGAGTGTGGGTGGAAGGTCTGCATTCCACGCCCAAAGTTCCCTTGACCAAGTGATCCACCAAGTTCACTAATAGCAGCTTGATTATTGTGCTGACGTGTAGATTCAATTCTGATAGGTGAAGATAACTTCTGGGGACCATTCGTAGAGAGGCCATGGGGTGATCTATCCAATTGTGGGCTAACTGGAGAAAATAAATTATGAACACTGTTGTTCTCCCAACTTTTGGGGCCCACCTTTCCTGTTTGACATGTGTCCAAGGAGGCAAAATGTTATGAATAATAGGAATTGATGAATAGTTTTAAAAATGGCGATAAGTCCTATATTGTACTTACCAATGGTCCCCGGTGGAGAGTTTTTAGGCTGGTCAGGGAAACCGTCCTGCTTCGATTCTCTAGAACATTGCTGTCTCAAGCTGTAAGGTACACAGACAAAACGTTACTTCACACTAGGAAATGGCAACATAATGCAGTTAAGGATATAAGTGTATTTGTGATATTTTCCAGTTTCTAAGGTTTAGCCTTGTGTCCCTCGTATACCCTTGAGTCTTGTGCTATATATATTGCATTGCGCTTTGGGCTGTACAATACAACAACATTCATCTATAGATCTATCAGAGCCAAGGTTCATACCCTGGCCTTCGCTCGTATCCCGCTACTGCTGCCCCCGAGAGGACCAATCTCCACCCGTCGTCGCGCGCCGCCATCGTCCGCGGATCTCGCGACGTGAAGGCGCTCGGGCGGGGCGCCCTCGTCTTGCGCGGCTTCCACGCACTTGTCCAGGCCGGACGTTTCTCCCATCGCACCGGCTTTCCTGACTCTTGCCATCCGCTCGGGTTTCTTCCGCTGGATCCCGCCGCCATGGACATCGTCCCAGCCGCCTGAGCTCAGCGCCTCTTCTGGCCGCCGCCAGCTCGTGCTCGTCGTCACTGGCTCACACTTGTGTCGCCCCCCTTCAAGAGCGGCCACGTCGCCACCATCCAATGGCCCGCCTCTTCTCGCACGTGCCGTCGTCTCCTGGTCTCCTTCTCGGCATCGCAGCCGCCAAGGCCTAAGGATGTGGCCTCTATCGCCGCCGCCGTCCTCAAGATCCACCGCCGTCTCCTCGGGCTCTCTTCCTCCACTGGATTTGGCTGCCGTCGGTCTCGCCTCTCGCGGATCCGGTCGCCTCCGCGCCGGATCCGGCATCTCTAACTCGCTCGCCGCCGATTTCCTTGGGGCTTCTCCTCACCGAATTTCTCGGGCAGGGGCGGGTTCTTGGCTGGGGCACGGCAGCGCATGGTCTTTGCCCTCTGTGAGGAGTTTGATGTACTCGGCAGTGGATGGAGGGGGCATGAGCTTAGGGATCATCCATTTTGGGCTGCCTAACAATGCTGGAACTGTGACCAGGGAGCATCTATATGGGGACCACCCTTTCATGACACTGTTTGTAAGGAGTTTGGTATTTATTTTGAGTCCACTCTTTTCAGTCTTCCGCTACGTCTATTTAAATCTATAGCCTCTATTTTTTTAGTTCGTTCAAATTTCTATGTTAGTCAACCGACGACTTTGCTAGCTATAGTCCATCCCCTTGAATTTAGTGTGGTTCTCTCCTTTTCGCATGGCCGTAGTCACCGCTCTTCTCTCTGAGCCGCTGCAGATTGTAGTTTTAAGGCCGCCGCTTCTCTCTGAGCCGCTGCCCCAAGTTTTTAAGGCCGCCGTTCTATCCTTTCGCGCCGTCATCGTCTCGGACTTCGATCTACGCCACCATGCTTTATAGGCTACCGCATGATTTTGGATGGAGATCTTCTAGCCTTGACAAAATTTTTAAGGACTGTACACTATGACGACATTTTCAAAACTTAGATTTTGGATTTTTCTTATTTTGTGTCCACCCTTTCAAATGCAATGCTATTGCATACGCTTTGCATTTGAGGGGTGTTAAGAATATCAGGGTATTTGTGGTATTTCCTAGTTTATAGAGTTTAGCCTTTTGTCCCTTGGATCCCTTGAGTTTTGCATTATATACATTGCACTTTAGGTTGTGCAATACAACACCGATTCATCTATAGATCTAACAAATGCGACTGTGTATTAGCATTTAACATGGCCATGACAATTTAGTAAACAGTAAAGAACTCATCTTTAATACAAAATATAGTTTCATGCACGGTCAGTTTGGCCCTAAGGCAAATTAAAAAGGTTAGAGTGATTTATGCGAGCTGATTTTCTGTTACAGAAATGAAAGAAAAAAATGTGCAGTCCAATAGCTGTGCCAGCAGCTACAAGCTTAAGAAAAACTGTGGCAAATGTGAACTTGCAGTGCAGCATTTTCTCTTGAAAAAAAAAGCAATAATAGCATTTTTTATAGTCTTTCCTGAAGACAACAATTTGTAGCATCTTGAAAAGCTTCCTAGCATATTAATCCCGTATTCCCACATGAAGAAACGCAACAGTATACAGCACAAGTATGACAAGATAATACCAAAAATGGAAGAAATACCGGGCAAGCAAATTACCAAGATCTCGCCCCTCCAGGATGGCCAGGTTCAGCCTTGATATTTGGGCCTGAAATATCACCCATATTAAGGTCATGCAGTGCCGCTTCTGCTGCTCTAACATCATAGAACTCTACAAATTTCTTATTGCAGCTTGTACAAGCCCTGCAAATCTGCAACTAACAAAAAGGGCCATCACAGTTTGGGTCTCTCAATTTTATAAAGCAAACTTTGAAAAGAGAGAAAAATATCATTACCTCCTTCACATCACCGTAAACAGTAAATATTTGGAGAAGATCATCATTGGAAATGGAAGAATCAATGTTAGATACCAGCAATACTCCCTTATTGATATCCTTGTCTGGAACATTGTCCTGTTTAAGTAGCACACCATGAGAACATCAAAACATTTTTTATAGATTTCCAGTGTTAAGCTATTCAAGTCATAAAATGGAGTGGAGAAACTTTCTAGAAAAAACTCTAGCACGATAGCAATAGTACGCATATGCTTAAATAGTCCATAGTTTCATCACAAATGCCACATCAAGTACGCGAATATTTCCCTATAGCTATCAATTTAAGTTGGAGGGGGATATTGGAATTTAATGACATACAATTAACCATATATTGGGAGGGACAACAGACAGAAATTCCAAATAAACTGAGGAATTCGAGAATCAGCTTTATACCAATTTCTAACCAAATAGGACATGATGATAAATACTTCTAGTTTCTAGTCATAACCGAGTTCTAGAACCAGATATAGAAATATGCAAACAACTTAGTTCGGAAAAGCCAAAAAATGGAAATGGAAAACATGGACATTTTTGTTGAGTTACAAATAAGCATTGAAACATAAGCTATAATACTAAAAGAAGGGCATGAGCGCATCCTAGGTCCCACCCAAGGATCGAAATCCCGGCGGTAACCGGCCGGTTACCGCCGGTTACCGGTTGTACCGGTCCCGACCGGGAGGAGGAAAACCGGCCGGGTTTCAATATTCAAAAAATTGAAATTGTAGATGTTTGGATGGGTTCCAGGGGACATTATAGCTACATTGGATGCTTAAGAATCAATTTAGACATGGTGGGTCCATGGGCATGAGAAAGTCATGGCTTTTTGTGTTGCATGTGAACTTTTGAGGACAATACTCTACGAATTCCTCCGGTTTTCCGGTTTTTTTCCGGTTTTTCCGGTAACCGGACCGGTAACCGGCCGGTTACCGGAAACCCTCCCGCCACCGCACAAATTTTGTTTGCCAAATTTCATCCGGTTTGTAACCGGGTTTTCCGGTAACCGGCCGGTAACCGGCCGGTTACCGGTACCGCCCGTCCGGCGGGATTTGACCCGGTTCCGGTTTTTCGATCCTTGGTCCCACCTAGTATGTTGTTCCATAGTTTGAGAACATAGTCTAATCAAGCTACAAGGCTTGTCCTAGTGTGATAACTGAGAAGAGGATTCTGAATTGTGTTATCTTATTCCTTATTTCAGCCTTTGCCACGTAGAAACATGGTTCTCTAAGGCAATTAGAGGAGAAAGAGACACAAGGTCATGTTGTGTAAAGTGTAAAGGGGGGTTACTCGGAGATGTATGATTCGCTGTGGACAATTGTCCAAACTCAGGAATGCATAGGATATGTCACTTTTGGCAGAAGTTTTATCAGGTGACAAGTGTGCAATGCTCATGTTAACTTTCAGCACATAGCATAGAAAGGATTACTGCATACTAACAAACTAATTTCACAGATTAAAGTAGGGACATGTATGATAGTTCTAACATTATTTTGTGGCAAGTTAAATTGAGAGAACAGCATTGCAGAACAAACATGTAACATGAAAATGCAGAAAAATGAGATTAGAGGATATGTCTACTTCAACATAACTGATAATATGTTTACCTTCGGAATGGAAAATTGTACATCAAGGTTCATCAGCCCCAGAGGCTTGCTATGGAGCGCTCTCATTGCGTTTTGGGCAGCTCTTATATCATAGTAAGACACTGTTACAAACCCATGGTGCTTGCAGGAAGTGTAAAGCATGTGTATGTCCCCATATTGCTGGAGGAAAGAAAAATATGAATTTGAAAGGGCAGTGTTTACTAAAGTAAAATGAAATTTCAAGAATAAATAAGGAAAAGGTTAACAACCTGAAACAGAATCCTTAGCTCAGAATCCTCAATGTTAGCGTTAATATTTCTGACAAGAAGAGTTCTGGAAGGCCGTTTATTGATAGAGTGTTCCCCAGAAAATTGGCACTTCAAGGATCCTTCCAGTTTTTTTTCACCTTTGATGGAATCATCGTTCTCAAGCTCCATTCCACCTCCAGTGCAGAATATATCTTCATCAGCATCATTGTGGTCGGTAGATAGGCCAGTAAATTCAAAGCCATCGATAACGCCCGATATTAAATCATCGTCATCAGGAAGGAGATTTCCAATAGTCTGAGCTTCAATTTCTTCCATGGACCCTAGAGGTTCATCTCCCTCGCAGATGGAGTTAAGTGTATCAGCAGATTGACCAAGAACACCACTTGCCATTACTCTCGCTGCAGAACCATAAGGCAAAACACCATAAAGGTAAAAAAAATCAAGACAATATCTTGGAAGAATAATACCTGTAATTGGTAGTGCAATTATTGATGGTATCAGATCTTCAAATTGTGGTAACACAATTTACTTGAACTCTTAAAAGGGCAAAAGAAGCTCACATTTGCTACTGAATACTTCAGTAAGGGAGCTGGATGAAAGGCCCTTTCCACAGCCAGGCGCACGTTGATCAGCACTAGTTGGTTTATCAAAAGCTTCCGATCTTGTAGACAAGCCAGGCCTGGATCTGGGGCTTGTAAGGATATCACCCCAAGAAATCGATGGTAAATTTGAAGCATTTTCTTGCCCCATCAAATTACCGAGGCTAATGATGCCCAGACCCTTGCAGGCTCGACCTCCTGGATTTTCCAGACCACCTTCTGGATTTGCTCCCATCGGATGGACCTTTTCAAGTGGAGAAGCAAAAACTGACTTGCTCCCTGCCATTAATGAATACACACAGTTCATGAAGTACTGATCATGGCATTTAATTGCAAACTGTATTTAGCTAACCTTCCAACTAATTCCTACCAAACTGTCTTCAACCAAAATTCCATAAGCATCCATTGTAAGAAAAGTTCCCACTCATTCCCTGCCGAATTGCGCACTGATATCTTTATCTACCGAAATGCTTACTAAAATTGGGTGCTTAATCAATTAGCAACATATGTGGTATATATCTAGTCCAGACAGGAATTCCCTGGCAAGAAATGATATGAACTAAATTGATGCAACAGCGCAACTTTATGGTTATAGCTAGTAAGTTAAATTAGCCTTAAAGAACCAGCGGGAATTGACCAGCATAACAAGCAACCAGAATATCCCCCCATAAACATGAAACACGAGTTTCTGAACTGTTCTCTGAAGCATGAATTGGATTAGGCAAGTTAGGAAGGGATCTTTTTAGGATATTTTATTGAAGCATCAATGACTCCACTAACCACCAACATTGAGTATAAAGGAAAAGCGAAACATTTTATCAAGGATGTAGCAAGAATTAAGAATATAACACCTAACTGAACAATTTCCAGCATGCAAGAAGCAACAACCATGAAATAATAATCACAAATTTTCAAATCAAGCATGATCCACACCTTTCTGATCGACCATTGACTCTGATTTCCAAAATCCAACTTGCCTCTGCATTAAAGCATGGGAACGAAATCATGTGGTGATACCGTTTTGCATTATCAAACGAAATCAAAGCCAGGCTCTCTCTCTCTGTTTTTTTTTTTGCTAACCTCTGTAGGGACTAGATCCTCAGAGAAGAATGAAGACGATGAGTCTGACGGTGGGCCAAATGGCGAGAGGTGCCTCCTGTCAATGACTCCAGATGCTATCACCATAGGTGCAGGAAAATGTTTGCCTTGAGTCACTTTCTTTCTTTCTTTCCTTCTTCTTTTGTGGTTTCTTCAGCTCAATCCCTCAACGTTATGGCCCCTCTCATCAATTGCCTGCTTAAGGATTAGAGAACAATAAGATGAAAGAAACAAGAAGAGAAGATCTGTATGGGCAACTGCTGTTTAAGGAAGTTACTACCCCGAAAGCCCTACTGTTTGAGCAACTGCAAATTCCGAAGGGGACGGACAAACACAATGCCTTCCAGTTTCTTCAACTGAGGAAGTAGCTCAATTAAAATTCAAGAAATGTACTGGTGTAGAGTTCACTATCAAGATGTTAACCTCCAGCACAAGGATTGCGCACCCGACGCCATACTTGCTTTGAGCTCATTTCTAAAGCGAAAATCACTGATTTTTGGGGGGCAAAAGGCTAACAAAGATGTCCCATTCAGAACCCCATAATATGGGGGTGAACCCAACCAAGGCAAAAGGCAAAGGAAGAACTCAAGAAACCCCCCTCCTTGTTACAGAAGCAATCAAACCAAAAATGTCGAAATAGAGAAAAAGGCTAAAAGGTCAGAGGAGCAGATGGTGACAAAAGGTTGCTTCCTTTCTAGCCAGGCTCGACTTTTGTTTTTTTCTCTCTCTCTCTCTTTTTCTCGCTGGTAGTACAGCTCGAATTATTTTCTGGATTACTACTCCATAAGAGGGAAAAAAGACCCAAACAAAGAAGAGGAGGCGATTGCGATCACAAAAAAGCTCCATATGGAGGAGGAGGAGGAGGAGGAAAAAATAAGAAGAAGAAGGAGAGAAACACTACCGAAAACCATCGGTGCCTGCCTGAAAGAAACAACTCACCAGAAGAAGAAGATGATGTCCGCTTTTGCTCTTGGTCTGTGTGTGTCAACTCAAAGGCCCTGCAGTTCGATAAGATTAATGCGGGAGCTTAGCACTATGGCTTATATCGTAGCCGTAGCCTAGGGATGGCATGAGAGCAGAAGCAAGCTCCGGCTGCTGCCTTGCTGGTTGCTTCTCCCTCGGCGTAAGGCAACGATGGAGATGGAGAGGGAGAGGATACGCTATGCACCACGCCTACGCGATTCCAAAGCAAAACCTGACCCAAAGGAAATCAATCCCCTTGCAGCACTACATTACGGTACACTACACCTGTTGTGTTCTTCCCCTTCTCCCGCACTGCAAGCAACCAACCGTTGCCTTGCCGCCACACGCAAACAGATCAGCACTTGCTTGCTTATCTTGCCACAAACACAAATCACAGGTAACACACAAACCATGTTGTTTGGGCCTTTTTTTTTTTTGCTACGGCTTGTGCCTTTTGAGCTGTTTATGCGAGAGATTACCGGGTAACAGAAACTCACGTACGGTTTTTGCCGATATAAATAAAGTCGGTAAAGTATGTACTACAATTAACTAGTAGACATTATCTTGAAAAATACTCAATTTAAAAGCTAGTTACTGTAGAAAAGCTGAAAAGCAGCTTTTAGAAATTAAAAAGAACAGGTTCAAAATTTACAGTATAAGCATATTTTCACATTTAATTTTAGCCAAATTCAATTTATATTCAACATATTTGCAGCAAAACATGAATGACATAAATTACATAAAACTATGTAATTCCATATTGCCATTCATACTCATGTAAATATTCAAATAATATAAACACCAATGTGCTGAAAATAACATGGCAATCTGTCCTCTAAGCAAATAAACAATTAAATCTAGCATATAACAAATTAGGTGTGTATATGTATCACCCGGATGTTTTATTCTTAACAATCATCCAAATTTCGGACCGTTGGATTAGAGATCTAACGGCCTGTTATTTTTGGAGGGGGAGATTGTTTTTTTTTGAGGGGGCGGGGAGAATTCATGACCGTTGGATCTCTAGATGATAGTTAGAAAGAAAACATCCGGATGATGTTTATCAATACCCTAACAAATTAATTGTTTTAACATTGCTCTCAAAACAGAGTTGCGCAAGATCATAGATCTTGGCCTTCTCATGCGAATGAACATACTCTTCATAAATGATCTAATACCAGAAATCAGGTTTTGAGCTCACAAATATGTTTTCTACTGTCACAACTAATCAAATACAGAAAACAGCAATTTCTGTCTTCCGGTATAAATGTTCACAGTCAGTGATATTTTAAGCAGTAATTAGACAGTCCCAGATTTTAACATGCAGCATCTACCAGAGATTTATTATGCAGCATATACCAGAACTAACATGATAAAAGAAAGAATCTCTTCTGGAACAACTAAAATAATTACTGCACAGCAAGATTTCAATTGCATATGAACAAACCTAATCAGCCGAAAGACAGCAAAGGTATGGACAGTAGATGACAAATCACTAGAGCTCAAAATCCTAATCCTGTTATCAAGATCTATTTCAAATATCCAAGTTCATCACAGAGCATGTAATCCGAGCCCACAAGCAAACATGTCATATACCAATTCTTATTCTTAAATAGAACTTATAGAACAGATACTACCGACAAAGTTTGCAAAGAGTCAACAATACTCATAGTGCAGACGGTATTCAAAACCGTCCAGGAGTAATCAAGCCGAAGAAGTACTCGAAGAAATAGGGCAAGGCACACTCGTAAGTGCTGTCCCAGAAAACCTATCACCCCTCTGTGCCGACGAAGAAGAGGAGTGTGGTCTTCGGAGATACAAAGCCCTCTCCGAACTCGGATGCCCGATGCCGGAGTCGAAGGTTAGGGTAGCGCCACACAAGACCTCAATGAGCGCACTGGCCGGGTGCGTTCAAGAACAGCAGAGAGTCGTTACCCTCTTCGTCCCTCTCCTCAGGTTAGTCTTCAACCTCCAGATTCACTCGCCCCACAAAGGGCAGCCGAAACCAGAAGCAAAAGGCCCTCAATCGGAGATGGGGCCGAAGCCTCCAACCTCCGCACAACCCGAAAACGGAGAGGAAGAAGAAGACTCAAGAGAGCAAAACCAGATCGGAAGAGAGGTGTTCACCATGGAGAGCTCGGGCCTTTGGAAGAAAGGACGAGGTCTGCGAGGAGGTGACGCGAGCGGCCGGCTCCGAGGAACCCGGGCCAGCCCGCGCCTCTGTCGCTCGCCTCTCCACGCGCCGCCTCCCAACGCTGACGGAATCGCCAGATCTCCGCCAAAACCGAAACGGCCGCACGCCCTACTCTCGCACGGGAATCACACGGGGCGTTCGTCTCCTCCCCCTTATCTCTTCGCGCGGCTCATCGACAGGTGGGCCCCGCCTTCATATATTTTTTCTTTTCTCAATTGAAAAGTTCCCAAAATTCCCTCGCAGATACAACAAACCAAACCAGGAATTAAGGGGAGGAGGAGGGGAATGGCCGATGACCAGCCAGGTGTCACTCGTGCCATGTACTGTGTGTGAGCTTACCAGGTCGTCGTTCGTACTTCTCGTGAGCTTTCTTGGACTCCCCGCCGGTTGGTTGAGATGAGCTTCCGTTGCCTCGCGCGGTGGCTCGCCGGCGTGCAAGGGGAAGCCGACGGGTTGTTTTGGGGAACAAGGGATGAGTAACAATGGAGGGAGCAACCTAGTCGAACTCGAACAGAGGAGGCTCCAGTTACTCTCAACTCCGATCCACTCAAGCGCTTGCTTTGGAGACGCGTGGAATTTCTGAAATACTCGGAAGATGTTCTGTCTGTCTTTCTCAATACCACGATAAATCTAATAGCTAAGGACAAACTGCAACACAAGTGCCATCGCCTTCTACATCCATGGTCATAGTTGCCATTACATGCTGTGATCGATTTGCATTGCATGTATGCATCGTATGTTGAATCTGTGCTTGACGCTACTTCCATGTGCACAGGAACGCATAGTTACCAAAGTTTGCAAACTGATTGGTAAGATCGAAATGGATGCCTATTTTGGTAAATTTTGGCATGGGCTTAGAAGCAAACAGCCTGCCAATGCATGCATTCGCACAAAAAAAAACATCACTGGGAGCACGTATGCTAAGTATGTTATTCTGCCTTTCATTTTTTTTTTACGCTTGTACCATCAGGAAATTAAAAGAAGTGAAGAAGAGGACGACGAAAAGATAGATTCTACTCCACATTGGAACTGGATAGGAGCTACTGTCCTGTTACTGTGTTTGGCACCGTCGATTATTTTGCTTGTCCTGTCCACCAGAGACACCTCGTGATTCGCGCGTGCTACGTGTCGAAACACAGAGCCACCTGGCGTGCTTATCCTTGCCGTGTCAGCTATCATCATCGTCAACGACATGGAGATCGATGGGCTAGTATCATTTTTTCATCTCCTTTTCGTGCCAGTGTTTTGCGTAATTGCATGTGGTAGTTTTCTTCTCAGTATCATGATTCAGTGGCGAAGTCAGGATTAAAATTGAGGGGGTTGAAGTATTTATCAGATTAAACTAAGTTGACACAAATATAGTCTTATACTCTTATAGAATTTCAAATTCATACAAAACCACTTGAATTACTTGCGAAATAGTTGCACAAAGTTCGTTTCTCCATTATAGCAAAATCTATAAGACTATAAATAAATTAGTAGTCTAAAATGTAAGCTCTAAATTGCTAAACTGATATAAAAAAAAGTATAGAAAAATTACCTGAAGCAGTGAAGCTCACACTGGATGAGCTTGTTCACACTGGATGACTGGAGTACTGGCCGACAGCCGGCAGAAAAATGAAATCAACACAACCGGACACAGGACACTCCACAGTGGCACAGTCCACAACCGGACACTCCACAAGTCCACAACCGGACACTGCCGGCAGCTGGCAGCAGCGCAATCCACAGGACACCGGTCCCCCCCTTTACTTCGGTTCGCCTGTAGTCCCGCACGGCCGCGCCCCGCATTGCCCGGTTGCCCGCAGGCCCTGCACCCCAGGCCGCACCGCACCCCTTTTATTCGTCCGCAGTCCCGCACCGGAGGCCGCACAGCACAGTCGCAGCTCCTTCGCTCCTCTCTCTCTCGCAGTCTCGCTTCTCCGCTCCTCCTCGCCCGCCGCGGCCCTCGCCTCGCTCCCGGCTCCTCGCCTCGGCAGACGATGAGCCAGCTCGGCTCTCCGCTCCTCCCCGCTCGACGCCTCGCGCTCACGGCCCTCGCTCCCGGGTCCCGGCTCCTCGGCAGATGACAGCTCGGCTCCTCCGCTCCTCCTCGCTCGCCGCCTCGCTTCCGGGCTCCCGGCTCCTCCGCTCCTCCTCGCCTCGCTCGACACTCGGAGTTGCCGCGACGCCGCCAGATCTGGGAGACTGGGAAGGTGTGGGAAGTGAATCTGTGCGACTGTGCTAGTCTCCGCCGCCGCCCGCCTGGGAATAGTGATCTGTGTTTTCGTGGGCTGCTAGGCCTCTTTGTGGGAAATGGGCTACTTTTTATTGCTTGTTGCCTTGTTGGGCTTCTGTGAGAGTGAGACACTGAGGCTGTGATTCGACTGTTGCCGTCTTGCCGACATGCCGCTCGCCGGGAGGGGGTCGCCGGGGGAGGGGGGCTCGCCGCGGGGGAGGGGGGTCAACCGCCGAGGGAGGTGAGGCTCGAGCCTTACTAAGCCTCCCCCTAGCTTCGCCCCTGCCATGATTAGTTAATTCTACTAGAGATACCTACAATGCAATAAAAAAAACCTGGATTCTGTCCCACAATGCAATTAGTTAATCCATTTAACTCGTATCTTCTGTCTGGTTTAAGTGCTTCCACATCACCAAATTCTGATATTTTATGCCCTTAATAACAAGTGAAAAACACTGCTGGAGTAGCCTCACAATGGGTGGGTTTGATTGGACTTTGGTTTTAACTTATTACTTCTTGTTATAGTAACTAGCAATTAATGGATAAGGATGTACTGTGTAACACTATTAGAGTAAAGAGTGGTTAATCGTTACTCCGTACGTAATAAGCAGTTTGGCATTTGTTCTGCTACGATAGAGCATCTCTTCACCAATCCTAGAAAAACATTTTTTTTTCTAAGATGGATCGATGTTAGACTAACATACATCCGTGGGGTTTGTTGTCGGATGGTGAGTCTCATCAATCGAGTTGATGAGCAGATCGCTACTTGTAACTAGCAATGAGGTATTAATTCCTCTCAACTAAATTAAGTAATTTAGCTCGATCGTCCGTCGTGGATAGTATCGAAGCTTTGCACTCACTTGAATGGGCATGTCCTGTCGGGTCACTTCACTTGAGTACAAGCTATGATTCAGCTGTGCTCATTTGGGTTTGAGCTTCTGGGCTTCCGGTTTATTTTTCACTATTCATAAATTTTGTCTTTTTCTAAACTTTTGGCTTTTTGTTGAGCTTTGTTGCCGGTTCTTTTTTCCCGTATTTGTTTGTATTATACGTATTGGGCTAACAAATTTTTTATATTTTATAATTTTTTAAATTTAATTATGCTAAATAAGTCTCTGTCAGCTACAGTGTTTTTTCAGTCAGCTACAGTGCTTTTCAGCCATAAGCCACTCAAAAAAGCCCAAATGAGCACCACCGATCAAGCCTAATTAACCCCTCTCCCTAAAAAAATAATTCATGATATACTATTTGAAAAGAAAGAGGTAGCTTGGAATGCTACTTTAAAGAATAACTCTCACCATATGACACTCCAAAAAAAGATTAGATTCAGCATATACCATTTTCCCTATTTTATTGCAAAGCAAAGCATTTTCACCCTTTAGCCATAGGAAATGGCTATTTTGCCCACGTATACTATGTTTTCATAATTTTAGGAAATACCACACGATTGAACCAAACTTTCTGTTGCGGTGCGATTGAGTCCCTCCATGCTCAACTAGTGTCAGCTTTATTAGTTTTTTTGTGGATAGAGCATTGTAATGCAACCTGAGTCCGAATATGCGCACGTAATTATATTTTGCGACGAGGAACGACATATTTTATATTATTTTATGAAAAACAAGAGAGTTGCTAATTCATTCATTGAGAAATGAGAATGGCATATTTTCTGTTTCAAAAAGGCAAAACTTTGGTTTATTGAGTTGTAGGATTAAGGATAACCGACTTGAGGTGGGTGAATAAAAGGTTTTTAAATTCTTTAAATAAGACACAAATTTTAATAACGAGAATGATTGCATTGTATGTCCATTGATGGAAGTAACTCTCAACAAATCTTTTTGATATGGAAAGCAGAGGTCTAGAAGGCAAGAAATTGGGAATCGATTAAGAATTTGTTCTCAAAATTAATGGCATGATTGGTACCATGTGGGAGCCGTGTACATTGCCTGTGGCCTTTGCTCGTTCCTATAAAAGGAGAGAGGGGGGAATGGGAGAGGCAGACAGATCAGATAGGGAGGGCACCTGGGAGCAAAATGCACTAAACACACCCCTAACGACGGGGGAACCCATGGAGTAGATACACAGAAAAGGGAGGACACCCCATTAGCATACATACGTAGAGAGGATGCACACAATGAAAGGAGGAGAAGGCAGAGGAACCTGAGGAAGCAATCTTTACAAGCTAAAGCCATGGCATGCCATGCTCAGGATGGTAAAAACCTTCCCTTTTCTCTTTCTCTTTTATCTAGCCAGATTGTAGGTCAATGGATGACAGCAGAGGTGGGAAGGTCACCAAGTGCCTACGGTCGCTGTCGGTAAGGTCGTCGATTAGATGCTTTGGAGCCCGCCGTGATGCAGCCCGTGGCCCTAACGACAGGGCCGTCAAGATTATCATCCACGTTCCAACTCACTGGGCTTGAAGTATGAAGACCCTCCACTCTTACATGTGATGCGCACCTCGGCCAAGCTTTGCTGCCGCAACAACCCGCCATGTACCGGAATAGTCACGTCTGATGTTGAGGACATTGTATCTGTTATCGACCGCCTTTGATACTCAGTCACCATCGACCGTCCACAATACTCTGAGCGCCTCTGACTGCTTGTCGTACATGAGTGCCTCCGACCACTTGTTGAAGGCAGATGCCTCCGACGGCTTGTCGAAGTTGAGTGCCTCCGACTACTTACTGTACATGAGTGCCTTCGACCGCTTGTTGAAGTTGGACGTCTCCAACCACTTGTCGAAGTTGAGTGCCTCCAATAGCTTGTCATACACGAGTGCCTTCGACCGCTTGTCGAAGGCAAATGCCTTTGACTGCTTGTCAAAGTTGAGCGCCTTCGACGGCTTCTCGTACACGAGTGCCTCTAACCCTTTGTCAAAGACGCATGCCTCCGACCACTTGCTAATCACAGATGCCTCCAACCACTTGTCGAAGTTGAGTACCTTCGATTGCTTGTTGTACATGAGTGCCTCTGACTGCTTGTCAAAGTTAGACGCCTCCGACCGCTTGTTGAAGTTGATCTCCTCCGACTGCTTGTCCTACATGAGTGCCTCCGATGTCTCCAACTGCTTGTTGAACTCGAACGCCTCCGACTGTTTGTCATACACCATACACAAGCGCCTCTAACCGCTTGTCGAAAATGGACGCCTCCGACCGCCTTCAATACTCATTTGCTTATGATCGTCCACCTACTCGGATGTCACCGATCGCTACTGGGCTTAGGCATCTATGACTGCTTTCAGTACTTGGTCACTTTTGACCACCTGCAGTATTCGGGCATCGTTAACTGCCTTTGATACTCGGTCATCTTTGATCACCTGCTATGTTCCGACGCCTACAACCGCTCATCGTACTCAGTCAACTCTAATGCTTTTGACTGCATGCTGTGTCCGGATGTCACCAACCACCTTCTGTGCTCAGTTGCTTACAACCGTTGTGGGTACTCGGTCGTTAACTATCACCCGCTATACTCGGTCACTTCCACCGCCTCCAATACTCGGATGTCATCGACCGCCCACCGTACTCGGATGTCATCGACCGCCCACCATACTCGGATGTCATCGGCCGCTCGTTGGGCTTGAGCGCTATTGACCGCTCACAGTACCTAGACGTCATTGATCGCTCACCGTGTTTGAGCGTCGTCAACCACCTGTCGTACTCGAACGCCTCTGACCATTCTCGATACTTGGTCGCTCTCGACCCTCCTAAGTACTCATATGCCTGCCAACCATCCGTGTTACTTAGACGAGATGTGCTAAAATAACTGGTCCTGCTACAGTAGCCAGGGCAGTCTTTTGGGTTTCGACTACCGGAGAGATCAGGCCCGACGTTTGTCTACTTCACGAGCACTCCATGCCATTCCAATTTGGGTTTTATTCGTCATATACCCTCCCCTTAGATGGAAATTCAGGATTTACGCTCCTGATCTACGAGTCAGTGACTTATGATGACCCCATATGTTATTGAGGTGAGAGAGTAAATCCTAAATTTTTCAACTAAAGGGAGGATATATGATCCAATCCCCCTCCAATTTGCCATACATACTCTGCCGCGGAAGGAAATTTCCTTCCCCATCTCAAAAAAGGAAAGAAAAAAGACAGGAATTTTCTTTCCGCGTAGAGAGAGAGAGAGAGAGTTGCTTGGCTTGGCCTCCCAATCCCCATTCCCCATCCATCAAATTCCCCCTCTGCGCTCTTGTTCCGCTCTCAAATCCAACAATATTAATTATACCTGGGGAGCCTAGCCTATTCGATTCGATTCGATCCGATCCGATCGGAGATGAAGAAGATGTTCGGCGCCAAGAAGAACAAGGAGCCACCGCCCACCATCCAGGACGCCACCGATCGAGTAACCACCCCACCTCCTCTCCTGCTTCCGGATTGGTTTATCGGTTACTAGGGTTCTTATCGCCGTCGCAGATAAACAAGAGGGGCGATACGGTCGACGACAAGATCAAGAAGCTCGATGCGGAGCTGGCCCGCTACAAGGAGCAGATCAAGAAGACGAGGCCCGGACCCGCGCAGGAGGCCATCAAGGCCCGCGCCATGAGGGTCCTCAAGCAACGAAGGATGTAAGGCACCAACTCCTCCTTGCAGCATCAATTTCCCATTACATACTGCCATCCTATGTATACAGCTTATCCCTAGTGTCTAGCACCATCTGCTGTTTCTCCTCTAGTGGACTAGCTCTACATGTTAGTACGTGTGGCCGCCTCCTTATCCTTTGCAATTGGATCCCACCTCGCAAACTAAAACTAGATATATATAATAGCTAACAATGAGGGTTTGTTTCCCTGACCTGACGTGGACTCACCACTTAGGATGCTCTGTGAGTGCTGTTTGCATGCAATCTTTAGCCACTAAGATCTGTTTGGGATTGCGGTGCATTCGAAAGAAAAGGCTCCATTTACCAAACGATTTTAGGATATCTCACCATCTGTTATCTTACTAGATACATGAGGCGTCTTCTATGACCATATTATACTCACCCCACAGAACCGCCAAACAGAGCATAACGGCTCATGATCGCTGCTGGACAGCAGACCGCCTTGCGCGTCGAGGCGTTCAGTCACATATGCTATGCCCCCTGTGTGCGCAACATCCGGGAACAATCAATCATGTTCTCATTCAACGCCCATGGGTGAAGCAAGTTTGGGTAAAAATCATGCGTCTATTCGGTTTGCAAAGATCAATGCTAAGCATGGAAGCCCGACTGCTCGATTGGTGGACATCCCTACGAGAGCGATTGCCCAAGGATCAAAGGAAAGGATTTGACTCAATTGCCATCCTTTTCTTTTGGACTGTCTGGCGAGAATGCAACGCCCGTGTCTTTAAAAATGACAAGATGGATATTCGATCTCTAGTGACCAAATTCAAGCATGAATTCTCAAATTGGCGCCAGGCGGGCGTGGAGTTGCTACCACTTCCTTTATGTTTTAGTACTTAGGGTACGACCAGGGCAGCACTGCTGCGTTGCTTTGGAGCTCCCTTCAGTCCTAAGCTTTCTTTCTTCTTCTTTTTCTCTGCCTTTCCTGCTTTTAGGCGTTCATCTTTTGTAAATCCAAACACTAGTTTGTCTAGTGCTATGTTCAGTTTTTCCTCTTAATACAAAGGCGTGCAAGTCTTGTGCATGTTCCCTAAAAAAAAGAGAGCGTAACAAGTTGTATTGGAACCAAAGTAATTGCCCTTTCAAGGGCATTCTTTTACTATGCATCAAGGCTTACGTAACGGCCAACATCTGTTGTTCAACAGTACCAAACATTATTAACAGATTCTCTAACGAACAGTCTGGTACGTTATGGATCTTCACATTGCTCGACAACTTCCGTTGGCTTTGGGCTTAGGGACAATCAAATCAGGTGTCTTTCCCGCATTGTTTACATTAACAATTGAACAACAATGCCAAAGCTTGTAAACTATAAGAAATGGGTAGCCACACCTACTCTCCTGTGGAAGTCCATCAGTAGTATCAATGTTGTCAAGTCATCATCTAAAAGGGTTATTTGAGGTATAGCTGGACCCTGAATGTTGCTGACTTGCTTTCATATGCCTTCAGATTTTTCCTTTTTTAATATAGGTCATTTTTTTACAGGATCAAAATTTCCTGATAGGTAGAGGTTGTGTTTTTTCCTGCTTAGGTTACTTGATATAGACAATTGATTTGGAAGTCTAGCAAGTTTGTTAGCAAGGAAGTTTCTATAGGCAGGACAAAAGGGGAATGCTATTTTACTTTACCTCCAGCCATTAGTTACAAAAGCTGATCATCCTTTAGCATTTAATATCAGGAAATTTTTAATGAACTTTTGGTGGTCGTTTCTGTTACTTTTTTTGGGCAATAGTCTATAATTTAGTGCTCTAATCTTTATACTCCATATGCTTTCCCTACAGGTATGAAGGACAGCGTGACATGCTGTACAACCAAACATATAATCTTGACCAAGTTGCTTTTGCGGCGGAGGGACTTAAAGATGCTCAACAGACTGTATGTTGCCTTAGTTTCCTCTGAAGTTTGATTTCCATGATAGATTCTATCCTGATTACCAAACTTATGTTAAAAACATTTTTCAACAGATGACTGCAATGAAGGCTGCCAATAATGAGCTGAAAGGGATGATGAAAACTGTGAAGCTTGAGGATATAGATGTATGTAGCATCCTTTTTGTTTACTAGATTCTTCATGTTTTTCAATATTTTCAGCTTATATATATTTTCATTGGATTGCTTATTTTCCTGCTTACTTTTATTTTCGATTGCATCTGAATCTATACCTGCTTTTCTAATCTGTAGAGCATGCAAGACGAGATGTTGGATCTTATGGATGTGAGCAATGAAATACAAGAAACTCTTGGTAGAAGCTACAATGTCCCAGATGACATCGATGAGGAAGAACTTATGGGGGGTACAGCTCTTATTTGGTAGTTAGTTATTCTTAGATAATTTAAATTTGTAGCCAGTGGTAACATTTCAATTTTAAATTTGTATTTGAAGTTGAGTTAGCAAACGTTATCTCAGTTCCCAGTGGGAGGGAACTGGTACTGCCCTATGTCCAGGATTTTATCCGAAGCATTTTCTTTTGGCACTTTGGTTGTAGGCCCTTTAGTGGTTTTGTGGTCACCAAGTGTTGATTTACTGAAAGCTTATGAAGATAGACAGTTCTCTGTTTGCTGTCCTCATTTTGTTTTTTTTAAATGCAGAGCTTGATGCTTTGGAAGCCGACATGGACTTTGAATCAAGTTCAGTCCCATCTTACCTTCAACCAGACAAGGAACCAGATCTAGATTCTGAACTTAACTTGCCTGCTGCACCAACTGGTCATGCAGAAGCCCCACCAAACCGGCAGCAGGTTTTTGAATTGCGAGAATGTTATTAGTTTTTGTCTACTTCGATTCTGATGTCACCATCCCTAGGAAGAAATCAGTGCATGATTGAACAAGACTCAAACGTCATTTCCCATACACATCACAGTACTTATAGCTGTGAATTGTTTTCTTTATCCTGTCACGTGATCTAATGACAGGCTAAATTCTCCAGACCTTTATGAATGTATTTCTTAGCTTTGAGTTCATGTAATTCGTGTAGAATTTGGTAGCTGGTAGAACATCATGCACGCCTAATGTAACTAAAGGGCCATGTTGTCGTTTGGAACAATTGAGCATATTCTAGCTTGATCTTAATAATAAACCATAGAGAAGAAACACATAGAAGGGGAACATGCAAACCTTTTCCGTGCCAAACAGGCCCTTAGTTTGTTATATGATGGATTGATCATGAGCTTTGGAAACACTTACCCCTGTTAATGACTTGCATCATCTTTTGCTTGCATATGTATGGTTCCATTACTTTGTGCACCACTCAGTCGGCCGCTCCTTTAATATGCATGGTTCCAGTTGCAGTGAATGGCTCGACTGTCAACCAGTAGTAATTTGGTGCTTTGTTTTTGTCTTGGTGCAGGAGGATGAACTGGGATTGCCTGCAGTGCCACAAGCATCCATGCGTGGTTAAACGACGGTGGAGGTCGAGCTCGATCGATGTAAAAACTTGTGTTTTGTGCATGAAGAAATTCAGTGTATCTTCCCTGATATAGCACTACAATTAATTAAACTTTGAAATCTCTGCTCCCCGTTGTTTGTTTAGGGCGTTAGGATTGATTATATCGTCACTTGTGCATGTTGTATATTTAATTGACTGGGACATACCATCCTCATTCTGTTTTGGCGATCGTTCCTTACATTTGGGAATAATGATAAGGGATCTGTGCTCTCTATGGTGTATGTATTGGAAACCTCTTTACGTCCTCTGTTTAAGCATGTTTAACATTACGTTAATTGTAGTTGATTTATAATGGCATATGGGTGAATTTACGCGTGCAGATCCGATCCGACATGGTTGGTTGCATTGACACTGTCGCATGCACGGCCAACAACTACAAGCTGCATCCTACTAGCTAGTACGTGTGCTCTAGTCTGGCCTAGAAAACGGCCACCGGCTTCAACCTCAGGTAATGCATGCGTTCGGTCGGCCGTGCATGCGTGGATATGTTCTAGAGCTGGTTAATTAATTAAATTGCATGTTAAGTATTAGCTCTTAATTTTATTGCAAATTGGCCGGGACTCTGCATGATGCGTGTCCTAACTAGCTACCTACCTTTCATCTCATCTCATTCATCATCTTAACTACTAATCTACGGAGTATGTGTTAAGGTTTGATACCTTCTTTCGTTCATGCATCTCAATGCATGATCTCCTTGCCATGTAGATTGATTGCCTAAGAATCTTCTATGTCATTGCCATGTAGATTGTTTGCCTAAGAGCAACTCCATCCCATTAGTCATTTCTCCCTCTCTATTTCCTAGGATGAAGAGGCTAGCTATTATTTTCAGCTCTCTATTTGAGTTAGCATTCCAATGGCCTAGCTATTTGAGAAGCGAGTGAGGAGGCGCTCGCCAAATCTAGCTAGCGGCCGGGAGAAAATAGCGACTCGATAAAAATGAAGAGGAGGATAAAGAACTGGTTGGAGTCCATTTCTTGAGTCATATTAGGTAAATATACAATGAAGAGCAGTATAAAGAACCGGTTGGAGTTGCTCTAAGAATCTTCTATGTCATCTATAGACGATATTAAAAACAGCTTATATAATATGTTATCTTTTTATATGTATTTATAAACAGGTTCTTCATGACATAATACATCTTATTTATCGTATTACAGTCGACTACTGTATGATAGATAACTTAATTCTCTATACTTTCTCTCTCTTCTCTATATTACCTTATGTTCTATACGGTAAAATTTATAAACAGCTAACAAATAGTACATAGCCTCATACATGCATCACCTGACCGGGCGGC
>CM029662.1:1641844-1984344 GCA_017311315.1 Dendrocalamus latiflorus
GTAGGGGTGGAAAACGGTAACGGATAATTCGTTTTATCCGATATTCGTATCCGAGAAAACACGAATGTGTTAAGCAAAATCTGTATTCGAAAATATTCGTATTCGTATTCAAGAATATTCGTATCCGTATTTGAGAGTATTCGTATTCGCATTCGTATTCGAGAATATTTGTATCTGTATTGGTATTCAAGACTATTCGATTCGTATTCTGTTGGAAATAATCTTGTTTTAGAAGACACATACAAAGTTTGAAAGTAATCGAAGTCAAGACGGAGGAGAAATCAGAAGTCGAAGATAGAGACCAAGTCCTAGACGAAGTCGTATCAGAGTCGAAGTAGAAGTCGAAGTCGTATCGGAGTCGGAATTGTAATCGTAGTCGAACCCGTGTTGAAGTCGAACAACCGGGTATATAAGGAGGAGTAGTCATGTAACCAAGATGTACCAGTACCAAGCCATTGAGAAAATACCAAAAAGAGGGAAAAACAAGATGCATTGTCTTGTCGTGTGATTGTGCAAGTCGTGGTCGGAAGGACTCACGATCACCGCAAGCGTGATCGGGAGGAGTTACGACCACGGCAGAGTCTCAGCAGGCGTGATCGAGAGGTGCTACGATCACGGCAAAGCTACAGTGTTTTTACGACTACGTTTGAAGGAGTGCAGAACGTGGTCGTAAAGGGTTCGACCACGCAGAGAAAGCTACGACCACGGTGTATGTGGTCGTAAGGAGGCAGAGAAGGCTACGACCACGGTGAAGGTGATCATAAGGAGCAGCGACTACGTTGAGAAGACCTGAATGTGGTCGGAAGCGACTCCGACCACGTTGAAGGAACTGATCGTGGTCGAAAGAGTGTTCGACTACGGTGAACAGTGATCGCCAGCATCACTGCGTGATCGTAAAGGTTTTCGATCACGGTATATCGAGCGGCTGAAGGAAGGCAGCGGCAGCGATATTGCAGAGTGGTCGTAAATTACTACAGTAATTTTACAACCACGTTGAAAAGGCGATCGGAAAGGATTGAGGCGGTCGGAACTGGTCGTAAGCACTTGGAATCGATCGTACTTGGTTTTTCCCCTGTTGTCACAAACGGGGTGCAGCCCAGTTGGTCAGCGCAGCCGAGAGTTACCCCGCAGCCCCGCGTTCGAATCCAAGCATTGCACCTTTAGTTTTGGTATTTTTGCTAGCCCGATCTAAGTAGGAAATGAATCTAGGAAAATCCAGGGATAAATCCAGGAAGGCTAACAAAATTTGCTTAGGGCATAAATGAGAATATTTGAAGATTTAAACTTGAAATAGATCACATGTGATTAACTAATATGATAAGAAAAACTTTCTAAAAGACTAAATACTAGATTAAAGACATTAATAAAGAAAAATAACTTAGGATAGATGACCAAATAAAGGATGCCATTAATTAGAACTAAGACGTATGCCCAATATTAGAAATGCTGCCATGAAATAAATCCTAATGGTGAATATTGGAAATATAACCCTGTAGAATAAGCCTTGCTAGATAAATAAATTATAATTAAAGCTAATAACAACTAAGCTGTAGAGACTTTCTAAGTAAATATATGTATGTAAACCTCTGTGTGTATACATATAAATAAGAGGTTAGAGGGGATAGCATGAATACAACCACTAGTAAATATAACCGTACAATTCTTGCGTTCACCATAGACCTTATTAGAAGAATATATATACATGTAAACACTATCATTAAAATATTGCCTATCATGAAATCTTAAATGGTAACCATAGCTAATATTGATGGCAAATTATCATCATGTATAGTAGGTTCGAGTTCTAAAGGGATAAAATATCAGTATCAGTAATTTTTAGAGATCACTCAAATTAAAAGGTCATGATAATATACAGATGCTAAAATATAATAGCCCTAGGTCATCAAGCATCACAATAACCACACAAGACACATAGATACTCTGAAGTAAACATGTTACCGTTAATATGAGTAATTAGGGTCGCATAAAATAATACATACCAAGCTTTGCTCAGATAACTAAGTTTAAAACTAAGATTAGAAATAAAGCTAAGCCCAGTAGTAGATAGAGTATAAGCAAGGTAGTAATAGAGCCATTAATTAAATCTTGACGTTAGCATTAGTACATAATAGCGTTGAGCATAGTAGTATATATAGTGAGCTAAGACCCGTATAAATAGACCCTAATTCAAATCACACTTAGTCGAGCGATAAATGAGGGTACATAAAATGTCGTACCACAAAATGCAATAACCTAGACTATAAGACTAACTTGGTAAGCTAAAATTTGCAAACATTACTTTTATATATATATATATATATATATATATATATATATATATATATATATATATATATATATATATATATATATATATATATATATATATATATATCATATGCCCTAAACATTAGAACACGACAAAATACACCAACTCATAGGTTCAACTTAACTCATGAGACTTTCTTGATAAATACAAAAATAATAAAAGACATTATTAATAAAATCAAGTCATCGTACCCCCACCATAGACCGTGCCTCAAATCATTCGAATCACCTATTAACTCATAATAAAACTAAATTGAGTTTATTCAGATTGATTTGGATTTTTTTGAGTTATTTGTTTTTATTTTAATTCAGTCGTTTGTCGCGTAATTAGAAACTGGGGTCCTGAAGATTCTATGGATCAAGCGAGGCTGAGATCGATGAAGACCAGGAACTAAGGATCATCGCATGAGACAACTTTATGCGAACTCAAGACCGCGGTAAACCGCGTCAGGCGAGTCAATACTTTGATCATATTGATCCTATGTTTTCTGCAAATTACTTTGTTTTAAATTATCAAATTGCATGCTGTTAATTTATATGCAAATACATGCTTAATTTAATATTCTAGTTATGTGCCCATTGTTTACCTTGAATAATATTACCCCTCCTTTGGAATATTTGAATGTGTGAACCTTGTCGCCCTAGCAAAAATATAATAGTAACATTTTGAAAATAAGTCCTTAATTATATGCCATGCTTAGCATTGATTAGGAACCCGGGGCAAGAAATTGTCCCAAGTATCACCTTAATTCATGAGAAATTGATTCGGGCAGTCATGACGAGAATGACTGGTATATGTTAGTATGATTACTTTATGTTCCCAAAAACCCCAACATGCTTAAATATCTGGGCGGATAGGTTCGAGGGTGTGAATGTGTGGTGCAGTGGAAGCACAAAGTGGGTTAGTGGTAGACCGCCCAGATACCAATAAGGACTGAATCTTGTCATGACCTCCTGTGTAAAACAGTACAACCACAAGTCTGTAAAATACAACTTGGCTAAGTAAACTTATTGAAATCCCCGGACTCATCTCACTGGTAGGGGATTGATGGGGCTACGCTATGGCAAGGGGGCCTGAAGGGACACCAGTGGGGGGTGAAGTTTCCCAGCTGTCCTACGTTGCGGGAAGTAGAAGCCCGAGCTGCGTAGTGGCTGTGGGAAACATCCCGCGCATAGATGGGACCCACCGCAAGTGGGAGAAGCCCATAAAGTGAGATGATAAAATGGACTAGATACTTTGAAAAGTCACTGTGATGGTCTGCTCAACCACATGGCTAAGGAATCATGTAGGGCAACGAGTTGATTGTCTCTTGTGGTGAAAGTGTACAAACTCTGCAGAGTCAAAACTATTCGAATAGCCGTGCCCACGGTCAAGGGCGGACATGGGAACTTAACCAGATATAGTTCTATTTCAAAATGTTTTGTGGGTGGGATGGAAAAGTGGAGGGCAGCGGAAAGCCCTGATTTGAGTTGTCCTGGGTGTCGTCCCAGTGGTAAGTTAAGCGGCTATAACGCTGAAAGATGTTATATGGTGTGATACCATATGTATGGAAAAATTTTGGTAATATTAGGCATATGGTGTGATGCCATATGTATGGAAAATCATGTTAGTATTCCTTGAACATTATGATTTGTTCTAAAGCTGCTAGGTCTCAGGAAATTTTATGTATTGTATTTCAAATAGTGGCATTTCTATTCTTACAAAATAAAATATGGGTGGAATAAACAGGGTTGTGAGTAAGGGAGATGGATGTTATTAGGTATTGGTGGATTCAGGTCGATCTTGAATAGGAAATGATAGTGTGGGTTCTGAAAGAAATAAATTAGTGGGGTTCAGTTGAATAAATAGGCTAGATAAATGATCTAATTGAATTTTCGGGAATTCGGAGAAATAATACCAGTATTGGATTATAATTCTTGATTAGTGATATTCTTGGTGGATATATAATAGTGAATCGATTTTGGAGAATTAGGGAGTGCAAAGGTAAATTGCTGGAGTACCACACTAATGATTAATATACACTCTTGGGAGATTTTGGCGATAATGGGAATTAATAGAAGGTGATCAAGTACTAGAGGGATGAATTGAATTTCTGAGAAGATTGGAGGATTCATAACAATTAGTGGATTATAATCTTGGTAAAATGAATTTTCGGTGGAAGTATACTTGTGGATTAGCCAGTGATGGATTTTGGAAAATGAGATTGATTATTGGATTATGGTTTTGAATCAATAACGAAAAGGATTGAATACGAATGGTATCGGTGGATTTGAAAGTAATTATGTTGGAGAATCCTTAGAATTCAGAGGTGAGGAGCTGATGAATAGAATGACAAGATTGGATTATTAGTAATTCAAAATATAGAGTATGATCGGTGGATTAAATAAATGATGACACTTGCTGCTTGGAGTTTAGACAACACTTAATATGGAAAGTGTGTGTTCGGTGGATTAATTAAATGACATTAGATAAATGATGTCACTAGCTGTTCGGAGATTAAGGCATCAAATGATTGGTGGATTGTATAATTGATGATTGTCGCTGTCTAGAGTTTTAGACAGGAAATCATATAGGGATTGTATGATCGGTGGATTAATTAAATGATGTCGCTCACTGTTTCGAGGGTTAGATAGTAAGCAATATAGAAAGAAAGAGATCGGTGGATTAGTTAAATGATGTTACTCGCTGTTGGGAGTCTTAGACAACAGTTAATAAAGAGTGTGAGTTTTTGGTGGATTAAGTCAATGATGTCATTTGCGGTGAGGAGTCTTTAGGTCACAAAAACAACAACATGATATAATAATAGAAATGCTACTAGACGTGTTTTATGGCAAATAAAACAACCTGAGCCTCTCCTTTGTTAAGCCATGCATACTATTTATTTGCATTCTGTGTATTGGCTCGCGGAGCACAGGGTCGGAGTGCTCACGCTCACTTTTGCGACAAAATTCAGACTCAGGAATCAAATCACCTCGCCTCCACAACAAGGTTGGACAAGCTGGCAGAGAAGATAAAGATGTCAAGGGCTAGGTCGCGAACCTCCAGTTGGCTGCCTGTGGGTATGTCCTGAAGGTCCCACCTGTGTGCTTCGTTCTTCCGCTGGTGCAATTTAATGATTTCGGCCTCATCGGCCCATGAGTAAGTTTACTATTATATTTACGCTTCCGTATGATATGTACTTTGATGTCCATAACTGTAACTGTGTGCACTATCTACTGATCCAGGGAATAGTGCAGCTAAACACAGTAGAATCCGGAGTATAAAATCTGGGTGCCTGACAATCAACAACATTGACTAGTACTTTGAATAATTATTCAACTTACAATTACTGATTTGATTGTTTCTAATCCTTGCTACCATGTTGAAGCCTTCCGAGCTCCACTTCCTACTAACTCAGAAGGTATCATTCCTCGCAATCATTGGGCTATTCATAAGTGAGAGTATCATGAACTAGCCACCGGTTGTACCACTTTCTTACTGCATTGTTAAGAGCTTGTAAGAACTTAGTATAAACTTGAGTGTGAGTAACTTTTGAGCCTCCATAACCTAGTAGTTGATAGGGACATATAAACTGTGTTTTGTTCTTTGTTTTCTACTAACAATGACAGGGCAACGCGGATCTACACATGGTGGAAGCAACAACAACCACTCTTTGGAGCATGCGGGTGAGGGATATCTCACACCTTACACAAAAGAGCTTGTATGGCACATTGAGCACTCGCTTGGTGAGAGCGTTTGCAGTGCCTTGGATAAGATCAATGACCACCTCAAGGCGTTGCACACACATGTTGCACTCCTCAAACGTCAGCCACTTGCTGAAACCAGGACCCATGATCACGAGCCAAGAGTGGAGGACCCTCCGGCTTGCCGCACACCACCTGCTCCACCTGCTGCTTGCTCTTGGGCAGATGATGTGGAAGAAGAAGAAGAAATGAACAACTGCACTACTAATACAGAAACATATGGATTCAATGTTCACAATGATGATCACCATCATCAGCTTCGTCATAATCGTCAAGGTATGGGATGAAATTAGTGAGAGGTATGTGATCATCATGATACATTAGATAAAATTAAATTCACTATGTCTTCTTTTGCTGAAAAATATGATCTTGATACTTACCTCACATGGGAGTTAACTGTAGAATAAAAATTTGCTTGTCATGAATTTCCTAAAAAGAAGAAAGTTAGGGCCACTATTAGTGAGTTTGTTGATTTTGCCTCTATCTGGTGGAGTGAATATGGATGAACTAATCAGTACATACCTAGAACATGGAACACTTTAAAGAGATCAATGAGATATAAATTTGTACCTTCATATTATTCTCGTAATTTGCTTAATAAATTGCAATGCTTAAAACAAGGTAGTAGTTCTATAGAGGACTATTATCAAGAATTGCAAACTGGTTTGGTGCATTGCGGTTTAGAAGAAACTAAAAATGCTAAGATGGCTAGATTTTTTGGAGGTTTAAACCATAAATTTTAGGACATTTTAGATTATAAATAATATCATTCTATAAACCATTTATTTCATCTTACTTGAAAAGCTGAAAGAGAAGTCTAGGGTCAACAATCTCTCTCTAGGAGCAATTTTGGAGGATCTTTTGCAGGTCGGCCAAGTCAGCAACCACACATGGCACCTTCCTTCATGTCTGGCTAAGATTCTCCCTCCTCAAACCGTGCGCCCCCTGCTACTCCTTCCACTTCTGCTCATGTTCCTGATGTAAGCAAACCAGCAAAGGTGCAGGTTCCTACAAAAAGTGCTTCTTCCGTTGCTTCTACAGGGCGATCCTGAGATGTACAATGTTACCGTTGCAAAAGATTTGGGCACTTGATGCACGATTGTCCAAGTCAGCGTATTTTGCTTATTAAGGATAATGGTGAATACACTTCAGCTAGCGATATAGAGGAAGAACATGTTTTGGTTGCAACTAACAATGCAGGTGATGACATTGAGGAAGAACAAATAGGCCATGAGCCATCTGATAATTACCAAAGCCTAGTTATCTAGCATGCACAAAGTGCTCAAATAGAGCTTGCTGAACATAATCAACACCACACTTTGTTTCAATCAAAGTCGTCATCAAGGAATGTTCCTGTCAAGTCATCATCAATGGTGGAAGTTGCAACAACCTTACTAGCACAGACATGGTCGAGAAGCTTGGCTTAACCACAACTCAATATCCTCATCCTTACTATATTCAATGGCTGAATTCTTGTGGTAAGTTGAAGGTGACTTAACTGTGCACATACATTTTTCTATTGGATCATATCATGATTACGTTGATTGCAATGTCGTACATATGCAAGCATGTTCATTATTATTATGTAGACCTTGGCAATATTATAGATATATTGAACATCATGGTAGATCTAATCATTATACTTTCACATATAAAGAAAAAAATCACTTTGCTTCCAATATCTCCTTCTGTCATATTAAAGGATGAATTAGACAAAACTAAGAGAACAAGTCAGAAGAAGACAAAAATTAATCACAAGATTAAAGCTCCTAGTGAAACTAAATTGAAAGCTCCTATTATGTTAGCTGCAAAATCTGATTGCATTGACGTGGAAAAATATGAATCTGAATGCTATACTATGATTTGCAAAGAATCTTCTTGTCCATTAGATGAATTGCGTGTTTCTTTGCCTCCTGTTGCTCCTAACCTTTTGCAGGAAAGTGATGATTTAGAGAAAATGATTGAGTCGAGGATGACTCAAATTCAAGAAAAGTAGGATGATGTAGGATCGGAAATGGCAACAGAGGGGGGCGAATTGTGCCTTTAAAAAATCGCCCCTCAAAGTATCCACAAAACTTCTCCTCTCCAAAAGCTACAAGAGCTAGGAAGAAAAAGAGTTCATGCTCACTAGCACATCAAACACACAGAGGAGAAAATGATACATAAAGCATCAGAGAAGAAACAAAGAGTAGCAGCAGCAACCTCAGAAGGCCGGTCAGACCGCACCTGACATACCGGTCAGACCGCCTGGGCGCCACCGGTCTGACCGCCACATGGATAAAGATGTGCGGCGTATGTCCACAGGTAAATATGCATGTAGCAGGGGCGGATCGACCCTTTGGGCTAACTCGGGCGGCCACCCAAGCTTTACCACCGGCCAGAACCCCCAGCGGCCCCTCCTTGCCTAACGCCCGTCCTCATCTAGCACTGGCCGACAGCTTTCAAAACTTCAAATGTCTCCACTGTGGTCTGCGGTGGTGTGGCCCTTTAGTTAGTTTGGCCTAGTGATCGTGCAAAAATAGCACACCCGCAAG
Organism: Dendrocalamus latiflorus; assembly: GCA_017311315.1. Lineage (NCBI taxonomy): Eukaryota > Viridiplantae > Streptophyta > Magnoliopsida > Poales > Poaceae > Dendrocalamus > Dendrocalamus latiflorus. The sequence continues at coordinate 1,650,451 of CM029662.1, forward strand.
TGCACAGGTTGCTACTAAAATAGCAGCGAGTGTCGTGTTCTCCACAGGGACTAGACTAAGGCTACCGATGCTCAGCTAAAGCTAGGTCAAACAAAATAGGGGAGATCTAAACCTAAAACAACTACCAAAGCAGCTAAACGAACAAACTACCAAACGAACGCTCGCTCACACGGACGAACCTACGAAAGAACTAACAAACGCACGAACAAAGAACGACGGGACGAACGACACGATGACTGACTACACGAACAAACACATACGAACTACAACGACTACAAGAACGACCAACCGACAAACTAAATAACTATCGACCGCTAGACAGAAGGAGGAAGGGGAAGTCCAGAAGCACGGAGGGAGTCGAGAGAGAAAGAAAGGGAAGACGGTCGACGGCTAACTAGTCGATTACGGCAGGGCAAACAAATGACTACGACGAATGCTCGCACGACTTAACTACCGAACAATCGCGAGGTAGAAGAAAAGAGGGAGGTCGAGAAGCACAAGGGAGGATCTAGAAGCACTAGGTAGGACGAGACAGCAAGGGGAAAGGAACGGTCGCCGGCTCGCTAAATCGCGCTAGACAACACACAAGCACAGATACCGACAACTGCAAAGGGCAGAGCCTACACGGCACTGATCACAAACACACACAGACACTAACCTAATGCCAACAAAGTCAGCCTAACACAGATCACAACTCACATGCACAGTAGACATCTAAACAGACAACACAAAACATAACTAAATAGTGATCACAAGCAAACATCACAGTATAACAAGAACATTCACGGTTGCAAAATTAGAACATTTAACAATTAGAACAGAGAAAAGTAAAGGGAAATGAGATGTCAACCGAGGAAGAAAATGTAGCAGGTGGTGGCCGAAGTGAGTTGAGGCAGAAGAAGTCGTCGCCGTCGAGGTCGGTGAGATTGAAGCGTCAGCGGCGTCGTGGAGTAGCAGAGGTCGGCGATGTGGAGGTCGGCGGTGCCGTGGTGCGCGAAGGAGCGGCGAGTGGAGAAGGCGGAGAAGGGGGCGCTGCGGCCGGAGTAGAGGGCCGGAGGTGGAAGAGGTGGCGGCGCACAGTTGAGGGCGCGGCGTCGCGAAGAAGGGAGGCGGATCTGGTGGAGAAGACGGGATAGGCGGCGCAGCGGAGAAGCAGTAGAAGGAGAGTAGGGGGAGGCGGCGGCGATGTGGCCGGTGAAGGGAGGCGCAGAGGTGAAGCAGCGGGGGAGCACGGGTGAAGAAGAAGGAGCGGCGGGCGGAGATAGGTGGAGAAGAGGAGGGAGGAGAGAGGCGGCGGAGAGAGGTAGCGGCGGCGAAGCTTGGTGGCGCGCCGGAGGGAGAGCAAGGCGGCGGAGCCGAGGTGGAGCAGTAGAGAGGAGGCGCGGAGGAAGAGCAGGAGGAGAGGTGGCGGTGCGGATGGAGAAGAGGGGCGGCCGGAGTAGAGAAGGAAGCGCAGAGGTGAATGGCTGCAGCGGTGGAGAAGAAGAGGAAGGGGTGGCCGCCGGCGAGATGGCCCGGCCTCGCCGGCGCCGAGGCAGAGAAGTGGTGGGGGGCAACGGGAGGAGAAGAGAGAAGCAAACCGGGCTCAATCCCTCCACAGCCGGTGGCGCAAGGGTTTTGGTGGATTGGGGAATTCGGCATTTTGCAAATTAGTCCTCAAAGGATCTAGAATTTACAAGTAGGTCCTTCTCCTATTTCATTTCTTCCGTTCTAGCCCTTCGGAGACTCCGATTTCATCGCGGAAAGGTCCTACGCATCCATGACGACGCGCACATCTATACGGAGCAGCCCGAAGGTCCAGATTTATCGTTTATGCGCCTCGATCGCGCCGGCCTCCTGAAAAATACAGAAAAAAGTAAAATAGTCCATTTCGAGCAATTAAATAGGGAAAAGTATGTAAATGATGATAAATGGTCTCAAAATGTGAAGAATATGAGGGTAAAAAGACAGCTAAATATATGTAAAAATGACGCATGTCACCTAGTAGCCCAGCTCAGTCATCAGATGTGAATATGTGATTCCAATCCATGTTTTCCATCGACAGATCAGTTCAATACTTTCATGCCTAACTCGTGAGTTAGTTAGCGAACTGAGCGGAGGCCATGTCGACGCTACTAACCCTAGCCAGACGCTAGAGGCGGAGCATGGTGCGGTGCTGACACAAGCCACAGCTAGGGGGTCAGAGGAGACGTCAAGGACTCACTTGTTAGTTATCACTTTGCTATCCTCCATCACCACTGAGCTCTCCAGTGGCCTCTCCTCCACCACCGGCACCTTCGCCGCCCTCTCTGCCTCGACCGCCTTCCTCTCTGCCTCCTCTAACTTCCTCTTGGCCTCCCTCAATCCCTCTCCATCTTCTCCTCCTCCTCCACCTAGCTGCAAGAATCTGATCTAAATAAGAACCAAGCATTTTGGAGTTTTCTGTAATAGCTAAGGTAAAGCTCCATAGCCTCACTTGTATATTTGATTTCATTTTACAGGGGTGCTCACTAGCTTTGCACCTTCTTCCTGTATGCCAATCAAATGTAAATGTAAATGGATTACCTTGTGGTACCATATAAATTAGAAATTATTTTCCCAAGTAACCAAGTATTTTATATTGGTCAGAGCAGAAAAATGTAGAATCAGTCATGTTCTAATTCAAGGTAAAAGCTTTCTTCTCCACGATCATATAGTAAAAATCCATTTTGATACTTACATATATACAATAGAACTATTTTCTTCCTCATAACATTGCTTTAGGTTGATGTAAATGCTAATCTATGGGATTGACAGTTTCTGGTTTAGGAGGAAATCTTCACAATGACACAATCCTTTACTTTTTGACCTTTATAACTCATTTCCCCATGTCATATATATATATATATATATATATATATATATATATATATATATATATATATATATATATATATATATATATATATATATATATATATATATATATATATATATATATATATATATATATATATATAACCTAGTACCATGTCTTCTTATTTACCATCTATTGTGCATTCTTTTTATGTGCTGGCCTTCATCTGAAAACGACACTCGATGTTGTCCTCTTGTTATTTTAACTTAACTTACTAGTTATTGGTATCAAAGCCTAGGTTCAAATGTTTGGTGGCTAAAGTACTTATTGTGTATTTTTACACTAACTTAATTTTCTCTGTACCAACACTAGCAAAATTGTTTCTTTTGCATGCCCAGGTGCTTATGGTATAACAACTCTTGTTGTTGGAGCTATTCACTATCTATACATACGATGGAAAGTACACCTTTGCTTTTTAACTTGGCGCAAGCAGCTAGTCTTTCTTTCTTTCTTAAACTAGTTGCTGAAGCTATTTATGTTCAAAGTTATATTCCATTTCATTGTTGAGTTCATGTAGATGAGTTGACTGGCGATGGTTAAGATTTAAGAAAATGAAAAGTACAGTGGTAAGCCAGTGTGTGGTGTGCCTCGACTTATGGAGAACTTGATTAGAGTTTTTTTTGTTGGTGCCAGTGAACTTGTTCAAATTCAAAATGAATAGAATGGAGAAAAGCACCAAATCCAGTAGTAAGTGTTCGAGTAAGTGACAAGTACGTGGTTTTTACTCTTACTTGTGAATTGCGAAAATAAAATGGATTTATGATATGTAACTGAGAGACCATGTGGAGGTGCCTCCATATTTGTGATGAGTAATTAACTCGTGTTCTGGAAAGTTTGAGTTTGATTTGGTTGGTTCGCGCCAAGTCGGTGCATGGCGCAGTCTAGTTCAGTTGGACTTGGTCAAACGCGGTCGGACGTGTTTAGGACACTTGTTCTTCTTCTCGATCGGTTGTTCGGGCCTTTTGGTGAGGCGTGGAAGGACCGGGACTAGGCACAGAAGGTGTTGAGGTCCAGACGGTCGGAGACGCCAAAGATGATCGAGACTGCTGAGGTGGTTGCAAGCCAGGAGACGAGGAACTAGAGCTGGAGCTACCGGAGGTGGACACGACGGGCAACGGCGAGGAGGACCGGGACTAGGCTTAGGGAGGCGCTGAGGTCCAGACGGTCAGGATGTCGGGTGTGGCGTACGAGGACAGGAAGCTTCTGGGAAGGTGCGGTAGGGGCATTTTGATAAAATGCACAAGGGTGTTGGCCTGCACTTCTTGATTTGCTAATTGAGGATGTGAGCTCCTCCATTTAGTCAAGGGTGTTGGCAGTGTAGGGTAGCAGCTCAAGTAGTAGAGTCGAGTTCCAGTGTGTATTCTCAGAGTGTCTCTTGTGTGTGTTGCTGAGGTAGTGAGCACAGGATGTGAGACTTTGTGTGAGAGGACTGTAGACAATCATGTAATCATTCCTCTACATGTAATTGCCCATGTCTCTGAATCAATATGAGAAATCTTGAGCTCGAGATGTTATGGTTCCCAGATTTTTCTTGTGTTTTGTTTCTGTTCTTGCCTTACTGGTCTTTGTTCCTCTCTGACTATTCTCCTATGGATTCTTGATTTGCTGCAAAATCTTTGCTTTGAATTGGGAGTTGCCCCAAGGCCCTTTGGCTAATCCATTCCCGAAAACAAAGATTTCTTTAGCTGAGTTCTTCTCAAGTTTTTATTTGCCTCCTACTTCCTCTGTTTCTAGGGTTCCACTTTCCTGTAGGCAGAGGAATTGATTTCACTTGATTCTCTTTGTTCAGAGGATTAAAGCTAGATGGGGTTAAAGTCACATGGTTAAAGGATGAGAGAATCTCAAGTTTCTTGGCAAAAATCAGGTCCCTGATAATGAGTAGCTCATCCTCTGTTTTCATGAATCTAGGGTTTGGAGGTAGAGTGTGCTTGGCCTCTTGGTATCTCAGTAAAATGCTTGTTCTAGATTTGTGCTCTCATGCTAAGAGATCATTTCCTGCTGACTTTCAAAGCCTCATGTGCAAAATATTCAAGAATTACAAGTAGTTTGGAAATCAATCTCACTCTCAGTTTGGTTTTTCAGATTTCTGCTCAGATTTCTGTTCTTTGCTCTTTCTCTCACATACTCTTGTTCCTGAGGTCATTACCTTATTTAAGTTGAAGTTCCAATCTCTTAATCTGAAAAGAGCAGCAATTACTCAACAATTTCTCTGATTTTCAATTGTCTACAGTAAGTACTGCATTTCTGTCTTAGGCTGAATCTGTCTGAATTTCATTTGCCGAAAGCATTCAGGCCTGCTGATCTCTCTCGATCTGAAATCAGGTTCAGTGTCTCAAACAGAATTATATCTTAGTTGTCTTTGCTATTTTAGAAGATTTCTGTTTTTCTCTGCATTCTGTGTTGAGTCCTTGCCGATTCTGTCTGTGTTCAGTTCTGTACCTTGTCGGTCACTGTTTTTTTTTTTTTGCAAAAATCTGTTTGCTGCTTTTCTACCGGCCTCTGCTCTCAAGTTACTAGTCGGTCCGGTTTTTCTCCAACAGTTTGACCGCCTTATCTCTTGAGAACAGACTGGGCTGTGCATATGCAGTTTTCTGCACTGCTTCTCGCTATTACAGGTTTCGACTCCGATCAGACCGGCAGCGCTATTTTTGCTCTGAGTGTTTGTCTGTAGAAATGCTCTTTTGTTCAGTTTTTGGCTGTTTTGGTCTGCTGTCTCATTGTTCTGCTTCTCCTCTGCAGCCGATTGCAGCTGGCTGTCCTCTGCAGCTGGCTGTTAGACTTTCGGTTCTTCAGTTTTGCTTCTTTCGATCAGATTTGTGAAGTCCGTTTTCAGTCGGTTTGCTACAGCCTGTTTTCAACCTTATGAGTTGATTATCATCATTCACTTAGGTGCAGTCAAACAAATTGGTTCCTCTGTTTTTGTTCGGCTTAAGTCTATTCGATTTGACAGGTCTAGCTTGCTTTTCATCCGAGAAGTCCACTTTTCAACATAGACCTTTGTTTTTGCTTTGCCAAATAACAATTAAATAGAAATAAAAGTTATGGGGCAAGAGCCAAATAAATCTAATTTAAGTTGACCATATTTTATACTTGAAATTCGAACTGAAAACCCATATCCAAAAATCTAATTAACTAAAATAAACTTTAATGAGCAAAACAATAATTAAAATACATATTCAATGAGTCACATCCCAAATTCTAGGGCATGCAAAAATGAAAAAAATAAACTGTTTGAAAACATTTTGTTTCTTTGGCTCTCTATTGGAGTTTTTTTGAAAAGTTTGAATTTCAAAAACAAAAGTGCTTAGAATGCAGTTCAAATTAAAACTCAAAGTGGCTTAAGAAAACTAATGGTGGAAACCATCCTAAAAGTCCACGAGTATAATTTTGGCACAAAAAATAAATATTAAAGCAAGTTTTTGAAATTATTTAAATCAAATAAATATATTTAAATTCAAATAGAAGCCTTCTTAGATTTTGCCGGTGTCAAAATCTTTGATCACTGCTTGTGTCAAAATCTTCGACTGCAACCGGAGCTAAAATCTTTGACCACAGCTAAAGTCAAAATCTTTGACCACTACTGGTGTTGAAATCTTCGACCACTGCTGCTGTTGAAATCTTCAACAACAGCTGGAGTCAAACTCTTCGACCACAGCTGGACTCAAAATCTTCTACCACTGCTGGTGTCGAAATCTTCGACATCTACTAGTGTCAAAATCTTCTACCACTGCCGAAGTTGAAATCTTCAACCGTTGTCGGTGTCAAAATCTTTGACCGCTGTTGGCGTCAAAATCTTCGACGACAACTGTAGTTGAAATCTTGGACCGTAGCTAGACTCCTAATCTCCAACCACCGGGTGTAGTCATAACTTTCGACTGCTAATAATAGTCATAAGCTAATGTACCTGGTTGGTAGTCGTAAGCTACAGTACTTGGTCAGTAGTCAGAACTACAGTTCCTAGTCGGTAGTCATAAGCTACAAAACCTGGTCAATAGTTGTAAGCTACAGAACCTAGTTTGTAGTTGTAAGGTACAGTCCCTGGTCGGTAGTGGGAACTACAGTCCTTGGTCGGTAGTCGTAAGCTATAGTGCCTAGTTAGTAGTCAAAAATACAGTACCTGGTCACTAGTCAGTAGTCGATAGTCGGAGCATCTGAGTACTGTAATGGTTGGAACATCCAAGTACCGAAGAAGTCGTAGTCGTAAGGTCATCAACTACAGTGGTCGTAAGTTGCAGTGATCGTAGGCTGCAGTAGTCGTAGATGGAATTGAGTAGCGACCGAGGAATGTTAGAAGTTGGAAGAACACCATAGCAACCGAACAACGTTAGTAGTCATAAAGAGTACTTCACAAACCGAGAAGAGATAATTCAAACCAAGCCAAAACTCAAATGCTTATAACTTTTGCATACAAACTCTAAATTTAATGATCTTTATTTCTAAATTTTTCTACAATCATGATCTTTCTAAATATAAAAAAATATTTAAGGTTTGTATCTGTTTAAATTTATTTGCCTCTTATTTGTATTTATCTAAATTTTGTCAATTAGACAACGCCATGCCAGACAACTTCGAGAACGCACCCAGAACATTCTTTGAACAACAAGAGCAAGGTAAACACCCCCTTTGACCATGTTGATTGTACTACTTAAATTATTGTATATTGTTTGAAAATCTATTATGCATGCGTATATGTCTCGTCAAAATTGCTATATTGTAGGTATCGGTAGTTACAACCGCTTGTATGTATTGAACCTCAATGCAAATTTGATATTCTCATTGTTGTAACCCTTAGAACATGGTTAGATAGTAGCTAATGTCAATTTGGGTATATTACATTGATATATGGTCTAAATGCTTAGCAATGCACTAGTTTCTGCTAAGTTTGACATTTCAGAAAAGTTTGCGCATTGATATGGGAGATTTCAAAATGTTGGTCTAGAGGAGAAACCTCTGTTAGTTTGGTATAAAAATAAAATCAAAAACTTTGTTTTGTACGCAGATGAGTTATATGATAAGCTGTCAAATGTGAGGAGGAACCTTGCATGTAGATATGGGGAGATTCTCGCCTGGGTCAATTAAGGATGAAACATTGTTGCTGCACATCTAGCTCACATTGTACAACCACATGTGCTATATGAGCTCTAGCTTTAGCTGATTAAAGTTGTCCAGGTCTAGCCTTGCATTGTTGTAGGCATAGAAGCAGTAAGGGCATTCCGAGTGAAGGTCTGCTCATAGGGGCTCCCTTCACTAAGGTGTTGGGACCAAACCTTGCTAATACAACGGTGAATACTCACTTGGGAGACAGATCTAAGTGAGGGTCTTCGCTTAGGTGATGGACCTAAGCGAGGATTCGAATGCTCTCTTAAGAGATAGACCTAAGAGAGGTTCGATGTTTATTGGGCTGGTATATAGTTAGGACTAGATGATCTAAAGGCTATATGATAATCAACTTTCATCACATGCCAAAGGAAATGTAAAGTTGCCGACAGTATAATTGATTATCTTATGTGGATAAAACTATACAACCTCTTGAGAGTGTTAAAACCTATTTAAATAGTTGTACTCATGGTCATGAGCATACTTGGATGCAGCTACAATGGGTATAGTTTTCCTTTTCAAACTATTTCACTAAATATAATGGGATGGCATTTATGTCTAATCGTATGCCATACCCATGGGTGGGAATTGGTGATATTCACAGCTGAGGAAGGCTGCGAATAGATTTAATCTACTGTTATGGAAGTTATATAAATGTTATTTCATTACATGTCAATGCTCTTTATAATTCTGTTTGTAAATTACTACTTATGGATATTGCAAAGAAACTTTGCTTCATGCTGAAAATAACTTAGTATAGAGCCTCATCCTTTGATAGCCTTACATATATGTATAATTTTGTGATACACTATAAGTCTTACTAAATACAGAATGTACTTAACCTTATTTAAAATTTTATTGATCAGAAAATGAAGAATAATACGTGCCCGACGATGCGTACCTTACCCTTGGCATTGGGGAGTTCGACGATGGGTTTTTCTAAGGCCTAATCCCTAGTCAGTGGCTGTGGGCTATGGTGGTATATCACTATATGCTTTTACTTATTTATTTATTTTCCGCTGATGCTGTAAAACCTTATTATGTATTGCTTATGTATTCAGTCCTTTATTATAAATTAAATATATACTATGTGTATAGATGTGATATCAATATTTTGAATGTGTGTACTACCTACTGATCATGGGACTACTACATGACACATATGGTGACTACGCGTATTCCACGCACCCGAGGTCCCCACATGATATTATCATTGTTTGACTATTTGATTTGGTAGAAATGTATTTGAAGAGCTATTTTAGCAAAGCCTCAACTAAAAGTACCATGGAAAACAGAATTATTGAGGTATTTTTTAATGTCCTACTGTTATCTACATATATTTACATGTAAATTGTAATTATTACTTCTATTTTGTATCATATACTCTTATTAGCGATTGTAAAACAGTTTGATTATGAATTGCTTTGTTTTTAGATAATACCTTTTGTTTCATGCTTTGGGTTTTGCCCTAGCTGTATTTTATTTTTGGATCCGTCACTGGCATGTAGGATTCTGTTGTATTGCAACAAAATGTCGTCTTTATCACCAACAGAAGCTACGTATATATGCAGTGGATACATGGATCCATCACTCCAGAGATCGTATATACTAGCCACGTAGGCGTGGCGCAACGCCACGCCAGGCACCGTGTGGACCGAAGTAAAAGAGGAAAAATTCGCAGAAAAAAGAAAGCGTAGGGGCTTTTCCGCCAAAAATCGAGGGCCTTTTCGCAATAAAAGGAGAGTGGAGAGGTTTTTTCGTAAAAAATGAGGGTCTTTTCGGAAGAAATAAGAGCCTGTTCGTAATTACGGGAAACCTTGGATCGCTACCCAGCAAAAAAATGTGCAGGGGTTTTTTCGTAAGAATGCAGGGACCTTTTGTGAAAACCGGGGATCTAAACGTAATTACCAAATCTTTACGGGTTTTTCGCGGAGGCCGACACAAGGCCTAGCAAAAGGTTGGCAAAGTATTATGGTGGTGGGCAAATAGAAGAATTTGAGGATCCTAAATATTGAGCAGAGTTTGTAAAATGCTCGCCATTAGTAGGAAATAAATCAGACAGGTAGAAAGAATTCCCATAAAAAGAGCAAGGAAATAGGAGTTTGCCTTGGTGCTAACACCCAGTACATTGAGGATCCTAACAAATAACTTGTTTGGAAGATGATCATAGAAATATGCAAGAATATCACGCACGAATGTAAATCTTAGTGGGTGGAAGGCAAGAAAGGTAGAATAAAATGCAACAACCCTGTCTGCAATATCTGTAGCATTGTTCTCAATAAGCCTATAAATTATTAGCAGGGTGAAATATAAACAGCACTGAATCAGACAAAATATGAACAAGGAACAGGGATCATGCAAGGAAATTACGAAATAAGATGGTCTAATTCTATCATCTGACCTGTATGCACTCACCTCCCTCCATTGGCGAGGCAAGCGAGGTGGCAGAGGTCTAGAGAGGTGCAGCCAACCCCGATGCGGACAAATGCCGCACAAAGTTTTTGGAGAGGTCGCCATCTTTTCTTGCAGACAAGAAAACCTTTGTTGTGTCCCTAAATTAAGAATGGAACAAAAAAAAAAGAAGGAATAAGAGCAAAAGGAATTCAAACATCAAACTAAATTAACCTGGTACCTTGCCAAGGTAGGTCATCTCTCCTACTTCCAGTTCTTCCCAGGTGCGCGTGGACAGTAGCCTAATGAACAGTGCCCCTGCTTATGGGAGTGTGAAAAAAATGACAAGAGCATGTCAAGTAAGTAACACGCAAAATGAAGAGCGTCGTAAAAATATTTCCACCCGAATCTAAAGGCATGAAACAAACCAAAAATTACAAAAGCATGTCAATTAAGTAATTTGCAAGGACAACATAAGAAGATTTCCATCCGAACCAAAATACATCAGGCTTTTGGTTATACCCAACATGCTGTCTGGTACCAGCATCCTTCCATCTAATAGCTGTGTTGGTACAAAATAGATAAAAGGAAGCAACATAAATATTTGACACTAAAAGAATAATATAAGAGCGGAATCTGATTATAAACTACCCAATCAAAGGTCAACAAGAAAAAGTTTCTTCTCTTCCGGGGTACATGGAGGATCAACCAAAAAGTTCTCAGGTTTCAGATCGCTATGGACATACCTGCCATATACAAAGCTTGTTAGGTATAGACTCATCACCACCATGCAAAGCACTGTTAGGGCCCCATCTGAAGAGTAGTTCATCGTATTACCCTTTAGTATGGAGATGGCTTCTATAGCTATACAAGCAACCATCTCAACGGATACCCTGTAACAGATGACACGATTGGGAATAGCGGAAAAGGCTGCATATGAACAATAAATATCAACTACAAAGAGTCAGCAGATACTCACAAGTGGAAATTATTATTCCAAACATCCCACAGGCTTGGTCCCAACATATCCATAACCTGTACGTAAACCAAGTATGATTAATTAGAAGCAAATTTATTGATCATTCTTAAGGGAAAAGAAACAAAAGAAATCTGTATAAAACAATGAAACCATAAGTCAGGAAGAAAGCTAAAAATTTTCTCATGTGCAAATTGGCAATGTTCCGCTGCACGACAGTCAGCTCCCTCAAGACCCTCACCAGATCATCGCTTTTGTCCGTGCTACTCTGATCTTCCTGCAATGGCAAGTCAAAGCAAGGAACAGTAGAGATTTTGTGAAATACAAAAAAAAAATCATTTCGTCACCATCTCTGCAAGTTGCCAATGTAGAGCACTATTCATGCCGTAGAACACTGTGAATTTCATAGAAGTAAACGAACATAACAAAAAATAGAGATAGCAGAACACAGCAATCTTAGCTCATATTTTCCGATGGGTTCACAATTAGCTCCAAGCTAGCAAGGTTTCATGAGATCAAGAACCCTATAGTCACCAGAGTTAGGAGCACATCCCAGAATTCCAGAGATGTTCCTCACAAGATAAGCCAAGCTTATACAACTCGCACGAGCCTAACGACGAAACCCACCCAAAATATACGAATTTGCACTGATAAGCCTCGATTTTGGCAGCAACACTTGGTTCAAAACCTACGTTTCACACTCCCGGTCTGAATTACCTCGAGAGGAGCCGCCACTTTCACGAACAAAACCCTACAATTACTTCAGGAGGAAGTGCGATTCAATCGGAAGATTTGGATCTAGCGTGAAGGCGGCGGAAGAAACGAAGGATTTGGGCGGAGAAACAAATCAAGAAGGCGCGGAAGGAGCAACCTGCGCGGGAGGGGCGGGGAAGCCGAGGTCGGCGGCGATGGCGAGCGCCTCCGCCATGCCGCCCAGCCGCTTCGCGGGCCTCTGCGCCGCCGCCATGGCCTCACCTGCGTGAGGACGGGGGCCGCGTGTGCGTGTGTTTGGTGAGTTGGGTGGGTTTCTGCTTTCTCGAGTGCCAATTTTGAACCTCCAAATGTTAATCCTTCCACAATTAACATTCACAAGCATAACCTGAGATCCAGACAAGCAGCCGTCAGGGCACTACTCACCGGGATTGCCCGCGGCGGAGCTGGCGGGACCGTCGGCAAGCGCGAAATGGGAGCGGAGGATGGAGGGGAGGGGCAGCGCGTGCCTGAGGCGGCTGGTCTGCACCTCGCTGTACACGGACACAAGACGCGTTCGACGCCGGCGCCGCCGCTGCCATGTGCCGGTGAGGTGAGGGGCCTGCGACCGCGTGGTGGATTCCGGACACGACGAAACCGCGGCCCGCTACCTGTGGGCAGCAGTGCTGCAGCAAATACGTGACCGCGTATACGCAGGCGGGAGGCAAACAGTAAAAGAGAGCGCATACACGCGGCAGACGGAGCGGAAGCGAGAGCGCGCGCACGCGTCGGCCGCAGGAAAAGCGAAGCCGACGTGGATGCCGTCGCTGGCCGGGAATCCCCCCGGGTATAATATGGGGATGATGATGATGCTCATATGCAAGTACTGCCATTCATACGCAACTAGCCTTGCGTGTCCATTTCATCATCGTATCCAGCCAATTTTATGCCACGCTTATTTCAGCTTTACCTTCTAACTTCTAGCTTATTTTTTACTATTTATAAATTTCATCTTTTTCTAAACTTTTAGTTTATTTAGCTTTTTTGTCGGTTCTTTTTTTCCTGTATTCGTTTGCGTTGTCCGTAATGAGTTAACATATTTTTTCTATTTTTAATTTTTTTTAAATTTAATTATGCTAAATAAACCACTTTCAGCTACAGTAAAATTTGAACCGCTACATCGTAATTTTAGTAGTAAGGCCCGTTTAGATTCGATGTACCTAGCTAGCTAGTAATTAATTACTAATTAAGTACTGCCACTCATACGCAAGTACCATACTATATATGGGTGTCCATGCATGGTGGTCATTACTACGGTAAATGCACTAGTTATAGTAGCTAGGGATCCATGTCGCGCGGCGATATCACGGTGCACGTCGAATGGCTGGCGCGCAGCCTGATGCAGATGCAGGAGGGCGCGGCGGCGACCGAGCAGCACCGGGCCATGGTGACCAACCACCGGCTCTCTCGCGTCCCGGCCCACCTCCGCGACGGCAACCCTGACGCCTACACGCCAAGGTTCGTCGCCATCGGTCCGCTCCACCACGACGATCGGCGTCTCCGGTCAGCCGACCGCATCAAGATGGCCTACATCAACAGCCTCATCTCTCGCGGCCACCCCGACCCCGCGCACCACCTCGCCGTCATCGAGAACTACGTCCGCCTCGTCGCCGCCCGCGAGCCCGAGGCTCGGGCATTCTACAACGAGGAAGTTGAGATAGACGGCGACGATTTCATCCGGATGTTGGTGATCGACGGCTGCTTCATCGTCGAGCACCTCGTCAACGTCACCATCGGCCGGGAGGAGCCGTCGCTGCACGCCACGCCGTTCGGCCCCGCGCAGCTCTCCGTCGACCTCATCCTCGCCGAGAACCAGATACCGTTCTTCGTCCTCGTCGACCTGATCAACAACACCAAGCTGCCGGAGTTCGAGTACACCGGCTACGACCGGCCGGTGCTGCTCGTCAAGCTGGTGCTGTACTACCTCGCCGGCGAGAAGGGCCGCGACATGAGCGAGGCCTTGCCATCCGCGGAGGGCGTCTCCCACATCCTGCATCTGCTCCACGCGATGATCACCACGGCGCGGACCAAGTGGGAACCGGCGCCGCACATCCAGGATGTCGCGGTGCTGGAGATGGCGCAGGAGGTGGGGACGCTGCTACGCCGTCTACCGCTACTGCTCCTGGTGCCGCTGCTGTACTCGACCCTCCCCGAGAGGCGCAAGTGGCGTGCGAGCTACCGGCGGGAGGACGTGCCGTCGGCGAGCGACCTGAAGAGGATGTGGGTGCGGTTCAAGAAGGCGCGCGGCGATCGCAAGGCGGGTGCCGGCATCGCGTCGGTGATGGGTCCGGTCTGTTAGCCCAGAAAAGTGAACAAGCAAAAACAATACGCTGTATACAATAAACACCAAGGAAAAAACACACTGGAAGAAGAAGAACACGGAAGAAACAGGACACTAGAAAAATACACTGTTCTTTTTATTCCCTCTCTTCTCCTTCAATCCTACCAAGCTGAGTACATAGGAATATATAGCGCAGTCACCACACTTCCAGAGACTTGACTGGTTCTTGTACACTAGAAAACATGCATGCACGCCATGTTGAATGCTTGGCGTAAGACTCGGTAGGAGTGGATCACCACCATGCAACGTGCAGACTTCTTCCTATGCGCTAGACCCGGCTCTACACTTGACCTGGTACAGCGCTACACGCAACTCATAGATGCATTTCTAGTACTACATTCTGCTGCTACTACAAACATTAACAAAACATATGCAATGTTAAATACTAATCAAGATTAGTGTCTAACACGGTCCCCCTCGCCGTGAAGCTGGCGCACGAGGACCGAATGCGGCTGCCGCAGCTGCGCATCGAGTTCCGGACGGCACCGCTGCTGCTGAACCTGATGGCATTCGAGCAGTCGACGGAGCTGGCGCAGGACGTGTCGGCGTTCGTGTCCTTCATGGCGAAGATGGTGCAGTCGGCGGAGGACGCGGGCGAGCTGATCGCGGCGGAGGTGGTGCACAGCACGGGCAACGAGAGCAAGGACGATGTGGCGAGGTTCTTCCGGAAGGTGGGCGCGGCGAGCGAGGCGGCCGGCGAGCTGGAGAAGAGCTACCTGGGCAAGCTACTGGAGAAGCTGAGGGAGCGGAGCCGGCATCCGCTCTTCATCATGTGGGCGGACGTGGAGCGCAACTACTTCTCCAAGCCGTGGGCCCTCGCCGGCTTCTTCGCCTTCGTCACCTTCGTGTGCACCGTACTTCAGACCTACGCATCCTTCAAGCACAAATGAGCTGATTCAAGGAGAAGTTTCTGCCTTAATGGGTAACGCTGGCTTCTCCCTTTATTACACAGCATTAATATTGTTGGACTTTCGAATGACATAACTCTAAGTCGATTCGTGGCTTACCTGTTTCCTTTGTCTATTTCACTCCTTGTTTCCTTGTAGATGGCAATATTTTATTGGCTTCAACCATTTACTAATATACTCGTAACTTCTGAACGAGTACTCCGATGATGGTTACGATTATACTGTATGAGTTATAACCACGCTGCATGAGTTACAACCATGTTGCGTACTTGTAACGACGACGTCTTCTAGCTCATAACGACCATGCTTAGCTTTAACCACAAATACCTACCAAGAAATAGAACCAATAGAGTGTTGCCATCTAGAAGGAAACAGAGAGGGAAACAAGCTAAGGAAACAGGGAAGCGGCGTTCTCTTCTCCTAACTTTGTTTCTTTTGTTTGTTCTTTCCATATATGTTTGGAATGCAGAAATTTCACATAAAATACTTCAATTTCCTCAAGAATTTGGAAACTTTCCTATGTTCCTAATTAGGCCTTACGTTTGCATTGTGTATTTACATATTTTCACCAAAAAAGCAAGGTTTAAGCAAAACTGATGTGATAAATTAACAAAACTAAATTATATACAAATGTGCACAAAACAACATTATTACATTAATTGAACAGGCCTGCAATTATGCACGACTAATGGATGTAGACTACATAAGGTTTTTGTAGATGTTTTATTAATTTCAATCGTAATATTACTCGGGCATACATGATTTTAATTTATACGCACAAATATTAGATGATCGGTATCCGCTATTTTACCCACAAATGATCCGACTCCAAATCAAAATTGGTGCGCTAAAAGAAGGGAGTTGCTATTGGTGCTCATTTCAAGCTCATTATATGCACAAACATAACCATTTTATGTGCAAAAATCATTAAAAATTGTAAAACCACTGAAACATGCAAAACGAAGAGAGAATTGAAAGTTTCCAGAAGAAACAAACGAAGATAAACGGAAGTCAGAAAAATCGGGAGACTCAAAATTACCAAAAATTGCATAAAGGTACAGGTATGAACGGGAGGGAAGGTCCCACGTGCTTGATGCTTGACTTCAGACCGGCCTGCAAGCAAAGAAAAGCGTAAGATTCCTTACAAGCCGCGGCTCACTTTCACAAGCAAGCATATATTCCTTGATGTTGTAAGGGCAATTGCTAGATCGATCGACACTCCACGTCATGCCTACTCATCTCCTTTTCAGCAGCACATCCAGAAACTAGTCGATCGAAACAACCGCTGCCGTCCGATTTGCCAGTTACCACTGAGGCGCGCGTTTATGCATGCGTACCTTGACAGAAAGCACCACTCTTCCACTCCGACAAAGTAGCTTCTTCTGTTATTCTTCGTCAGCTTTAATAACAATGCTCATTTCATAATTACACCTTACAAGTAAGTGAGATGTGCAGTATAATGTGGACGGCATGCATGGATTCCGAACGCAGTCACGTACAGTTAGCTTTCAGTTGACGAGGAGATGCTCAGGACACGGGCAATTTGGTTAGAAGGGAGGCAGCCGTGAGGAATCGGAATTGAGCTCACGGACTAAGATGTTGGTGTCGGCAATTGCGGCACGGCTTGGCCAGAGCCAAGGATGGAAGGGTTGAGGTGGTTGTGGGGCAGTGCAAAAAGTAAGTGAGGGATCGCTGATCTTAGCTTTATGAATGGTGAAGACGGTGGCACTAGTAGCGGTGCGGTAGTGCACTCGGTGCGTGGACGGTAATGTGGATAGTTGAGCAGCTTTCGTACAGCAGCGGCGGAGCTGGCAAATGTGCTGACAGTGGGAGAGGCGCTGCTTCTCACTGGCGTGAGCGTGCGAGTTGACGTGGTGAGTAGCGGTGCTGTGATGCGTGTCCAGCAGCTAGCGGTTGGAGGTTGTAGTGGCAAGGATCGACGGTGGAGTGGTGCGGCGTGTGGTCAACGGCGGCGTGAAGGTGGGGTACAGGCGGTCGACGAGGTAGTGTGAACGATGTGCAACTTTTGATGGGTATATTGGTGATAGGCGAGCAAGGTGATGCTGGCAAGCGCGAACAGCGTCGCGGCAACGGGAGCAGTGCGAAGGCAGAAAAGCTGGAGTGTGCTTTTGCAATTGGAAGGCAGGTTTTCGGAAAGGGAAGGCGGAAGTTTAGCAGGTGTGTTTAGATTTGGCAAAAACTTCAAATGCAAGCAAAAATTCGAATAAATAGCCCGTGCAAAGCAAGAACAAGAAGCCAGTTGAGCCAATTCAAGCCAAGAATGATTCTAATTTCAGAAATTACAATATGACAGACCATGACCATCCCTGAATCTGGGAATCCCCCTTTCCTCTTTGTTACTCAATCGACAGTGCGACCATTACCCAACGGTGACAGTCGGAACATGAATTTGCCTCATCTGCGCGATTAGCATATCAGCTAGTCTCTTCTTGGTGTGTGATTGAACATGGCATCACCGGAATGGGAAGAGCCTTTTCAGCTCGTCCGTGGGGTTGGCCAGCCAGTTGCAGTAGAGGCAAACGGCCGCGGCGACGGCCGCCGCGGAGAGCGCGGCCAGGGAGCCGAAATGCGAGGCGTCCCTGGCGGCCACCGCCACCGCCATCATGGCGAGCTCGGCGAGGCTGGCGACGGCGATCTCCGTCGCGCCGATCAGCTTCGCCTTGCCTATCGGGTTCCCGGTCTGCACCACCTGCAGCCCGATCACGCTGTACGCCATGTGCCCAAGCCTCGACGCCACCTGCAACATCGTGACATTCTCGATTCATTGTTGCAACGAAATAAATCGACGGTTCTTCTGACCAGCAAATCAGCAATTCATTCACGGATTGGAGAGAGGGGTTCGCCATGTAATTGTGTTAGACTTACTATCAAACCGAGGAAGGCAAAGAGGGCGCCTGGCCGTGAGATGGAGCCGGTCAGGTAGACCAAGACCGCCGCGCCGAGGAGCGCGCTCTGAGCGATCAACCCGGCTGCTCCGGCCTTGAGAATGCCTAGCTCCTTGACAAGGTTCGCGGTCATGAACGTTGCAACAATTCCCATCAGCGCCGACGAGCCGCCAAACGCGCCGAGGACCGACGGGCTAACACCTGCCAACAACACAACATGGACATGCAGTAGCACGAACTCGATGATACCAGAACTGCCAATCAGGCCATGCAGATGAAGTGGAACAGTTTACAGAGGGGAAACACTGGAAGTTCTTGGTGCAGGTGACAATCGAGTGGAAAGCATGAATATTGCATGATGCATTCTCTGACACCTTAAAGATGGAATTGTACTATTTTTGCACATAGGTACCATGATGGATCAAGAAGGTAGTCATCAGAGCGCCGGGAGCGAGAGCGATGTTGAAGCAGACGAGCACGTAGGCGAGGCTCGCCGGGAGGACGGGTTGGCTGATGTACTCGCTCCAGCCATGTCTGATGGTAGCCAAAGCATTTGCAACTGTCAATCATCAAAGAAAAGAAATCAGTAGGATGACAAGAAACTAATTTGGTAATTTGATTGCCTCGCGGTGATGCCTCTCTCTCACCGATCCTCCGTATGTCGAAAGTAGAAGCTGCACGTCTATGTTCAGAGTGCAGTGGGCAAGTAGGTTGATCGAAGATGCCGTAGGCGAGTCGATTCATCGCTCCTCCCAGCAAAATCTTTAAAAGAAAATAAGAGAGAGAAGGAAAAAAATTACTCTGCATTTGCTCCAGAAGAGGAGGAAAAAAACTAGTCACAGTCAGGAGCCTGAAAATGGTATACCAGAACAGGCAGTGCACAGAGCGATATGATACAGGAGAGCCTGATGCAGGTCAGTGGGTCGTTCTTGGAGAGTAGAACTGCAAAAATGGATGCACCTGCCGTCTGCACACAACAAAGCATACACAGATTACACAAGATGGATTGAACTTCAAATGCGAAGACGAAACAATTGCAGATGCAGACCTCGCAGAGTAGGTCGACTCTGCTGAGCGTCGAATTCGCCTGCGCGAGCGCAATCGGCCTGCCTGCTCCTGCTAGCTTCAATCACACATCCAAGACATGAGCAAAATTCGCCAATTCATGAAGTTTAATGGGGGGAAAAGAACTTAGCAGTGAGCGGGGTGACGAACTAAGCACTGGACATGGTTCAGAATCGTTCACCTGCACGACGAAATCACGCTCCGCGATGACGCCGAGCGATATGCAGGAGAGCCTGTCGACGGCCGTGGACGCCACCAGCACGGCGAACCACGGCTGCAGGAGCAGCGCCGACGCGGTGGAAGCTCTAGGGATGGTGAATGCGTACGTGATCATCGCAGCCGACACCAAATGCGCCGCAGTCTGACACGCCACGGAGACTGATCTGTTAAAAGAAAACGATTTGGAAATCTCACGTTTTTAGAGAATCATGGTAAATTCTTGGTGCAATCACCTGAGTTACACTCAGATATCGATACGCGGGGATCCGAGGGAGCGAGCTCATGAGATCCCCAACCAACGGGCCTGCAGCGAACACGACGAGCTGCGCATCGAATTCCGGCACTTTGGTCAGGGGAACAAAAAATGCAGGTTTGAGGACTCAAGACCGCTCGGAGTGCGCACCTTCGTGAAGAATCCGAGAACGGCGACGGGGAGGAGGCTCGGGTGGAGCGTGGCGATGGCGGCAGGCCAGGTGAAGTTCCAGAGCTGCTCGGTCACGTTGCCGGCGAGGCAGGCCGCGTACAGAGCTAACATCAGGAGACACGGTTCAGAGAAGAAACACGCAGCGCGCACACTGATGAAACGTGCCAGTGCATACTCAAAAATTGGTTGCTCGCTCGCTTGTTTGTACTACTACTCAACATTGGTGTGTACCGTTCATGGCAGCTGGGTAAGCGGGATCCGCTTCCAGGTGACCCTCTTCGCTGACTCCCGTCTGCAATGCCTGAAATTTCACATCGAGATTTCACCAATTTGAGTCCTGACTCCTGAACTCGGTGAATAGTAAGCGGGGAGAATCAATGGAAGAAGGGAGCGATGGAGACGACCGGCACACGTACCGGCGGTGTGGTGAGGAGACAGGAAGAAGAGGAAGGCGCCCCGTCCTTGAGTAAGCTGAGCTCGGTGCGGAGGATATCGGAGGACAGCTTCACGAACGGAAGGCCGGCACGCTCTTCAGAGGCGGCACCACCGCCACCGGCCAGGCCAGTTCTTGAGCCCCCCGCACCGGTGTGGTCCGCGGAGGAGCAGCTCGTGGCGAAGCGGCTGCGTGACCACAAACTGCGCAGCGCACAACGTACCCATGCGTCGGTTCCTAGAACAAGTCGCAAGAAATTGAAGGGAGAGTGCAGGGGCAGCGTACCTCAGCGGCGGCGCGACTCGGCGGCCGGCGTCCCGAGCAAAGGCTGCGCGGCGAGGGAGGCAGCGCCGTGAGGTGGAGAAGGCGGCGTGCGAGGGAGGCGGCGAGAGCAGCCTGCTGGACATGGCCGTCGTCCTGAGCAGTAGCCGCGCCGCAGGGGGAGCGCGCGCGGGAGGAGTTGATACGGATAAGGTGGCGGTTAGGGATGATTTTTATCTTCACCTCCCCCCTATTGCTGCTATTTCGCTATTGGTTTGATACGCGCGAATTCTGCCGGGCCGTGCACCTGTGGGCTACGGGACTTGGCCCGAAAACCTCAACTACGTACGCCTAGCACGCGACGCAGCCGAGATGTACTAGCCGGCGGCCTGCTGGTTAGAGTGAGAGCATTAGCCCTTTGAATCTGTTTTATAGTCTGTATCGAGTCCGAGTCAGTTTAGAATTAGAAATTTATGATTCAGAGTCAGTTTGTGTTGCTGAGTCTAATTTGTAAAGCTAGACATAAACAATGGAGAAAACCGAGGAAAAGGTGTGACGATTGGAGCACCACAAAAAAGATTGTCTATTCTATCGCTTAATTGTTTGCGTCGTCGTCGTTAAGAAACAGAGGAATTTTGTCGAAAGTTTTCAAGTACTCAAAGCCTACGAGTATTGTAGCACTCGTAGCTTAAAAGTACCATAGCTGAGGAAGTCGAAGCGTTCGAATGCTAACAAAGTCGAAGACATCCGCGAGTAGAATCGTCTACACGCAATGTGGTCGTAACCAGAAGGAAGTGGTCGTATTTCTCATTGAGTGGTTGTAACGACTCAACGTGGTCGTGAATTTTTAAGTGGTCGTAGCCCACATTACAAGTTGGTCATAACCTTTGCCATTGGAGTGGTCATGACTAGCATTTGAGTGGTCGTATCAGATCTCTAGTGGTCGTAGTTGCATACGAGCACTCAGAGGTCATATCTCACATCTGGTATCAGAGCAGGTTTCGATCAACTCGTAGAAGGAGCAGCACATGGCAGGGAGCAGATCTTCGTTGACAATGAAGGAAAGACTAAATTCCCTTTTGTATCCAGTTCTCAACTCAGAGAACTACCCGGCATGGTCAATGAAGATGCGGGTGAATATGCGTGCCTAAGAGTTCTGGGATGCAATGGCTGATCTGATCGACACCAGTGGAAAGGTCGACCAAAAAGGAAAGGCAAAAGAAGTCGAAATGAAGACCGATCAAACTGCTTTGGCGCTCATCTACGCTACCATACCCGACTCGATGCTTAATCAACTTGTCGGAAAAGATACAGCACGAGAAGCTTGGATTGCTCTTCGAACTACGCATGAAGGTGTGGATCATGTGAAAAAGGTTCGATTGCAAAGCTAGGCATAAATAGTAGATAAAACCAAGGAAAAGGTATGGTGATTAGAGCACCACCAAAAAGATTGTCTATTCTATCGCTAAATTGTTTGCGTCATTGTCGTTGAGAAATAGAGGAGTTTCGTTGAAATTTTTTGAGTACTCAAAGCCTACAAGTACTGTATCACTCATGACTTACGAGTACTATAGCTGAGGAAGTCGAAGCGTTCGAGTGCTAACGAAATCGAAGACGTCTGTGATTAGAATTGTCTACGTGCAACGTGGTCGTAACTAGAAGAAAGTGGCCGTATTTATCATTGAGTGGTCATAACGACTCAATGTGGTTGTAAATCTTCAAGTGGTCGTAGCCCACATTACAAGGTGGTCGTGACTAGCATTTGAGTGGTTGTGTCAGATCTCTATTAGTCGTAGTTGCATACGAGCACTCAGAGAGGTTGTATCTCACACTTTCACCAATCTAAGGTCCTCTTTATAAGTGTTATAATTTTTGACTGATTATGAGAGAAATTAATGAAGTAAGAGACACTCGTGTTGAGAAGTCACTTTATTTAAAAATCAGTCTTTAAAAATTAAAAGTTAGAAGCTGTTTGGAATGGAGGCTTAGTTGATGCTTACTAAATTAGAGTATATGTGTACTCATGCTCATTGTAGCATCGGAGCCTCTGCAAAACTCCTAGCGTATGTGCACGTATGTGACATGAGCGTGCGTCTTCCGTATACTCTCCAAAAATCATTCTTTTTTTGGAAAAATTAACTACAGAACACTACAATTTTATTGTATTTGCTGTGGGACGCCTAAATTTCGTGTCTTCGCCGAAAGACATCATAAAAAAATATGTCTATTTGCTATGGGACACTGAAAGCATTATAATATCATTTATTGGCGAAATATCCACATTCCCCTCCTGCCTCATTCTCTCCTCCACTGTGGGCAGTCCCTGACGTATCCTTCACCGGCGAGCTGCACCAGGCTTCGGCCGCCTCCTCGCTGCAACCACTACCGACTCCACCTCCTCTCCCCGTGGTTCGAAGCGTCAGGTGCCATGGTGCGGACTCGACTGGGCATGGCGTGGGCTTCCTCCAAATTTGCTGCCCCTAGCTCGTTCTTCTTGCTCCCGTCTGCTGGCCCCCTAGAAACAACGGAGGTTCTCAAAGCGACGGATGTTACCTTGCGGATTAGCGACGCGCACGGCAAGTTGGCGCGGGCTCCAACGAAGCTAGTCTAGCACGGGCACGGCGAGCAGCCTCCAACACGGCGACGGCAGGCGACCGGGTCATGGCGGCGATGGCGTTATGGTGGCTGAGAAGCAAAAAGGAAAGTGTCAAAACAAAGACGGAGTTGATGGGATGCGCTGGAGTGAATTAATCGGATGGAGGCTCACCAGTCGCGACGAACAGCGTCGCCGTCGATCGTCGATGCATGCACGGTGGGGCGCTGAAGCCTGAAGAGTTTTGGACCTAAGCGCAAGCTTGTGCAGAGTGTGCTGCAAGCGTGGATCCACATGCATATATATACTGATCAACAACGAACTAACAATGCAACGCATGTCGATCAGCATGTGGATTGTCGACGATGGATTCCGTGCATGATCTGCAAACAGCAAGCCTACTGGTGCCGTACGTTGTGGCAGCCGCCGTAGTTGCCCCCTAGCTACCTTTTCTTCCGTGAAAAAACTCAGGGCCAGCTACCTTGTTTGGATATATAGGAAGGACTGCTGTATTTTTTATAGAATTTTGTTCAAAAGGTTCCCAAAAATCTTCCTTGTTATACAAACACTTGACGGTAAATTTAATGAACTCTGGTTCGGTCCTTCTGGAGGTGTAGGAGGTGCTAACACCTCCACCAGATCTGACCGTCCATTTGCCAAGGGCAAGGTTGTATATTCTTTGCACTAACGTTGACAGAGGCGGTTGGTTGACGAGCGCCGCCCCTGTAATCTCACAACCACCGCGCTGCTCGCCTGGTTGTTTTCGTCGCTCGGCCCATGGCTTCGTGAGTTTGACGGACCATGCACATCAAATCGTCAAAGAATTTCATGTCCAGTGGTCCATTTCTAAGGTGCATAAGGTATCTTTATAAAAGTCTGCTTCGAATTTTTCCCACTCGAAATTTTCCACCATATAGGAGTACCAAACAAGGGAATATGACTAAAACAAAAACTAAATGTATATCCCCATCGTGCGATCCGATCATGAAGTCTTTCTCTTTCCTTGTTCAACATTGGGCAGTGTCAGTTTGTTAAACGTGATGACGCAGTGATGCCGCCCAAACTGTGCAAGAGATTAGAGGTGCATTCAGCGTTGTAACTATTCAGATGAAATTACTTCTGTACCCACTTTACCTAACACCACTCCTACACACCACTCAGAGGCACTGGAGGTGTTAAGATCATGAGAACCGTTGGATGAGCTATATTGGACGGCTGAGAACAAGCGAATGTACCGAACCAAAACTCAAATTTAATTCTTTTGTGACGTGATAAATTTATCTAATCATAAGTATAGAATATTCAGGTGGGAGGCGATCGATACGATAAGAACACGTTGGATGACATAACTGTGTGTGTGTATGTATGTATATATATATATATATATATATATATATATATATATATATATATATATATATATATATATATATATATATGTGTGTGTGTGTGTGTGTGTGTGTGTGTGTGTGTGTATACATATACGTATATATGTATATATATGTATACATATATATACATATGTATATATGTATGTATATACATATATATACATATGTATATGTATGTATACATATGTATATGTATGTATACATATATATACATATATACATATATATATGTATGTATGTATGTATATATATGTATATATGTATGTATATATATATATGTATATATATGTATATATATATATATATGTATATATATATGTATGTATATATATACATATATATGTATATATGTATATACATATATATGTATATATGTATATATATATGTGTGTATATATATGTATATGTATATATATGTATGTATGTATATATATGTATATATGCATATATGTATGTATGTATATATGTATATATATAATATGCAATGGGGATATCTGGGTGATCATTTAGGCTTTTTTGTGGCTTATGGCTGAAAAGCACTGTAGCTGGCTGAAAAAAAACACTGTAGCTGACAGAGGCTTATTTAGCATAATTAAATTTTAAAAAATTAAAAAATATATAAAAAATATGTTAGCTCATTACGTATAATACAAACAAATACGGGAAAAAGGAACCGGCAAAAAAGCTCAACAAAAAGTTAAAAGTTCAAAAAAAGACGAAATTTATGAATAGTGAAAAATAAGCCGGAAGCCAGAAACTGAAGCTCTTTTAATCACCACCTTATGCTTTCTTAGGTATAGGTCACATTCTTGAACTATTAGGTCACACGGTACACATCTCAAACCTAACCCAAAGTTAAAAAGAAAAAAGGGTCTGTTCTTTTTCGATGCGCCTTGTGATTTTTGGGCTATTTGTGCAAGAGATTACAGAGTAACAGAAACTCACATGAGGTTTTTAGCGATATAAATGAAGTCGGTGAAGTATGTACTACAATTAACTAGTAGACCCTATCTTAAAAGGATACTCCGTTTAAAAGCTAGTTACTGTAGAAAAGCTGAAAACAGTGTTTAGAAGCTGAAAAGAATAGATCCAAAATCGAGTTATAACTAGGTGTGGTCGCCATCTCTTTTTTTTTTTGAAAGTGGGCAGAAGGTTTGCCCTATTTTAATTAAGGGGAAGCAAGTTAAGATACAAAGAACCCCTTCTCAAAGAAGAGGGGGGGAACCATCCAGTGGCCCCTAACGAAACAGAATTACAGGATTACAAGATAAAAGGTAACTTGACCAAATGTTTAGCCCTCACAAGGATCCAAGCGCGGACTTCCTCTTTGACTCGTACTATAAGAGACTTCGAGGAAGATTCCATCGAGCGGAATATTCTTGCATTTCGCTCATTTCAAATTTGCCAAGTTACTAGCATCAAAAGTGTCGCCAAGGCTTTACGTGGGACTCCCGGCACCTGAATGATCGACTCTCACCATTGTTGCATCGAGGGTGTGGCCGGCCAGCTCGTGGGATCCAAGGGCCGCAAGCAATCCATTGTGAAATGGTTGTCCAGATTCTTGAAGAGAACCAACATTCAACTAGAAGATGGATTGCCGTCTCTATTTGATGTCTGCAAAGTGGGCAAAGCTGTTGATTTGGCCATCCTCGTGTTGAGAGGCAGTCAATTGTCCAAATCCTGTTTTTGTCTGATGAGCTAGGTGAAGGTTTTGCATTTCTATGGTGTCCAATTCTTCCAAATTAATCTGTCCATAGTTGTTTGTGTCGCACCTAAGAATTGAGCTAGCTAGCTAGCTAGACTTATTGCACACATACCGTGCACACAAATTGCAAGATCAAAAGCATTGCACATGTGCACGACTAATGCCTAAGGCCCTCAAAGTGTACAGTGAGACACCAAGGAAGAAGAGGATGAGGGCAAGGAAGAGGAGATCACCACTGACCTTCTTCTAGGAGGTTCCGTTTGCATTCTAGCTGTGAAATTGATGATATATTGTTCGATGATCTGCTAATTCTCAGTTTAATACGTTAGGCAAAATTACAGAATGACTATATGAGATCTTGCAGTTTTAAGTTGGTCCCGTTTACTTCTGTAATCTTACTTTCACTACGAATTAATTGCCGTTCGAAAAAAAAAACTCGGTGGCTACGAATTTAATTTCAACGACGACGTCGAGGTCGCCGGAGGCCACTCGGCTGCCGGCGCTCCTGGGCGTTCGCCGTTTCGATCTGCAGTCGTTTTGTTGGCGTCCATGGTGTCCACGGTGGTCGGTGTTTCGTCCACCGACAGCCTTGGTGAATGTTCATTTCTACGATTCTACCCTACTGTGCGATCATCCCCTGCTTAGGTATACTAAATGGAATGTAAGGACTAGGAATTACTCATCAAATGGAATGTAAGGACTAGGAATTACTCATCTATAACTAAGGATCGAATAGGTCTTAAATACATTGTTTGATTTTCAGCTAGAGCATATCCCACTCCATTACGCCCCGCCGGTTTCCCGGCCCCGGAGCCCCTCCACGTCGCCCCTTTGCCTCCCTCGGCCGGCGCGTGGCCGAAGAATCTGCATACGGCCGGGGGAGGCTATTTCCCTCAGCTTTTTGCAAATTACGTGAAGGTCCTTTTTCCTCGCGAAAAGGTCCCTGCAAGTTTTGTTTTTTAAAAAAAATTTGATAGCGCCCCGCCGGTTCCCGAAATTACATATAAGTCCTTATTTACTCACGTACAGATCCTTACAAGTCCTCGGTTTTTTACAAAAAAGACCTTTGGTTTTTCCGAAATTACACATATGTCCTCGATTTTTTTTTATGGAACTCTCTGCGAATTATCGTCTCTTTTACTTTGGTCTATACGGTAGCTAGCGCGGCGTGCGCCGCGCTTATGCAGCTAGTGTAAGTATATAACAGGATCGAAAATGAGTAGAACAAATGGACAACAGATACCGATTGCATCGATCTGGTTAGATTCGGTGTTGGGCTGGGCCCTTGAATTATTGGACCTGACGAAGCCGGCAGTATATGCAGCACAAGCCCACAATCTGCCGCGTTCTTGGGCCGACTTCTTTCTGGCCTATGAGGTCTAGTGGAATTGCGCGTGCATGGGCCTTGAGTCATACAAGCTCCAAGAAGACGAGACCGATACTTCCAAGCTAGCGAGAACCGAGCATACCTCAGTTCGCTACAACTGTCATCAAGCGTCTGGCTCGCCCCATGTTTGATCCCTAAGAGCATGTCCAATACAGAAGTTTAGAAAGATACTTAGCAATAAAAATTAATTTTTTTATCATATTAGATAAATAAGATGTTTATTTTAAAGTATGGTGCTTTGTAGATGCTTATGTATATAACTATATCTAATTAATAGATAGCATAACATCTAAGCATCTATGGAAAAGATGTTTGCATTGGAAGAAATAACTTCTGTATGGGTGTTTAATGATGTAACTATATTCTCTCTTTAAGTATTCATATATAAGCATCTTGCATTGTACATGCCCTAAATTTGATGTGTACGCTCACCTTCACATACATGTGTATTCGGTGAGACAACGTGTGCCTATGTCCTGTGAGGTACTAAATAAATCTAGGATTTTTCCAATGACTAGATAAATGTACTACCTTCTTAATAGTAATATATTTTCCATATACTCAAAATTTCACTAAAAATAGTTTATTTACCTTACCAAGATTATGATTTATTGTAATGGATTGCAGTTCACCGGTCTTCTACATGTTTTGGATTATGTATTAAGTTACATCCAGATTGATTAGCTGTTAGAGGGTAAAAAAATGCACTTTCGGATGGAAAAGCTACAGAGACACGATCTTAGCAGCGTACTACCATCTGATCACATTATCCTGCGAGGAAATATCATGTGCTGCCACCAAAGGATATTTCCTCATGATACTGGTTCCTCTTAGACAAAAAAAAGAAAGAGAAATACTACTTTACGGTGTATTGCATTCGCATAGCAAATAATCATAGGATTCAGCTCTGCTCCACGAGAAATTTTGTTATATCACGGTGGCACAAATTGGTTTGTGCCACGAACTAATCCAACGTTGACACGTCATGTGTAAGTACTGTAGTAACATTCTAGCATGTACGAGAAAAATATTTTTTTTATTGATAGTACAGAAAACAATATTTTTTACACCTGTTTGCTACAGTTTAAAACAGTAAAAAATATTTTTTTATTAGTTGCTACAGTAATGTATGCCACGTGTGAACGGCCGGTTGGCTCGTGACATAAACCACTTTGTGCTACCATGGTACAATAAAATTTCTCCTGCTCCATGATGCCCACACAGCCACGCATGACCTTATCCACTCGAAGCCCCGATTCATACGAACCAACCACCTCCTCTCTCTCTCTCCAGTCGTTGAGCAATGGGCTCTGTGCGACAGCGGACTTTAACAATCCGTGTTATTCTCAGAACATGGTGCCGACCACGAATTATTATTTTATAAGAACACTATCTTATTAAATAATAAATCATATTAAAGTTGTGTAGTAAAATAATAACTAGGGATTTTATAATAATACAATAACCAGTCACGCTGAGCTAAAGACTTTAACATAATACATACTGATTTACATTATCCGAATACACTACTACTGAAGTTCAACTCTAGGTCCTATCTATAAGATTACAAGATAACAGAGGGAGATGTGGATTATTTATATACCCTGACTCTCTGAGAAGGGGCGCTAGTATTCCAAATACTACTAATCATCTTGGTGAAGAGAAAGAACCCCAGTCGTTCTCCGCAGTTTCTAATCTAGGAGACAGGCATGAATTCATTATTTAATTAGTACTGCACAGGCTTATGTCACTTTATCCATAGCTACTCTAAACTCTTTACCACTGGGTTATCCGTATTTCCTTATATACGGTGCCGAGTTAGAGTGCATAACGTTTTCCTACTTTCATTATTATATATCCACCCGACTACAAATAATCGTTGATCTCCTCTGGTCCCAGGCCCAGTACTCTCCCAAGTGGCTAGCCTCATCCTCCTTGGTCTCCTCTGGTCCCGACCACCTCCTCGCTCCAGGGCCACCGAGGACGTGAGCCGCCTTCTCCTCCTCGATTCTTCCCAAACTCCTGTTATGCTTCCTCCCCCTTCTCCTACGCCACCATAGTGGCTTCAATCCCGCATTTTTCGCACTCGTCTCCGCTCGGATGGGATCTGGGAGGAGAGGTGGGTGGGGATTGAGGGCGTGGTGCGAGCTCTCTCTCTCACACACACATACTGGTGGCTTTGGGGGAGATAGATGGAAATGCTCTTTCTCATGGCTGGCTACCTTCTTATCGCTCTCCCTCTCACATTCCACTATGCATAGTGAAATGTTGGTTGCTTTGTATTGACCGAAGGTCCCTAGGGATCTCCTAGCACTATACAGCTCGATTTCTCTTTTATGAAAGAAAGTGTAGTGAGGTTTAGGTGGGTTTTGGCATGGTTTTTGCTAAATGATGAGGCCCACTAGCGAGAGAGTGCCGACTGGGCACAGGTGGTCCTAGTATCAAGATGAGCGCTATTGTTCGATCCAGACAAGTTCTGATGGCAATCTTCCTTCTCTCCTATTTTTCTGGTTGATTGCTCTTCGGATTTTTGGTTTGTTTCTCCAGCATAGATAATCAGTACCGACTCACTCCCTATAGCACCAACGACTTAATTTACCACTCTGATGTATAATTAAACGCCTGATGTATGTGGTTGAGAGTGCACGTTGTATTCTAGTAATTATTGTACTCTTGTAAATTTTATTATGTAGGTGATACCTTTGTATTATGTCTTAGTCTTGTCACCTTGTGTTCTTTTAATATTCAAATATTGTGAGATTTCCTCATTACTTAGTAATTCATGTAATTAAGTTAATTGTAACTGTCTTATTTGCTACTTAATTAATCCTAGGTTAGTTTAAATATGTTGATTAAGTCCTGTAAGAATGAGGGCTGTTTCAGGGAGTAGGACTCCGAGAGGCTGCGAGCGAACACCATGAGCATGGGTAGACAACAAGCAGGATGCAAGCTAGCAGCTATCGTGTCATGGACATGGGCTGTGAGTCGTGCTTTTGGGCTGGCCTTATGGCCCATTCGGCTGAAGAGGAGAAGCACATAAGCAGTAGTAGCAATGGCGTGGAAGGGGATCATAGAAAGAACCAAAGGCTTGGCCTCCTCCCTCTCTGTCTCTTCTCAGTTCCCCTCTTGTTCTTCTTCCCACACCTCTGATTCCTCTATGGTTTTCACTTTGATTCCTCATCCCTTGTATCCCAATTACCTAAGCACTAGTGTTTGATTGTATTTGGAAGTGAAGGCCCGTGACAATTGGTATCAGAGCCTCCCACTCCGCTCTCTACTATGCCGCCGAATCCAAGCCATGGACGACCTCTTCAGCAGGGCCAACACGAAACTGAGGGCGTGCAGGGAGCTGTACGAGAAGATCTTGGCCTTGCGGGCAAGGCCTTCCCCAACGCCAGTTACCACCGATGCCCTTGACGTCGTCACCAATAGCACTGTGGTGACGAACGCAAGGTGTTCGACAGAGGGTCTCGACCACAACACTCATGTGCCAACGGTGGTGTCCACTCCAGTGGTGCCTACTCCACCACCAGCGACCACCCTGGCTGCAATGGCACGAGACATTGACACCAGTAGCCTCGGCTCCATGACGCTCGCCATGTGTTCGACACGGTTCCCAGCCATGAAGACGGTGGCGGGGGTTCCATGAAGACGGTGGCAGGAGTTCCATGAACACATTGCCGTTGAACAAGGCTGCACTGACACTCATTCCGATGCCTGCTATGTCCCCTTCGGCCACAGCTCCGAAGAGTTCGCAAGTCAAGGAGGAGGAGCTTGGTGCACTCCAAGTGTTTAGTGAAATGCTTGGCAAGACTGCAGCACCTGGAAAGCATATGTGCGCGCATTGGCATCATGAAGTGGGTGCCCAAGGTGTGCATACAGCATCACTTTGTGTGGTGGGTTTCGAGGAGCAAGCATTGCCACTCTACCATCTCCACTGACACCACTGGTGCTACCCACCCCACCATGTCCACCCGTGAGGAAAAAGCATATACCAAAGGTAATCCATGAGGTCAAGCTAGCCAAGAAGCAAAAGCCTGCAGCTACGATGCCAGAAGTAAAGAGTCAGAAAGCCAAGAGAAGTTATGTCCAGAAGAAAAGAAATCTCAGCTCTCTAGAGAAGTGCTTAGGACCTATTAGCAACCAATCGAGGAACAAAGAATGCTGCTAGAGCAGATCTGGATCAGTTCAATGAAGATTGCAATTCGAACTTGAGGAACAAGGCATGCAGGGAGACCAATCATCAATGGGCAACTCATGGCACCACAACCAGGATAATCTCATTCATGCTAAAAGTTCTTTGTGCTATGTGGCTAAATCAACTGTGCAGATTGGAAATAGACTGCAAGTACCATGGGATCCGGGTGGATACTTTGCATTGGCTTGAGGACAAGCCGAAACTCAAGGAGGGGGGAATGTCATGGATATGGGCCGTGAGTTGTTCTTTTGGGCTAGCCTTATGGTCCATTCGGCTGAAGAGCAGAAGCACATAAGTAACAGCAGCAACAGTGTGTAAGGGGATCGAAGAAAGAACTGAAGGCTTGGTCTCCTCCCTCTCTGTCTCTTCTCAGTTTCCCCTCCTGTTCTTCTTCCCACCCCTCTGATTCCTTTATGGTTTTCACTCGAATTCCTCACCCCTTATATCCTAATTACCCAAGTACTAGTGTTTGATTGTATCGGGAAGTGAAGGACCGTGACATATAGCTTGTGTGGCAGGGTGGCCATGGGCTTGGGCAGATAGTGGTCGCAAGCTTGCCCAAGCACAGCAGGCTACGAATTGCACGGCGAACGATGGGCGAGCAACGGTGACCGGGCTACCGCGGCTGCAAAGGTGGTAAGAGAGCGCGCGGCGATAATGTGTGCGACCACGTAGTCGGTAGGCGAGCATAAGGCGGAGGTGATGGCTCGCAATGGGCAAGCGGCCGCCACAGCGGCGATCACCTCTTGCTGTTACGTTCCTTGTGTGTATGTGCCTATTTGTTTTTTTTTGTTTGAAATATTACCTAATACTTGGGAGTCCGTGGTCTAGCATGATGGGGTGCGGTGGGGCACAACTAGTGGCAAGGGTCGGTGGTTGTGAGCGGTCTCAGCCAGAGCGGGGCAAGCAAGAGCAGTGAGCGGAGGCTAGCTCAACCGCACGTGGGAAGGTGAGCAGCCATAGCGACATAGTGAGCACGGAGCTCCGGCGTTCCGGTGACCGTAGGGCCACGGGCGAGCTTGGTGGCAGCCAGGAAGCCCAACGACCATGGTGTCCTGCAGTCCTGGTGAGCACGGCAAGCGGTCGTGCAGCCGCAGATGAGCACATCGAAATTTTGCTCTTTGTTTGTTTTTTATGAAACTTGATGTCTTGAACTTTTGGTTGAAACTCATTTAAACTTTTTAAAACTCGTCGAAACTTGCTAAAAATTTTTGGCTAAAACTTGTTGAAACTTTTTTTGAATCTTATGAAAACTTCTAAAAACTCATGAAGCAGCTCATTAAAACCTAATTAAAGCTTTTAAAATGTTCCTATAAAACTTGAAACTTAATGGAACCTTTTGTTATACCAATAGCATGCCGTTCTATTGCCCCTCCCAAAAACAAAGGATTCTACTGACTCGTACGTACGTAGTCCGGTTTGGTGAGCTTAGCAATTGTGTGTTGCACCCATTCCGATACGTACCAACCATCGCATTCACTAGGTGAGATCATGCACCAGATCATCACGGCATCACCGTCCTCCTCCGTCCACCCACGCGCACGTCCGCTCCCCTTCGCCATCACCGTCACCGTCACCACCGCGCCTAGCTCATTTTCGTTATATATATTCATCACACTCCTCCCAGGCTAGCACTTTGCTCCACCTCCACCCTCCTTAGCTGCTTAGCTGTTACCTCCTTCAAAGCCCTAGCTAGGCTCCTGGCTAGCTAGCGACCATGGCGGCGACGGCAGCGCACGGCGCCAAGTACCAGTTCACCGACGACGCCGACCTCGCCGCCGCCATCGCCCCCTTCACCTCCTTCCTCGACCTCATCGACTTCCCCGACCAGTGCGTCATGCCGCTCCCACCACCACCCACCAGCATGCACTCCCCCGCCTCCAACGACTCCTCCGGCGCCGGCGCCTGCAACCACGACGACCCCTTCCCGATCACCCCCACCCCCATCCAGTTACACAAACACGCCGGCGACGGCGCCAGGAAACCCCCCGCACCGGCGCCGCCGCCGCAGACGCCGAATAAGGCGAAGAAGCAGCAGCGTGAGCGGGAGCCCCGGTTCGCGTTCAAGACGCGGAGCGAGGTGGACCACCTGGAGGACGGCTACCGCTGGCGCAAGTACGGCCAGAAGGCCGTCAAGAACAGCCCGTTCCCCAGGTATGCGTCGATCTGTCATTAGCTGCGAGCTTCTCGCAACTAACTATATTGTTCATGGTGGGTGCGTGTCTGCATACGCGCAGGAGCTACTACCGGTGCACGAGCGCGTCGTGCGGGGTGAAGAAGAGGGTGGAGCGCGCGCGGGACGACCCGGGCGTCGTCGTCACCACCTACGAGGGCAAGCACACGCACCCCTGCCCCACCTCCGCGACGCTGACGATGCCGCTGCGCCCGAGGGTAGCCGCGCCGCCGGCGGTGGCGGCGGACGGAGGAGGAGGTGGCCCGGGGAGGTGGGGGCTGCAGCTGGTGCAGCAGGACCAGGTGCAGGCCAAGAGGGAGCTGGATTAGCACGCAATGAGCATTGATTATACTCGAAATGCATGGTTTTCACTGCTTACTAATTAATGTCGGGGCTCTTAATTAAGTCATCATGAAAGGGTGATTAGTTTGTTTTATTTTTTGCTGGTTTGTTTTGTACACACATATGGTTATCCAATTTTACTTCGTATCATAACCTTCTTTTAGTTTTTTCTAGCCATATAGATGCATCATGCATGCCTTAGTTATTTAGCTTAATTAATTACCTGAAAATTTTTTATCCTGCCCTTCCTTTTGTTTTTCACAAAACTCGGTTAATTCCAATAAACTACACCATACTCAACGAGAGACATGTAGCTGACAGAGGCTTATTTACCATAATTAAATTTAAAAAAATTAAAAATAGAAAAAACATATTAGCCCATCACGTATAATGTAAACAAATACGAGGAAAAAAAGAACCGGTAAAAAAACTCAAAAAAGGCCAAAAGTTCAGAAAAAGACAAAATTTATAAATAGTACAAAAATAAGCTGAAGCCATATTGATCAGGGCCGTAGTATTACTATTATGCATGGATGATCTCCTATCTGCAGTTCGGTAGGATTCTGATTCCTGAAATTTTTATTATTGTTTTCCTCTGCTTATGTGTACGTTTGTACCACATGGACTTGCATAGCTGGGGTTCACTTTGTTTCTTTAAGAGTACACCGCGAGAGTACGTAATTGACTTGGACACGTATCTTAATTAATTAAATGTAGTTTAAACAACAAACTACACACATAAAAAGCTTTTTAAGTGATTTATGATTAGCTGACTGGAAACACTGTAGATGACAAATACTTATTTACCATAATTGATTTGAAAAAATTTAAAAAAATAGAAAAAACATGTTAGCCCATCACGTATAATGTAAACAAATACGAGAAAAAAGAACCGGCAAAAAAACTAAAAAAACCCAAAAATATAGAAAAAGACAAAATTTATAAATAGTGCAAAATAAACCACAAGTTTAAGCTGAAATGAGCGGGGCAAGTACTAGTATGATAAAAGAATGGTAGAGTACGTTAATTGCTAGGTTTAGAACAACTCAGGCTTATCATCCTCGGTGCTACATTACTAGTTTTTAAACAATGCGATTTTTTAAAATAGATTTATAGATAAATTATAATACACATTGTATCGAGATCAGATATAACGACCAAAATCACATATGACTATTTCTTTTTATGTATTATCTCTTGTGAACGGACATAATTCGAAAATTATAAGTCAAAACCTAAAACCATAACCCAAAACACCACAGAATATGTGCTAGCTGGTATAAATTAACAGCTCACTCATTTAGGCTGAAATTTGGTGACTTATGGTTGAAATTACACTGTACCTGGTTGAAATTACACTGTAGCTGATGGTGGCTTATTTAACATAATTAAAATTAAAAAATAGAAAAAAATAGGTTAGCCCATCACGTGTAATGCAAAGGAATACAAAAAAAGAACCGGCCAAAAAGCTCAAAAAAGCCGAAAAGTTAGAAAAAAATAAAATTTAGAAATAGTGAAAAATAAACTAGAAATCAGAAATTCAAGCCGAAATGAGTGAACCCTTACCACGACATGGCTTAACGCTTAGGTTCACACACGATAGGGTAAAAAGACAAAAGAAAATCGATCTTGGCCATTTTGTTCTTGGAAGAACCTTTGGATCCAAATGCTGAGCCAAACAATTCCAAACGCACGCATACATATGGATATTTCTGTTGTTTCTCTTGGACGTCGCTTTGTTCTTGGCAGGTAATACTTCCACTTTTTTTACTCGACGTCTTATAATTATTTGTAGGTTTGAAACTATTTAGGTTGACCGTATAAAATTTATAATTAAAAATATTTTTATAATCCCATAGTTTTATTAGTATATTTTACTTAAAATTATAAAAAGTAACAATCAAGCTACATATCGTATATCCAAGAACATAAAAAATAGAAAATGTAAGTAAGAAAAGACGTGGGGAGTACACTAGAATTTATATAAGTCGTAATTGTGGTCGAGGCTTAGCCGTGAAGAAAGCAGCACTGCCGTTGAGGTGGGGGCAGACTATATATCTATGCAACCAAGGACAGTAGGATACCATCCATTGGTTCCCGGTCAACTCAAGCTGACCAGTACTATCTAGTCGAGTCGACCGATGGTCCTGTTCTTTGGACTCGTAGCCGATGAATTTTGGTTACGGTTGACAGTTTTGCACTTTTTATTTGAAACATAATGAGTGATAGCGGTATGGATATGAATGGTGTAGATGTTTTTAAGTTTAGGTAGTCGTTTGAAGAATTAATTTTAAGAAGCCGTTTTATTTGTTTTAGCGTCTGAAAAACCAAAACCAAAAGCTACAAAAATACCAAAAAAAACAAGGCCTATTATTAATATCTTCACGATACAGTCCGGTTTGATTTTTTTGAGTTCTTACACCACAGAAACAGCTTTGAATATTATATATATACACACACATTTTAGTTAGGATTCTAGCTATCCCGTGAATCTAGTATACATTTAATTCAATGGGGTTATTATCATCCGTTCAATTCAGCTGAGGAAGACTCTAGGCTTTTCTCTCCTTCCTTCCCTTCTTCTCTTCTCCTCATGTCGTCGTCTCCTTCTCCACCACAGAAGGAAATTGTACGGGGCAGGGCCCCTCTAAGGCTCTATCTAGGATTTTAACACGTAGCAATTTATGGATCTTAAAGCAATCTAATAAAAACTCTTCGATTCTTCCTCTCTACTGCGCTGTTGGCCATTGCTATCCGTTGTGCCTCAAGCTCGACCGCGACACCATAGACTGTGGTGACACATCCCTCCGTGAAGCTTTTGGCTCACCGTGCTGGACCTCCCTATGCTTCCATTTGGCCACGCCGCGCGACCCTTCTAGCTCCCGCTAATTGCTTCATTGCAGGTCAAAAATCGGGTATAGCTGATAGAGAACAAATCGGTCTTAAATGTTTTGTTTTACTCCGAGTTACTTCGAGGTAAATCCAATATACTCTGATTTGTCTTCTTACTAGTTAGAGACTTGTGCGTTGCAACGGAATCATAAAAATGGTGAGACGGAACTTACTGCCTGACCAATTTCACACATCAAATATTGGAGATCAAGTGATAAAGAGAGAACGGTGGCCTGTGGCCAGAATGTGCGAAGAGATAGAGAAAGTGGAGGGGGTGGACGGTTGTATCCTGAGAGAGAGAGAGGAGGATACAGACGAATGATCTAAATCAAATCAGATGGTTGTAGAGAGAGGAGAGGAAAATGCATCGATGACCACTAAGAGCATCTCCAACAATCCCCCTAAAAACCCACCCCAAAAGACACCTTTTAGGGGCAGCCCAAAAAATTTGTTAACCTATTTTAGTCCCCTCCCCCAACAGCTCCCCTAAATATATCCTAATAGTATTTTGAATCTGGCCCAATATTAACAACCGGTCCATTTACTTTGCTCGATACCTATTTTTATTAGTGATCAAGTCGGTCCATCCAACCGAATAGAATAGGGAGATTGAACCAATCCCGTGCATGTGCGTACGCGGACGACGGCCGCCGTATAAATATCAAACGGTGATTAGCCGCAATCAGTAATTGAGATGGTGCATGTACGTGACGCGGCGCAGGAATACTCGGTGTCGCGGGAAAGGAAAAATATGGCGCGAACTTTTTTTCCCAGCGCACGTTACGGCGGGAGCGAGGATAAAGGACCCCTGAAAGTTCCCGGTTTCTACCTGGGTTTTGGGAGAGTTTTGGGGGGAATAGAAATAGGGGGGTATTTAGGGGAGTTGTTGGAGAAGACTTTTTACATAATTTCCCAATAATTTGATTTAGGGGGAGATTTAGGGGATTATTGGAGATGCTCTAACTCCTCTTTATATAATACTAAAGATTTATACGGATTTCAGTTTATTTTTATTCGAATTGGTCCAAAACTACCGAAATTTTGTGAAAACAGATGCTACCCGCTCCTGTCCCTCCCGGCCTCGGCCTCGGCCTGCCGTCTCCATCGGCGCCGCTGCTCCCTCACCTGCCGCTGGAGCCCCAGCTCTCGCCCCGCTGGCCTCCACCTCCCACGCGATGCTGGCGTCGCCGCGAGCTCCAGCCGCTACCCCCGCTTCCTTCCCAATCCGCCGCCGCCAGCCCCTCTCCTCCTCCCACCCGCCGCCTCCTTCTCTCGGTGCGTCATCGCTGCCTCCTCCTCCGCATCGCCACCTTGCCTTCCCCTTGCCGCTGCCTCTCTTCACCCTCTTTCTTCACTCTCTTCCCTACTCTTTCCCCCTCTTTGGTCTCTTCTCCTGGACGCCGCTGCTTGGATCGCCGACGCCGCGCCGCCATGCCGGCCATCGCTGGACCCGCCACTAGCTTCGCCTCGAAGGGAATCCGGGATGCAGTAGGTAAGACAGAACCCAGGTACTCCATAGTTTCAAAGAAGGAATGAACCCAGGCCAGGTTTCACTTTCTGCAACTATCCTTTTTAGCCTAAATGTGTAAGCAAACAATGTCTACTATTCTATATCTCGAGCTTGATGTTCACTATTCTATTTTTGATAAGTTCCTGAAACTTCTATTGTTACTAAGCTACGTGAACTTCTCATTGCCTACAGATATGATCCATCAAATCAAACGAACATGTTCAGTAACATTTGGATGCCATAATTCTAGCACTAGGAAAATCACTAGAAACATCCGATAATTTGCATTAAGAGATTCGGATGCAATTAGCTGGTGAGTGACAAAACTCTTTCTTTTTAATGAAAAGTTGACTTATATTTGGTGTTGGTTTTGTCAAGAGGTTGGAAATTGAGCCATGGATCGAAGTGGTGTTATTCTGTTTCTGTAAACTCTCCAAGGTGCTTGTCTTGTGTAATTTGGAATGATCAGATTGCAATGCATATATGGGAAGCAAACTAGCCCATTTTTCCTATGGACCTCAGAATTGTTTCTTATTTACAAAAAAAAAATCATGAAGTTTCCACTTGCCATTATTCTTCACACACAGGAAGAGGCTATACATGAGCGCATCATTATCAGATGACCACATGTTTTATTGCCCAATGATCAATAGTTCAGCACTGCATTATTCCGTTTTTTATAGGAAGGACTGCATTTATTTATATGGTTATGTGAAGACAGTCTTGTTAGGGTGTGTTTGGTTGAGCTGTGGCTTCTGAAAAAGCTGTTGTGAGCTGTGGGCTGTGGAAAAGCTGCTGTAGGTTGTGGGCTGTGAAAAAGCTGTAAGCTGTTTGGTTCAAACAAGTATAAAACTTAACTCCTATCTCTATTTTCCTTGAAACAACTGTGAAACAACTCTCTATTTTCACCATTTCAAAAAGCAGAAAGCCAAAAGCCAAAAGCAGGGTCCAAGGTGCTTTCAAAACTATACTATCTAAAAGTAACTGCTTCTGAAAAAGCAGCTTCTGGTTCCACCCCTTTGGTTAGCTTTTGGCTTTTTGGAAGCAAAAGCAGCTCCCAAAAGCTCAACCAAAGGCACCCTTAATATATGTGTTGCCGATTCACATTTACCGGCTTTTAGACTCGTAACAATAAAGAACTAGAATTTATTCAAGCATACATAATTCCAGCAAAGGTGATGGTTTTGATAAAAAAAAAAGGACTGACTTTTGAAGAGTTCTGAGGATCTGATGACCATCAGTTGTAGATAATGTTCAGAAGAAATAAAGCTTGGGAAATTTCTTGGATGGTTTCATAATCCATTTCACTTTGCACTAATATTTCCTTATGTGGGTTAAAAAGTCAGAAATACTTGCTTGGAATTAAAAAGAAGGAAATGATTAAAATATCCAAGATGATCAGGTCAAAGTAGCTCCTGTTTTCTGAAACTGTTGCCCTTTTCCTTCTCTGTGCATCATTGTCTTTATCCTTTTTTTTTTGCGCTGATTATAAACATGTAACCAACGGGCTTTATACAACTTCGTTTTACTATGCTTTCTTGGGTACGATTTAGAATCTTCTAGAAATTTTTTATGGTTATCGTTTTATGAGCATTTCCCTTTCGTCTTAACTTTACCAATTCATTTTTTTTAAAGAAACGTACTTATTAAACACGGGACACATGACTAGTTACGCCCTGTCCCATTGGCTAGCAGAGTAACATTTGTATAGATACCAGCTGGGCCGACCAAACGGAAAGGGTTCCCGTTTGGCCCACTGTTTTGGGCCGTACGGAGATGTTGGGCCTGACGGCTACTCGAGTGTGGACAAGCTAGCCCAACCATAGCACTCCTGTTTTTTTTCAGTTTTTGGTTTATACTTTTGGTTTTTCTATAGTAACTAGTTTTTAAATTGAATATCTTTTTAAGATAGGGTCTACTAGTTAATTGTGGTATATATTGTACCGACTTCATTTATATTGGTAAAAACTATACGTGAGTTTCTGTTACTCTGTAATCTCTCACACGAATAGTTCAAAAGCCACAAGCCGTGGCTAAAAGCCATAAACTTTAGCCAAAAAGAACAGGTCCGTAATTTGTTTCGTTCTTAGAACTAATAATCCAGGAGTAATGGTGTATCCATCACACACCAATGCATATATAGGAAAACCATTTCTCTCTCTCTCTCTCTCTCTCTCTCTCTCTCTCTCTCTAAAAGCAACACCCTTCGTACATAATTTCACACACATATTAGTAGCTAGCCACTGATTTCCAGCTTAGTTTTGACTTGACCTTCACTTGAAGTCGTCTGCTTGCTAGTGATTTTCTTTCGTTCGTCAAGGAAAGTAACCACTAACCAGGCTAGAGAGAGGTCTGGGGGATTAATTGGCCTGGACCGACCAATCACCTAAAAATCGAACACATTACTCTGATCCATTCAGATATGGATGAATTACAGTTCAGATGGCAATATGGCATGCATTCACTTGTCTAGACAGGCAGATATTTTAGCAGTTTCTCTTAGGCCTCACCAATATCCATTGCCTAGTTTCTTTAGGATAAAACACTATAGTATGGATAGATGGATGGATGGACAGACAATTGGGTATATAAGCGTCAAATACTTGAGGCTTGTTTGGAGCGCAGAATTTAGTGTCCATGAGTCCTAATCTCTGATAAGCCTGTATAGGATGCGAGTTGTGCAGAACAGCTAATTTACTCTAATCTTTCTATCTATATGGTCCCTGCACTGCATGCAGTATATACATATGGGCTA
Source organism: Dendrocalamus latiflorus (assembly GCA_017311315.1). Classification (NCBI taxonomy): domain Eukaryota; kingdom Viridiplantae; phylum Streptophyta; class Magnoliopsida; order Poales; family Poaceae; genus Dendrocalamus; species Dendrocalamus latiflorus. Next base: position 1,692,043 of record CM029662.1, read on the forward strand.
TCGTCTGCTTGTTTTGAAGAAGTGGACAATCAAGCACGTAAGTAAACAAGATTATCTGCATCCTTGGTACGACCGTATGGGACTGTTGTGTGTTGGAGATGAGATCGATGCGACACCGATGACAGCCACTCCGGTCAGAGTCTCCATCCTACCAACTCGAGATCCTAATCTAAGGGCAAACTTAAGAAATCACAGAATATTTAGGATCCTACCTATTAGGCCTGGCTTAGTGTGGCATGAATAAAACTAGAATGGTAAACTCGCTACGCTGTGCCGATAATGAGAACAGTGAAATTTTTTTGGAGATATCTATTGTTCAAGCACAGACAAAAGAAAATTCCTCTCCAATTATATAACTGAATAGATCAAATCTACATATTTTTTTCTGCCTTGTATCTGTGCGGCTTAGCTTGCATATTCAGGTAACGACACACCTAGAGGCTCGTTAGTAATCTAACATGCGACAAGTGTAGACTAAACGGTCAAGGTGTGTAACATGCATCAGCGATATCGAAAACCAAACTGATATGGAGTTTTCCTGCAGTTTTTATACATCCAAAGGTTAGAAAAGCAATAGCATCTCTCGCAAAAAAAGAAAATGAAAATGAAAAACAATAGCGTGTTTTTTTTGTGGCAAAGAAAGATTGTACCTCAGCTGTTAACAGTCAAAAGAAATTTCACATGAATAAGGACATTCAAACTATACTACATACTGATACTATCAGTAAGCAGTCTTGGTGGAGAAACATAAGAAAGGTAACTGATATTTGTATTCTTTGCATGCCACACACGTAAAGTCCATTAACTCTTAAGCGTAAAGTGAATGTGCCTTAACTGAAAAAGGCGCAAAGAGATTGTCCTTCCAAGAAAAACACAAGAAGAGAACATGCATCAATGGTTCATATACATTTTTACTTCGTCATCCATATGTTGTAGTAGTAATAAACAAACCTATCATGATATTTCAATATTAGAACCAGATGGACTGATGAAGCACAAAGCTATCTTCTGCTTTTTGGCGACAAAAATAGTCACTGGCAGAAGCTACCTCTATCAAATCCAATGACAACATAAAATTTTGCCATTTTACATTCTAATTAACTGCTAATTGCAAGTAAAGAGAGGGCATGTTGCAATCAAAACAATCATAGTTTAATATCCAACTAACCTTCTAGACTTCCTAAACGTGAAACGGAAACATTGTCTTAAAAAATAAGAATCCTTACCGTCTAATATGTCTTCCGTTTTCTGACTGCTCAGTATATTTCATCAAGAAGATGGTATGCCAAAAAAAGATCCATGTTCGATCTCCTTGGGAAATTCAGTAACAACCCTATGAACAACTTTCTTCCACGAACAGATGCATGGTCTGCAGCATTTTGAAAACAAATGCTGCTATCGGATTGAACAATATGGCTCATGGCCTTCAGTATTACACATAACTTTCCATTATCTATGAGAAAACTCCTCCTTCCTATAATATGCAAATATAACATCCAAACGATTAAGATTGACTACACAAAACATCATTTAGTACAAAAATAGTAATTGAATAATTAAACAGATACACCAGATCTAAAGCGGCAAAAGGGTCCATGGGGCTCGTCAGAAGGATTGCCAATAGGCTGACCTAGCATCTTTGCTCGCATTATCACAATTAGGACCACCTAATCTATTATCATATTCATCATAGGTCAAAATGCTCTCACTAAACCCCATAAATTCTTTGGCGTCAATAACCTTTAACCTTTAGTGGGCAGTAGGAAAATTATAAGAATCAATACATGCAAATGTAGGCATGACACAATAATTTAGGAGTGGCTGCAAACATAGCTTCACTATTTTCGATTCGGTTGGCATTGGCATATATCGAATGACCAATAGCATGGCATTCAGCATAACACATAGTTTAAAGTTGTTACAGCTGAGCTCTGATCGATCTCAGAGAGGCATGCACACGAGAAAATTACAAATATTTCCACGAGGATCTTGACCTGAACATTGTTAAAAATGGCAGTAAGATGAAATGTTAGCAGTACAATATGCCATAACCATCTTATTATATCTCAGCATATTGACCAAGATCAATTACTAACTATCATCATTTGGCTTACTCACATTTAGCTTCAATTCAATTGTTTTTACAGGCAATAACCCTGTTGGATCGAAATCGGCGACAGGGGGGTGAATGTCGACCTTCAAAAATTCGCCCTGAGTATTCTCATTGATTCCTCCTCCGATATCTAACGAGCTATGAAGAAGGGATCAAATCGCTCACTAAAAAACAAGAGACCAACAAAAATCACTGGAGCGACAAACCGGCAAACGAAGAACAAACAGCAGCGGAAATTAACCACGATTTAAGTACTACTGCTGGCCAAAAGAAGACTTGACTCAACCACCTCAACTGCTGCAGTAAACAAATATAAGGGAGCATACGAGAGATCAAGAAGGCTAAAAATACTACTGGCCAAAAGGATCTAGAGACTGCAAATTAGGACAGCAAAAGACCAAAAGAAAAACAGACAAAGAAGACCAATCTTCACTGCCAAAGGAAACTGAAAAAGAGAGCAAAAACTAAAGAACCTGCTACCAAGGCTGAACTGAAAAGAAGAATCACAAGAAAAGCAAGCAAATGGACTGCCTGGCCGAACACAAAGATTGGAGATTTAATGATTGACCGAACACTGCAGAGAAGTCAGGAAATCCATTCGGCAAACGAGCTCCAAAACATAACCACACAAAAGAATCCTTGGGGTTTGATTAGACAGCAATTAATGCTGTTCGGCAGCAATAAAGATGTCTTGTTTGGCATCACTAATCACATGAGAAAACAGACCATCCTGCTGCCATAAAAAAAATGAGGGAACAGCTGCTGTCCTTCTGTGACCAAAAAGCTCAGGTTCACAGTTGAAGCTCGGCTAACCCAGAGCAAAAAAAAAACTAAACTTGCTGTCCCTGCAAAGAACCGAAAAGCATATAGTACAAGAAATACACTATTGAATGCAAATACTCTCACGGAAGGAAACTTTTCTTGGAATATCTCCTTTTGAGTCTCTCGGTAGAGTTCTTCTTTTTGAGAAAGACTAGCACAAAAGCTTCACTTCTTGTGCCATCCGATCAGCACAAAAACAGGAAGAAAGACCAAAAGATCACAGCTAGAAAACTCAGCTCAAATTAACAGGAGCTTTTGGATCACAAACAGGGAACAATCTAGGACCAAGAAAACACGAAGAAAATCACAATAGCTCGGACTCAAAGAAAATCTCAAGAAATGCAAGAGATAAAGAAGACCAGTGTGCTGAAAATAAAGAACAAGAGCAAGTAGGAATAGACTTGAAACCATAGGAACTCAAATAAAATCTCTCATAGATCGAGACGGAGACATACATGATTACATGATAATTGTTCTCAGCTCATCTCTCTCTCAAACTCACACTAAATCCCTATACATGATTGGAAGAACAAACTCTCAACCCATCTCCTCTAAAAATTCTGCACACTACTTCTCTCTCAAGTCCATCTAAAAACCATAAAGACTACTAGAGAACACCCTCTTTATTTATAGCCTCCACTAATGGGTTCACCATTGCTTTACCCATTAACCTTTTGCGCTTTACCCACAATCCACTTCCTTTAGTGCAGCTTTGCGTATTCACCAAAACGCCCCTCGCGCACCTTCTAGGAAGCTTCCTCATTCCTTACCTTGCAAGCCTCGCAGCCACCTCGAGCCCTCGCCGTCTTTGACATCTCCCGACCGTTCTGACCTCAGCGCCACCTGCGCCTAGTCCGGTCCACCGTGTCTCGCCACGACTCCGCCTCGACGTCCTCGAGTCCTCGCCATCTTCGGCACACCTCGACCGTTCTGACCTTAGCGCCACCTGCGCTTAGTTCGGTCACCCGTGCCTCGCCACGATTCTGCCTCGATGTCCTGCAGCCAACACAGACAAGAAACATATCAAATAGCACCGCTCGATATATGTAAGCGTAAATGCATCATACTTACCTATGATGAATTCCAAACCTATCGAATCAAGGAATTTGCATCCTAAGCCCATACGATCAAGTTTGACCAAGTCCGACCGAGCCCGATTGCACCACGCAACGTCAAGGTCCGAACCACCCAAACCAAACTCGACTTACTTAAACCGATATCAATTACTCATCATACACATGGAATGACCTCCACATGGTCTCTCAAACCCCTTCAAACTAACAGAGGAACTATCAAAGCTAACTACTCACCTCACACTAAAGCCTGCACGTAGCCCTCAACATGAATTGGTCCATGTTTCCTTCTGAAAGGCACATAGAACATATCTATAAAGAAAAATCCGGACAAAACAATGATCAATTAAACAAAACTATATGCTATCTGAAATACACCTCACCAGAAGAAGCATGGCGCCTTTGGTAGGAACAATATTGTCATTACCATGTGGAAGTACCTATTGAAAGACCGAATATAGCAACAGAAAGGGTGAATGGTTTCAGCACACGTGGCACTATCGCTGTGTTACCTGCAGTATTACCGTGATGCGGTACTACCGCTATGGTACTACTGGTACTACCGCTTCTTGATGAATAGGGAGAAACAACCCGAGTTCCAAAACAAAAATCAAAGGAACTTTTGACTTGTAGATTCAAATGATATGAAAAATGGCAAGAATGTACTCTAGGGTGTTGTGATCCTATTTCATCAAACGATCATGAAAAATATGGCTAAAATTGAGACCTTTTTTAGTTTAAAGGAAAAGCCCACCACACCCGAATCAAAACCAAAACCGGTAAATACAACTTGTTCATGGGTAGAAGATGACAAAGAAGGGTCTAGAGGTATTCCCATATGTCACATCAAGTTAGATCACCAAAGAACCCAAGTGAAAAACCCCAGGATCATGAGATGATCATAAAGGCCAAAGTCAAGTAAAACTGGATTTTCTCGTGAATCTTGCTATCAAAGTATCTAGATGGATGGAGATATATTTCCAAGGTTTATCTCCATCTTTTACACGTCATTGGCACAGCAGAATCAAGAGAAGGGAAGAGACGAGATCAAAACCAACCAAAAACAAAGCACATCAATCAAAATAAGAGACTTAAGAGTTACACAACGATTGATATATTGCTTACTTGAGAAGGTAGATTTTACAACCACTCTACCTTAGAGAACAAAGAGCACATAAGACACTCACTCTCAAACCCTAACCTTAGAGAAGAGAGCACAAGAAAGATGGGTTGGATGGATCCTCACATATGTCTCCACACCAACCCCCTTTTATAGGTGGGCAACCAGCCACCTATACTGCTTAGTGGATGCTATCTAGTATTACAATGGGGAAACACATTAACCTCATATACATAGCTTTTACTCACATATATGCATTTATGCACTCTTTTCAAAGTGTATAAGTTCATATCCGCTTAATCCTTAGCTTTGATCTGTCTTGATCAAACCAGCTCCACCGTGACCTAAACCACTCTCCTACGCGTCGCCCACGTGCCGCAGTTTTGATCCAAAATAGTTTTTGGTAGTCTGGTCAAACTACCAAAATACCCTTCCTTGACCCAGTCATCATCAACCACTGCAAGCAATCGCCATGCTTGCTACGTGTAAGTGCACCACTAACTTGCAATGTGTCACCAAGTCTCTCCCGTCCTGGTTCCACTGAACTACAGCTCACTTGGCCCGTGTAATCTACATGGTGTCATCCCTCCGTTCGAACTTACCTTCCATATTTCCCGCCTTTCTCTTGCCACGCTTGAGCTCACCATCTCACCTAGTATCCTTATTCGTTCTAGGCCTCAACTCCTCCATGAGCCTAGCTCTGATCCTCGCCGTTGACCACGGTTAACTCCAAGCAACCTTGCACATCCAAAAACAAAGAAACTATTTTCAAGCATAAGTTTTTCATAACTTGACCTACGTTAATCAAAATATGCATCATGTAACCTTAATGCAATGACCTAGGTCAACCCAACTCAATCCATGACTCAAATCTTAAAACCTTGTTTTTCTGGAAAGATCGGTGGTACCGTACCCACAATGCTGGTACCACCGTACTACAGTACTACCGCGCCCCAAGTCAGTGCTACCACACCTGATTGAACCTCTCTGGAAAAAATGTGCCGTCGCATAGTCAGAGCTACTGCCTTGTAGTACTACCACACAAACACCTATGGTACTACTGCCTGGCGATATTACCGCATTCACAACTACGGTTCTTCCGATTTTTCTGGAACATCCAAAAAAATAGTTCAAATGAAATGCAATCTTTGCAAAACCACTTGACCACTCTGTAAAACTTGCAATGGTTCATCATAATTTTATCCTAGATCTTCTCATATGGTCCTTCACCTACATTTTGCCTCCTTACAACCATCATCTTGGTCTAACCCACAACAACAAAGTGAAAACCGGTAAATTAGCTTAACAATTAAATCTTAGCTAGAACATTAGCATCATGTGGTAAGGAATGAAAGAGGGAGCATAAATGATAAAGATATAAATCAATGTTTGTATCTTAGTTTGATAAACAATGCTCAATGCCATTACCATAAAATATTCAGATTAACTAAGTGTATGAGTGACTAAAAAAAGAATGATGTAAAAATGTAGTTGAAAAATATGAGATCTTTTACATGAAAGTATAAATGGGGCTTACATGACCAGTAGGTGTATTTGTCATTTGGTTTAGAAACTCCAACAATAGTTCTTGGAGCGCCTGCCGAAACTTAGCTAGCTGATAATAAGAACAGATTAATCTTACACATCCCTTCCCATTAGAAACCAAATAGATCCCTAGAATACAAGTGAGAAGGTTGGAGAAGCAGAGGAACACCTGAAAAGCAACATTTGCTCATTTGGGCTTTTAAACCTAGGTTTATAGTTTATTTTGCATTGTAACCGTTTTTTGAACTATAGCTACTATCAATTTTTCAGCATAATTAAATTTAAAAAATAAAAAAGATTATACCATCAAGGACAATAGAAAGGAATAAGGAAAAAGAAGAAAAAGCCAAAAAAAATAAAAAGACGAAATTAAGAAGCTAGAAGCCAGAAACTAAATCCATCAATTTCAAGCAGAGGAAGTATCAGCATACCATACCCAAGGTTGTCAAGATCACTTATTGAATTATATTTATAAATATGTAAGTGTATCGAGAATTTTTGAATTTTTAAAAAATTAATTTTGTAATTTGAGTACACTTATTCATGTCATATGGTACTATTATTACGGTACGATTCTACGAGTCGCGATCCTACTATGGTACTACTCAATTGTGACTATATCACGATTTATATTATCTATCTATGATAAAAATAAATAATACTATAATTCCTATCGCGATGTTGGCATCTTTGATCTTGAGAAGGTTTTAGCATGGTATATTTTATTTTAAGGCTCAGATCTTTTTGATCTTGAGAATGTTTTATTTGTAATCTATCTTAACTTATTTGAGATAAAAGATTTTATTGTTATTTATTGCTGATGCTTGCAGCTTTGATCATACCTGGGACTTTCAAGCTGTGATAGAAAGGAAGAGAAGGATCTCGCACGCATTGCATTGAGTGAGGTTGTAGGTAGGAAGTGTTGAGAAACCGTCGCTGGCGACCAGTCTGAACGATTCCTTTGCTTAGAACAAGAACGGATCAATCACAGAATCACAGAGAGAATAGATTGAACACACAGAGAGATAGAGAGAACTCCCGGTCTTTCTTTATTGCTTTTCTTTCATGCGTACATAATGAGGGGGGTATGGCTCTCTATTTATAGTCTACGGTGGGGTGCCCAATTAGTCTCTGTGTGTTCAATCTATTCTCTCTGTGATTCTGTGATTGATCCGTTCTTGTTCTAAGCAGAGGAATCGTTCGGACTGGTCGCCAGCGACGGTTTCTCAACACGTTATCAGCACGACTTCGCTCCGGTGAACGAGGTAATCATCGAAGCACAGATTGATTTTCTAGATCGCTTTTGAATCTGTATTTTCTTTTCGCGTTCTAGATTGAAATTCTACGGTGCAAATCCGCCCTAATCTACCGCGAGCAGACTTGAAGTCGCCGGCACAATGCCGATCGGTAGATTGTGAAATGGGGTAGATGTTGATTGCATTGTAGAACGATGCAAATCCGCCCTAATCTACCGCGAGCAGATCTGAAATCGCCGGCACAATGTCGATCGGTAGATTGCGAAAAAAAAGGAGGGTAGATGTTGATTGCATCCTAGATTGAAAAACGAAAGCAGAAATTTTGCATGTTTTTTTTTGCTCGATCCCGCATGATCACTGCATCAAATTTATGCATCTATTCTTTTGTTGTTGTTGGTTGGCCTCTGCACGAAAAAATTACACACAACACAAAAAAAAAATGGGGCGATGGCCAGAAGCCATCACCGGCCCATCCCTGGCATGAAGCCACCATGGCCGGCCCCTGCTGCTTGGCCTTACCGCGCCTGCACGCGCGCCGCCACCGGCCGCCACACACATCTCCCGAAGTCGGCCGACGCACCGGCCGGCAGCCGGCCTCTACCGCGCTCGGCTGACCGCCCCCGAACAGGCCATGCCGGCCATCTTGGCCTGTAGAAGCCGTACAAAACGCGCCGCACCGCGTCGTCGCTGCCCGGAGTAGCCGCGCCTGCATGCGTCGGCGCCGCCGTGGCTGGCCCCGCCAGTGCCGCCTGAGGTGCGCCGCCCGCAGCTGCCACACGCTCCTCGCCTGGCTCCGGCCACCACCTCTCGGACATCCGCCGCACGACCCCGCCGCCCCGCATGGCGCTCGGCCCCGCCGCCCCGCATGGCGCCCGGTCCCGCCGCCTCGGCTTCCCCGCCGCCCCGCATGGCGCTCGGCCCCCGCCGCCCCGCATGGCGCCCGGCCCCGCCGCCTCGGCTTCCCCGCCACCCCGCATGGCGCTCGGCCCCGTCGCCCGCATGCGACCGCCGGCCGCAATCTCCCCGCGCGCCGCCGCTCCCCGCGCCACCGCGCCCGCAGCGCCTGCTCGGTCTCCCGAGCCGCCGGCCTTCTCCACCCGGCCCCCCCTCTGCATGGCCCGCGACTTGGCGCCGCCGCCCCCTCGGTCTCGGCCGCACCCGCCGCCGCGCCTTCTCCCGCGAGCCGCTTGCAGTCGGCATCTCCCCTAGCGTCGCCTGGGCCAGATGGCCTTAGCCGCCGCCACCGTCGATTGGGGGTAGGGAAACCCTACCCCCCATGCCTTATCTCGGGTGGGCCGCGGGCCATATGGGCCGACTGGACCGGGGGAGAAAGAGGAAAAGAATGGGCCGACTGGGGGGAAAGTGATGGGCCGACCGAAAAAAAAATGGACCAGGGGAAGAAAGAGGCCCGGCCGGGAGTAGGAGGGAATTTTGCAGAAAACCCCTCGGTAAATTAGAAAATTGCGCGAATTTTTCTCCGAACTGAAAATTTGCGTAGAAACCCCCAGAAATTGCAGAATTTGCTGAAATTTCATATTTTAGCATAAAAGGGCCTCGGGAATCCGAATTTTGCATTATTTTTAGCATTTGAAGCTTATTTATTTATGCCATTATTATTCTCTGTATTTTCTGTATTTATTTACTGTTTTGGTTAATTGTAATTGTTTTAATTGCTTTTAATCACTGAAATTAGCAGTAAAATTATAGAGAATGCATAGAAAATTCTGAAACATTGCGAGAACCTTTTGTACCATTTATTTACCTGCAGTGAATTATTCCGTGCATGTCTACCAGCAGTAGACTTATATACATTTAGATGACTAGCATAATGAACTGGAAGTTCGAGGAGCTGGCCCAGCATGGCCAAAACTATCTGACGTAGGCATCCGATGTCGAGATTGTGCTTGGAGCCAGGAAGCTCCGCGTGACTATTAGGATTAGCGGACTGAATGACGCCAACCCATGCCTAAAGAGAATGATCAGGCACTTCATTTTCTCAGGCACCACTTCTGCCTCACTCTCAAGAATGAGTATATGGCAGAGAAGAGCGCGCTAGCACTCTAGACCGCACTCAAGAAGCAGGTTTGAGAGGCTAAAGTACATCATTCTTCCTCGAGAAGAGTAGGAGTGGATCAGACTAAGGTTTGCCGACTTTAAGACGGTCAGGGAAAACAATTCTGCGTTGCACAGGATTTGTACCCGAAAACAGAAAATCAAGAAAATCCTTCCACCCTAATGCAGTACAATCCGCACGCAACTATCGTCAAGATGGCTACGAGGAATACGCCGAATTGATTGATATGATGCAAGTTGCGGAGGCTCAGGACGAAGTTCTCCGTAAGAACTAAGTCACTCAGCTATCTGGGAGCTCCACTGGCCATGAAGCCAACGCTGGAAGCCACAAGGTGCGAAAGCACTTGATGAAGAAGGGGGAGGAAGGGTAAGACCGCAGCCCAGTAAGGCAAATCAGATGCTCCACGTGAGAATAAGGCTAGCAAGCCAAAACGGATGGCAAAGGGCACATGAAGCCCACTCTGCATCGGTTGAGGGGGAGCATTCTGAACAGTTGCCTGCGTTGATGGTGTTTGAGACCATTATGACAGCAGCACCCCTCTCGACCTAGAAGCAGCCACCGTCATGATTTCTCTTGAAGAGAATGTCACCCCGAGAAAAAGCAGAAGAAGTCTGGTGCACTGAATGCATTTCGACTTTAATTGTCATTTATTTTGTGTGGAAGAATATGTTAGAATTTGCATGGATGGTACTTAAGAATTGTTGTTTTCTCGTGATGGTTGGATGATTTTGGAATAATTCATTCATTTATTCAGTTTATGATGGCATGATATGTTCTGATATTGGTGTATTTATTTATGTGTTAATTGCCTTCTCATGCATATTAATAAAATACCCTATATTAGAACGCGTGTAGCGCCCTATGGAGGGAGTGTGCTTAGCCAGCAGCGGCACAACGCATATCATCTTAAGAGAGAATAAGTATTTTCAGTCGATTCGCAAGAGCACTGGCAGCCTTACGACAATCGCCAGAAGCGATTCATGTATAATTGGTTCAGGAAGAGCCACAATGGGCACAACTTTGGTCATTGAAGAAGCCTTATTGTACCCAGAATCGACTTGAACTCTCCTAAGTTTTAAAAATATTTGCGCCAACAGTTTCCACATTGAGACTAAAGAAGAGTACGGTAAGGAATACCTACTCATTACGAAGCGCGAAGAGAATGGCAAAATAATATTAGAAAACTTCCTTCACTAGAAACTGGGCTATATTATACCAACATTAAGGCGCCTGCAGCGTACACTGTCCTGAAGACGGTATTTAGAAGCTCTGAACTCTTCTGTCTCTGGCATGACAGATTAGGCCACCTAGGTCTTAGGATGATGAGAAACATAATAAATAACTCGCATGGGCATAATATTAATGAAGAATTTCCCAATCATGAAGATTTTGTGTACCCTGCATGTGCCACCGGGAAAATAATAACTAGTCCCTCCACTCTGAAAGTGAAGGATGAAGTCCCTGCATTCCTGGAACGCATCCAGGGAGGCATTTGCGGTCCCATTCAGCCCATCTCAGGGCCATTCAAGTATTTCATGGTGCTCATTGACGCTTCTTCGAAGTGGTCATATGTGGGTTTGTTGTCCACGGAAAACCACGCCTTTGCAAAATTGATCTCGCAGATCATTCGCATCCGAAATGTGTTTCTTGATCATCACATCAAGTCCATCAGAATGGACAACGCCGGCGAATTTACTTCAAAGGCATTTGATGATTATTGCATGGCGATGGAAATTGCAGTTGAGCACTCGGTACCGCATGTCCATACCCAGAATGGTTTGGCAGAGGTTTTAATTAAGAAAATTAAATTTATTGCCCAACCCCTCTTGCATAATTGTAATTTGCTAGCTACATGTAGGGGACCCGCAGTCCTACATGCAGCAAATCTCATCAATCTTAGACCTTCGGCCTAAAAACATCCATTCACCTATGCAACTAGCGCAAGGGCCACCACCGAAAATTTCCCAACATTAGGGGGAGGAAATCAACCCCTTGATGAAGAATGTCGGGAAATTACGTGGCAAGCCTGGGGAATCCATGCAGATGACCCGCGCACTAGAGAAGTCCAGAAGACATTAGTAAAGCAAATAGAGAAGTCTAAAAGACAATAGAAGTCCAGAAGACAAGAGAAGTCCAGAAGACAATAGATTTACAAGCATTAGCAAATCAACTGCCTGATCACTTTAATGATTTGAAGAGCGTGACTAAGTCGCATGTGCCTGAACGCACTGCACCGGAGAGGGTTGAAATACCAAAGAAAATTGAAGGTATCCCTAATCTCGTCCAGAGGCCTCAGAAAAATAAAAAAGAGGACGAGAACTCCGGTTCCTCGAATCCTTAGTAACCGGGGACGCCTGGCGAAAAAGGATAAGCGGGATTTATCACAGCCGATCATTGAAGTCCCCCAGATTGAGAAGGGGAGCCAGTTGAGACCTGGCACAAGTATGACACCTTCCGAAAAGGGCATACTGGATCCGAATATCCATGGAAGAAGAAATAGGCATGGATGTGTGCGCACACATCGGAGCCGAAAAACTAAAGGGACTTACCACCGCAATTGAAAGAAGCGATGGGCAAGGTGAAGCTCCAGAAGAAGCAATCGCTACAGAAGTAGCAACTCATGAAGAAATAGCTATAAATTATGTGCACACGGGAGAGTCCCTGAATAGGACAACAGCTAATATCGATAACTACTTCGCCAAGAAAAGTGCCACAATCATCGATCTTGATCCTGAGCCTGCACCGCTCGTTGAATGTAAGAAAAGATCAGATTGGAAGAAGGCATTAGCAACTGAATTGCTATCTCTGAATAAAAGAGAGGTGTTTGGGCCCGTATGCCGCACGCCTCCCCATGTGCACCCCGTAGGGCACAAGTGGGTATTTGTTCGAAAGAGAAATGAAAGAAATGAAGTAGTGAGATACAAAGCAAGGCTAGTAGCCCAAGGTTTCACTCAACATCCTGAAGTTGATTATGAAGAAACCTACTCCCCAGTCATGAGTGGAATTACCTTTAGATACTTGATCTCAATGGCAGTGAACTTGAATTTGGAAGTGAAATTGATGGATGTTGTGACTGCATACCTTTACGGTAACTTGGATTCGGAGATTTACATGAAAGTCCCTGAAGGAATTCCTCTCCCGAACCAAGACAGAGCAAATAGAAATCTGTACAGTGTGAAACTCAGAAAGTCACTGTATGGACTGAAACAATCTGGAAGAATGTGGTACAATCGCTTGAGCGACTTTCTCTGCAAGAAAGGCTACACGAACAATGAAGACTGTCCTTGTGTATTTATACGGCGATCCCAGAATGGATTCTGTATAATCTCTGTGTATGTAGATGATCTGAATATCATCGGGACAGCCGAAGACATAAAAGAAGCAAGCTCCTACTTGGAGTCAGAATTTGAAATGAAAGATTTGGGCAAGACCAAGTTTTGCTTAGGCTTGCAGCTTGAGCATGTCCTCGAAGGAGTCTTGGTACATCAGTCAACCTACACCCAGAAGGTGCTTGAGAGGTTTGGCTTCGAGAAGGCATTTCCCTCGAAAGTACCGATGATCGGTAGGTCTTTACAGCAAGAGAAAGATCCTTTCCGACCTAGGGAAGAGGGGGAGGAAGTCCTGGGACCGGAATTCCCATACTTGAGTGCAGTGGGAGCACTCATGTATTTAGCAAACTGCACTAGATCGGACATTGCATTTGCCGTGAACCTATTAGCAAGGTACAGTGCAGAGCCCACCAAAAGGCATTGGCAGAGCATAAAGGACATTTTTCGATACCTCCAAGGTAGCAAGGACCTCGGATTGTTTTACAGAAAGAATCAAGATCTGAACTTGATTGGCTATGCAGATGCTGGGTATCTGTCAGACCCACATACCGCTAAGTCACAAACAGGCTATGTATTTCTGTGTGGTGGAACTCAATTTCATGGAAATCGTCTAAGCAAAGCCTGGTAGCTACTTCGACGAACCACTCAGAAATTATAGCACTGTATGAAGCCGCACGAGAGTGCGCTTGGCTCCGCCGAATGGTTCACCACATCCAGCAGTCATGTGGGATGAACATTGTGTAAACCCCCACAATTATCTATGAAGATAATGCCGCTTGCGTTGCACAAGTGCAAATGGGCTATGTGAAGAGTCATCTCACAAAGCATATCAACCCCAAGTTCTTCTATGCACATGAATTGCAAAGAATGGACGAGATTAAAGTACTGCATACTAAGTCATGTGAAAATCTCGCAGATTTATTCACTAAGTCACTCCCCGCATCTAGCTTTGAAAGGTGCGTGCGTGGAATTGGAATGATGAGACTTAGAGAAGTGCAGAATTCAGGGGGAGAATTCTCACAAGCCCGCTAATAAATCTTGATCATGAAGATTAAGTACCCAAAAATAAAGTCTTGCAGACTAAATGAATTTGGGTGAATTGTACTCTTTTTCCCTTGACGAGTTTTCCATGAAGTTTCTCGACCAAGGTTTTTAATGAGGCAATTCGTGCATCGCAGCATCACATGTATCATGTACTCTTTCTCCAAATTTTTCCCACTGGGTTTTTATGGAGTTTTGACGAGGCATGAGCATGTTGGGTGAGTGCCCAAGGGGGAGTGTTAGGAAACTTGGACTCTATCCAAGAGTCCTGATCTAATTGGGCACCCCACCGTAGACTATAAATAGAGAGCCATACCCCCCTCATTATGTACGCATGAAAGAAAAGCAATAAAGAAAGACCGGGAGTTCTCTCTATCTCTCTGTGTGTTCAATCTATTCTCTCTGTGATTCTGTGATTGATCCGTTCTTGTTCTAAGCAGAGGAATCGTTCGGACTGGTCGCCAGCGACGGTTTCTCAACAGGAAGGAAGCGATCGGTCTGGGGAGAACTTACCGACGTGGCCTAGAAGGCAGCAACACGTGTGGCGTGGGCCCACCGTTTCCATGAATGAATCCATGGTTTGGTCGTGTCCACCTTTTATGTCTGGCTTCCACGTGGAACTCGCCATCATGGAAGCAGCGTCAAGGTGTCACTTCCAGAAACGACCATGGAGATGGAGCGCTACGCGACGGGATACTAGTCAAAAACTACCATGTCTTGCTGCGTTGGTGCGTTGACTTACGCTCCTGTTGTCCTCTTCGTTCCTTTTGTCCTTCTTCGCTGTGACACGTTACACGAGAACACGTCCGGTGCTTACGCCTGTTGTCTACCTTTCTCTCTCTTTCCTTTCGGATCCCAAGGTCTCGATGATCCAAAATTTCATGGCATTCTAGCTGTAGATGACTGATATTCATTACTATCTAGGTTAGACGTGTGTGTGTGATTGGACAACTCTTGCTTCCTAGTCATTGACATCATTTGGCTCACATGATTTTTGCAAACCACCGTACATCTAGAGAGATTAGATGTTCTATGCATGCAGGGCACCACTGAAAATACCCACGACAAAAACGAAAAGCAAGGGGTATGACTAACGGATATTCCTATAGGCACAATTAGAACGGATACGAATAGATATTATTTATTCTGTATCCTATTTTATATTTTTTTCTTATAGTTGAAGTTAGACACAGATAATATCGAATATCTATTTCTTTATTTCGTATCTATTCCATAATTTTTCGGACGGTCGATCGGACGGAAATTATCCGCTTCTTTGCACAGTACATTAGACAATATGCTACAATCAGAATGAACATGGAGAGACTAATTACTGAGATGTTGAAGGAAGAACACTTAGTACTCCCGTCTGTTTAGATGCAACAATATGTCTATATGTTATCTTATTCCTAAGTGAAGTCATAACAGATTTCTTTATATAACTTAACATACGGATATATACGGACGGATATCACTTATCTCGTATCTTATCCCGTATCTTATTCTATGTTTTTTCCTCGGAATCGAGTCGGACACTGATAGTGCTGGATACCTATCTACCCCTTTCGTATGTGTTTCACAAGCCTTCGATCGATCGGATAGACGGAAATTATCCGCTCCGTTTGCACCCAAGATATTCCTCACAAGGAGAAAACCTTTCTTTCCACTAACCATTTCGTTGGCCGTACTAAATTTAGCCACTAAGCAAAGCACTCCCCCCGGCCCACCACCATCGCACGATCTTATCCGTGCATTCACGATCCGACGGCTCACATCTCATCCGCACACCAAACGGAAAGACACGGGGTAAGTATATATATCATTATATACCTCGTATGTTACACTCGGGATTCGCTCCGAGAGACACGGCACGTCAGTTTAGTTATGAAAAAGTCCTTCTATTTTGTGAAATCGCGTGGAGATCCTTGGTTTTTACAGAAAAGTTCTTGCCACATCAGTTTTTTTGCCGAAGAACCCTCTGATTTTTGAAATTACGGAAATATCCTTGGTTTTTTTGTAAAGGCCCTTTTTTGTTGAATAAAGCCTCACGATGTTTTTAAAATTACATATAAGTCCTTAGTTTTATGTGATAAAACCTTTCACTTTCTTTAAAAATAAGTACAAATCCTTGATTTGTTTTAGAAAAGATTCTCCTACGAATTGTGGTTTCTTTTACTTGATCACGTGGTAGCTAGCGCTTCCGCCGCAAGAAATTCTGAAAGGAAGAAAAAAAATAGGTGCGTGAATTCCGAGGCGAATCTGGATGCTTCCAGCCCAGCCCCGGGACCCCCACCACCGCCTGATTGACTGCCTCCTCCGCCCCTCGTCGATCCCTCGGCCCCCAGCCAGTCAGGCGCAAGTCTCCTCCCCTTCCTCCGCGTGGGTTTGCGAATTGGGCTCCCTTTGATTGGTGCTCGTGTCGGCGCCCGGGAGTTCTTGATTCGCTGGGAGATCGCCATGGGAGAGCACCCTGAGATTATTGGCTGGTGTTGAATAGGTGGGTTGTTGCTCGCTTCCTCTTGTTCGAATTCCTTGGGGCATTTCTTGATGGGGGGAAATTAGGATTTTTTTATGGATTTGTATTCTAGGGCTTGATTTGGCGGAAGGATGGGAATTTTCTCTTTGGTATCAGTGAAAGTTTCTTTTTTTACATCGTTTAAACCTAATAAAGCCTCAATTTTGAATTTTGATGGGATTTTGGTGTTCCTGTGAGCCTCCTTGTCTTTCAGGATCAGAAAGAGAGGGCTTCTACGGCAAAATTTTACTCCCCCCGAACATTTTTTCCCAAAAATTTTCGCAAGATTGATCGGCAAAGCGGCTTGCTTGGATTGTTGCTTAGCTTGTTCTGTTTTGCGCCCTCCTTTCGTCATTTCTGCTTGTTTCTAGGCGGCACTGGGTCGAAATTTTTTTTGTTCGGTTGCGGGCTGTTCAGGTGCCGAATTAATGTTTCTGTTTTGTTTGCCCCCCTGGCTTGGCTTCTTTGGCTATTGTCCACCTTTCTGCTCCCACTCGGCAAATTCTTGATGTGTCTAGATGCGGTGCAAGGTTTTGCAGTTTTGCTGGCCCCCTGCCCCAATTTGGGTGAACGATTTGATGGCCTGCTCTTGTTCCTCATATAGTATGGCTTGGAATTTTGATGCTTTCTCATCAAACTTCGGTTTGGAGAAAAAAAGTAGCATCCCTTTCTTCAATTCTTCTGCAAGCAACATGAGGTTATCACTGTCCCAAATGCTAGTTCCAATCATAATTAGACAGTTGTTTCACGGCATCCGTTTCGCCTAACCAAACCAAACAAAAAATGAACAGAAAAATTATGGGGGAAGACTGAGCATTGCCATGTGTAAGCAATGCAGGATGCTTTGTTTGCTTGCAAAGGTGCGTGTGAAAGGGAGATAACCGAGGTAGGGTGACGGTGGCGGCCTGCATTTAGCGTTTAAGCAGGGTAAAGTTTGAGAGCTTTGCGTGTTTCTCTCCTGTGTTTCTGCTTAATTTAGGGAGACTTTTTTTTATTTACGCTTGTTCCATCTTTTCCTTTGTACGAACTGTTCTTATAATGTAACGTAGTTTCCTCCGTTATTTGCTGCCTCCATTTGGTGAGTCCTAGCATGTTTTCTTTGTGTGTTACGGGACTGATTTTCGTGTCGTAATCGGGCTTTGCCGGAATCTGATCTGTTTGATGGTTTGGTAATTCAGGTGGAGAAAAGTTTGAATTTTGTTTTCCTTCTCTGAAATCTGTGGTTACAACTGTCTCAAATTTGGACTTTTAACTAACCAACCTAACTTGTGGCCAAACTTTTCTGTGCAGGCAGGCGGTATTTGGGAGGTTGTTTCTTGCTATTGAGGGAGAGGGGCATCTGAGTATTGATCCCCGGTAACAGAGGGAGCCAGAGTTTTCTCTCGATGTTTTAGAGGCAATTCTTTTGCAGTTCTGATGGAGACCAAGGGTTTGAACGACCGGGATGCTTTGATCGATCTGGAGTGTGGGAACAACGTTGTAATTAGCGAGTATAACCATGGAGTGGATGCTAATTTTACAGTAGGCCTAGCAAGAACAGCACCGAGTGGTGCGTGGAATGGTGTCATGGGCACCGCTGGATGCTTGAAGGATGAGAGAAATCAGCGCATGGATTGCTGTCCGCCCTCTACAGAAGCTGCTGCCAAAAGTGGAGATGACAGGAAGTCTGAAGGGGAGGAGAAGCTGGGCCTTTTGGACAATTCCGGAGGTGAGAAGGCAAAGAAGAAGCGGTCCAAAAAGCCACCACGGCCACCACGGCCACCAACACCTACGCCATTGGACCCTTCTGACCAGAAGCTCCTCAATGAGCTGAGCGAGCTTGCAGTGTTGAAACGGGCAAGGATTGAGCGGATGAAGGCTTTGAAGAAGATGAAGAATGCCAAACAAGGGTCCTCGAGTAGCAACTTATTTCCCATGATCATTACCATTATCTTCTGCCTCGTCATACTCTGGCAAGGTATACCAAATTAGTAATAACTAGGGACACTGGTATCTTATATATGTCATGTCTGTATGGAAAAACAAAAGTTTGTTGACTAATGAATAAACCTTGCTTGATCCTGAGGGACACCTTGTCAAACGGAAGTTTCTCAGTGATATTGATAGCTGCCAATGCATGTGTATTCGCTTTACAATTAATATCTTGTCAAATCCTTAGCAGTAAACGTAGTTGTCAGCTGTCACTGACAATATCGTCATACCTTCATTAGGATCTATTATAGAGCAATCAACTGTATTAATTTCTGAGTCTCACACTGTTCACATCGTAGTGGTTTACCATGTCCATGTAAGATTGCTGGACCTTGTCAGATTATTCTTACATGACATTTATGCTAGAGTTAATGTTTAATTTTGGCATAGTTGGAGATGATAGATTTCTACTTTGGGCAATGCAAAGTTTCATTATTGTGGTATATATTGAGCCAAGCGGTAATATACTACATGCTATTAGGCCATCTAATTCGATAACCATGGTGATGATTCACCTGATGTTATTTGGGATTTTTATGGATCTTAGGAGTTTGCTGACCAGTCATTTTATTTGTTCCACACATCTACATGGATTTCTAATTTTAATTTAACTACATTTTTCTGCTTCTGTTATTAACACATCAGTTGCTAATGTAAGATCTGGTCAAGAAAAAACTCAGAAATGGTAGATGGAATGCCAAGGATTTCAGTTCTTTTTTTTTTTCATTTTCCGCAAGGTATTATTGTGTAAAATTATCAAGTCCTTTTGAGTATGGCTTTGTTGATCTAGAATCTAATTTTAATCAGCAGTTGTTTTTCTATTTTTCGATCAGCAGGCTTGCCAATGTTGTGAATCGTATAAAAATCACTTAGTACTTAAAAATTTATTGGTCTTCAGAAAACAATTGCCCTAAACTTCCTTATTTTGACACTACAGGTTTTTTCTCGAGGCAAGGGTCGGGCGTAAGCTTCCATGGATCACCTGAATCGTCAGTTAGAGCACATAGCAGTCTGATCTCGATTCGGTTCTACAAGAAGAATCATTCTAATATCAGACCTCACAGTTCCACCTCTGCATCTCCCAAGTATGTGTACTTGGTTCCCTGAACAGAATATCTTATTGCTCTAAAAGAGATCGTATTCAGAATCAAGATCTGATGCTCCTTTTTGCAGACTTGCAATCTGTTTTGCATAAAAAACTTGTTGATTTACTATTTTTTTTCGTAGGAGTGCTTATCATGCATGATGTGCTGCGGATATCAGTTTCTTCTACCTTTGCGGTAATGCAGAAACACCGTCAAGGCTGGAGATCCATAGCAAAGGGAGAAAGGTTGCGGGATGAACACGGTGACTGAGCATGACCCGCCACTATGATTGCCGCAATGCACCCCACTTGCCATTTTAAAGCTTCATCTTGATAGGTTGATGTAAATTATGAGACTGTTAGTGCTCCTCGAGGTCTCTCACTGTAAATGAACTCTCGTGTGTGTGCGCGCCTCTGGGTTCTATGCTAACCAGTGGACCTGCCTGGGTCATGGCACTTGGTAAGAGCAAGCTGTCTCATTGCAATAATAAGGCTTGCGCGTAATAATCTAATATAGCCTAGTCTACCCTATGTTGTGCGATGCAGCATCTGGTACTAAATTCTGAAGTGTGGTGCGTGATGCTCAGTATATTCTTTTGCTGTGGCCGGTTCATCAGCAGAGATAAGAGTTGAAACTCGCAGTTCAGAGTCCAGACTGTCCAGACTTACAGTTGTTATTGTTCTGGTCGGTGTAGTGGATTCGCAGGAGAGATCTATTGGACTCCTAGATCTGCATATTGTGTACAGCATGGCAGTTCATTTGTTTTGTTCCAAAGATGGCTAAACAATCTGCTCAGATATGATTCAGATCCATATGTTTTGTGTCTCGTGTATTCAGACCCTAAATCCCACATGACATTGCCAATGTTGGGAGTTGACTTGAACTGAAGAGTAGCAGCAGCAGCATCACACACAAATACTAGATCTTGTTATGAAAAAAAACAGTTCTTTTTCCTGTTGACTAAGGCTGATCGACTACTTAGCACTTTATTTAGTATAACTATACATTTGATCGGCATCTTCAAGTACGCTGATGCGCGTCACTAGATACTGAAAATTAACTTATGAATCAGGAAGGGTGAGAAAGTCAATATTTTTCATACATGGCAACAGTGGCGAAGCCAGGAATGAAATTGAGTGTGGATTGAACTATTTATAAATCTGAGCTAAGTTGACACAAAATTAGTTTTTTACTCTTATAAAATTTCAAATTCATACAGAAATTATAAATTGGATGGAGACAAACAATGAAAAATAGAAAAATAAAAAGTAGGTACCTCAATAATAGAAAGCACCATGAGTGCAGAGTAGCGATAAGTCACCTATGTATAAAACATATCAAAATTAGTGATATAATAGAAAATTATGAATGGCAATGAAAATTTAGATCATATGAAACATACTAGAATTAAGCTAATTTGAATCACGAGACAATAGAAACAAAATGCGGCATCTTTTTCCACACTCTATCCAATGTTTTTATCATTTTCACGGTGGAGGGCTCAACGGCGGCGGTGCCTTCGGGGCACGTGTAGGACCACATCATCGCGGAGCGGCGGCGGAGGGAGAAGATCAACCAGAGGTTTATCGAGCTTTCCACCGTCATCCCCAGACTCAAGAATGTTCATATCTATTTCACTTTTTTTCTTCTTTTTTCTTTGATTGATTATCTCTTCTTTAATTTTATGATTTTCACTACTTCTCCTCCTCTTTAATTTTATGATTTACATATATTATTTCACTTTCTTTCTTTGTTTTGATTGATTAATTAGCTCTCCTTTAATTTTATGATTTTCACTTCTCCTCCTCCCCCTCGTCTTCTTTAATTTCATGCTTGTTGTTAATCTTTCTATCAAGGAGAGCTAGCTTCTCTTTTAATTTGTTAATCTCTCTCTTTCTCTCTCTATTTTTACTATATATAAAGTTGTCACCGGGGGAGGTAAGGTTCAAGCCTCACTAAGCTCCCCCGGTGGCTACGCCCTTGCATGGCAACTGTGGGGGTGATCCGCCGTGCGATTTTCCCGTTTCGTCCGTTTTCACTGTTTCCCGTGCAAAAAACTGTCTACATAGCCACTATTTCTGAAAGAAGCGTCGGATGTTAAGAGGTTGATAGTGTGGGTCCTGCGGGCTGCTTGGTCGTGTTTTCGTAGGATCGTGACAAGATGCCTATCTTTTCCCCTGTTTTTGTCTGTTTTGAGCATTTCAAGCTTAAAAATTGTTCAAACGGCCACCATTTTCCAAAAAGCATGGCACATGTAAAATATGGTTATTAAAGTGATAAGATAAGACAGAGACGACTCACCACCTTCTTATAGCCAAAGCACTTTAAGGCACATGGTGAGGCAACACCATAACTCATCCTAACCTATGGCAGCAAATTAAATGAACAATGTAGTACCACATGCATACCATGTTGTCGGTTTTTGATCCCATGTAGCAACCATCCTCCTTTCAATTTCTCTTCTCCCATATAACATCTATCCCCTTGCAAGTTCCAACATGTAGCTTGTCATGATGTATTATAATAATTTATATTTAAATTAATTGAGCAAATATGGATTGAATGACATACCTTGTTGTAATATCTCCTCTCTTCTCTTCCCCCAAGCAACAAACTACATGAAAATTGGACAAAAATGAAGTGAAAAACTGAGAATTAAATATAATATTAGATGAACAATGAGCAACATAACAAGCTCAACATAACCCACATAAGTGCACTACAATAACATAAATCTACAAGCTTAAGAGTCTAATGCCTAATGGCATAACATAAGTTCAGCTCTCTCATCTCTCAAAAGTCATCCATCTCGAAATAATCTAAATTGTTAGTAGCATCCATGTTCTTTCCTTCACCATCTTCGATAGCATCGATTAGATCTTCGCCATAAGCGTCCACATCATCATAATCAAGCATGATCTCTTCTTCTTCTTCCTCTTCGTTGCCCGAATATGCGTGTGGCTCAGATTCTTCAACCACTCTTGGTGTAGATCTTGCATGCCGAGTGTAGGTCGCAAGCTATCCATTAGCTCTCCCTGGAAAATTATGACCTCGAAGCTCGCATGATGCACTAATTGCTTCATCAACATGGTTCCATGTAAGGTCACATTCACACCCACGATTACTTTGAGGTGGTTCAACCAATGGGTCAACACATTTATTGTCCCAATCAAACTCTCCTATAACCAAAGGGTCATAGCTTTTGCCCCTTCCTCACGCCGCTTTTCATACCTACTTTTTATCTTTTTGTTATATGCAACATAGACCAAATCATCAATTTCTTGTGCTCTAGCTGGTTTCTTTTCTTGTTATGGATCTACAAATGGAAATCAAAGCAAACAAAATGAATAAATGGCTTGCTGGAATTGATAATGAATAAACACAAAGAAACTATAAAATGAGGAGTTGGAACTGAATGTTTCATCAACTTGACTTACAAATTCAAAGGTACTTCAATTTCGCTCATAACCGAATGATGAAGCACATAGACTAATAGTACGCTTTGCAAATATTTGTAACTCAATGGCTTGGTCACCATATGAGCACCACCAATCAACTAAAATAGCAAATACATGCATATATTAGGATTTAGGGTTGAAAATAACATGCTGAAATTAACTTGCTAAAATTAAAAACACTTACTAGGGCTCCTTGAATCTATGTTTCGGATTGTCATTTTATTTAAAAAGACATCTTCATGTTGGTCCTCATAGAAAATGACTTGCTTATCGATCTTGTTTCGAAGATCGATATCTTCTACCATTCTTGCAAGCACATCAGTGAAACAACCTCATAACTCGCCCAACATATGCATCATCATTCCTCTTTTGGATGGGAAAATTTTTCTCCGGGTTCAAATTGAGTGTAGCTATAAGGTCGAGGAGGACAACTAGATGGGGTGAATAGTTGGTTTTAAAATTCTCTTTGGCTAAAATCGTGTTTTAGATGCAGAAGCGTAAATCAAAATGATTTGCACAACTAAGACCTAAATTAACTAGACAAACTAAGTGCATCAACAACCTAAGTCTATATCAAGATTTGTAATCCTAGAGTGACAAACAATCAATTCACTTCTATGAATATAAATTGCACAAGGTAAAGCACAATAGAGCAAACCAACACGATGTGACACAATCTCTTTTTATTGTGGTGTTTGGAGACTTGCCGGTCTCCCCTATTTCACATTGAGGTAAGCCCAAACAAATTAGACTAGTTCTACAAATTAAGCCAAGCACCTCAATCCATTAGTGATAGTTCTTTCCCACTTTGGGTAGATGAGCTCTAACCTTCACACCAATACCGAGTCTCTTCGCAACCTTCTTGAAGAGATCACTAGTTCTCACACCTCCAAGCATTCTAGGAGTCAGCAACCTCTAAGAGTAACAAGTCAGAGACACTCACTTAAATGAATCAAGTACCAAAGCTCAATGGAGATGAAATCCACCACCAAGTGCAACATATACACAAGTATTTTCCTCTCCAAACTCACCAAGTGTAACACATGCATATAAGAGGAGAGAGGTCTTGCTCTTAGCTCAAGTAAGAATAATAGCACACCAGCACCCTTTCCCAACCGACCACAAACAAGTATTTATACCCCACACCAACAAACTAGCTGTTGGATTTAGTTTCCAAAAAAATTAGCCTGGATCAGTCTGACCACCTGTAGGATCAAGGATACCGACTAGAGGGGGGTGAATAGGAGGTTTTTAAACTTTTCTTGTTTACTTGATTAATTCTCCACAATTTAAATGACAATGATGTAAAGCAATTAATCCTATGCAATTCTAGTCAACAATTTAGCTCTAAACAAATAAGTGATCTCAATGAAGCAAAAGAACAAGAGCTAAAGAGACAAGGGACACAACCGATGTTTTTACCGTGGTATTCGGAAACTTGCCGGTTTCCCCTAGTCCACGTTGAGGTAAGCCCGGACGTATCGGACCGGCTCCACGAATTGAGCCAAGCACCTCGATCACTAGTGTAGCTCTTCCCCACTCCGGGTAGGCGAGCTCCAACCTTCACAATTTGCCGGGTCTTCTCACAATCTTCTTGAGAAGATCACCGAGGCAACTTCCACCGGATCGTCCAAGTGCCGGCAAGCACTAAGAGTAATAAATCCCGGTGTTCACTTGAATGCAACTCTAGTGCCAAATGGATTTGCAAATGAAATCTAGCACTAAATGCTCAACCACCTCACTTTGAAGTGCAAAGAGAGAATTGAGGTGAAATGAATGCACTTGGGCTTGAGAAATATGCAATGAGTCTCTAACCTTAGCCCTTGAGCAGTGGTGGGGGTATTTATAGCCTCCACCAACCAAAACTAGCCGTTTGACCCAGTTTCCAGAAAATTTTCTGGTCGAGCGGAACTACCGCTTCCAAAGACCGGTACTACCGCTACCAAATCTTCGCGCCAGAACGGCTATGTCAGACGTCTGCAGTGACCGTTGGATTCGGCGGCGCGGTACTACCGCCGTTGATATTTGCGGTACTACCGCTACCCGGTAGTTCCGCAAAGTCGGCGCGGTACTACCGCTCCAGCCAAACTCCAAAGGGTCCCAGACTTGGCGCTCTCTGGAAAAATGCATCCGCTTTGAAGTCGGATCTTCCGGACTCCGGAAGTACCGCTCTGAGTGGCGGAACTACCGCATGCAGCGGTAGTTCCGGCGTTGAAATAGCCGGTACTTCCGCTCCAGAGAAATCCAGGCTTCATCCGGAGGGCGCTCTCTGGAAAAATTGATCCGCTCTCCCTCCGGATCTTCCGGGGTCCGGAAGTACCGCTTTAGGATGCGGTACTACCGCTCGCAGCGGTAGTACCGGCGTTCAAGCAGCCGGTACTTCCGTTCCCGCAAGACTTTGGAATGAGCCAAGGGTGCTCTCTGGAAATATTGATCCGCTCCTAAACCGGATCTTCCGCTGGCCGGTACTACCGCATTTTGGTTGCGGAACTTCCGCTTTCCGGTAGTTCCGACGTTCAAAACTGCGGTACTACCGCTCTTCCAGACAGAGCACAGATTTCTTTTGAAAACTAGATTTCTTTAAAGGATGCAACTTTTAAGACAAAACCATTTGGCACATGAGATAAGTATTCAAGCTACTTAGCCAAGATCCCTCTTGATGGTACGATCATCTATCCTATAATCCGGTCTTCCACCATTCACCTAAGACCGGTAAAATTCAAAAGGGGTCCTATTCTAAGTATACCTTTGTCTTGAGCCAATTTGATTTTCACGCGTGTCCTTTGGCTTGCATCTTGTCGCTCATGTGTGTGGACTATCCTTTCGCATACTCATTAAAACACGTTAGTCCCATATTCCATATTCTCTTAATTTCATTAATTACCAAAATCCTTTTTAGGGGTCTAGATGCTTTCAATCTCCCCCTTTTTGGTAATTGATGACAACCCAAATTTTGAGAGATGAAAGATTTGAATATATCAAATTGTTAGACAACAAATTGTATATTCTATGTGAACTTTAAATGAGAGAGTAGTTCTTATGCAATAAGATTTATTTAGATAAAAAGAACTATTTTCATTTTAGAGTCCAAGAGGGAATATGACTCCCCCTAAACATGTGCATAGATAAAGATTACGACATTTTATACAAGATGCATAAGACAAAGTTATTCAATGAGAGATAGATAACTAAGTAATATCATCAACTCATGATCATAAGGTTCATTACATCCAAGCACCAAACATAAGTTCATTACAACCATGATCATAAGGTTCATTACATCCAAGCACCAAACATAAGTTCATTACAACCATCCATAGATAATTAAAAACATAGTAGATAAGCCCATAGGTCCAAATACCATAAGTAAAGTAAACTCCCAAAATAAAATATTCTCCCCCTTTGGCATCAAGTACCAAAAAAAAGAGATCAATTCTGAGAGGGCTGCGGAGGATCATGAGCAGTTTTACGGCGACGACCATAGCGACGAGGCGAGGGTGAGCGCTCAAGATCTGCAACCCGACCATCTAACGATGTCAAACTGCTGTCAATGGAGTCGAGACGCTCATCCACCCTATCCATCCTAGAGTTGAGAGTAGAGAAGCCCTCAATCATAGAAGAGTAGAACTGCTGAAGGGTGGGCTGGCCAGGCTCCTGAGACTGAGTGGCTGCTCCTCCTGCTGCTGCTGCTGCAGATGATGAGCCTGCGCCTGGAGCTGTCGTCTGTCTAGCGCGAAAAGTAGTGGGAATGGGAGGCTCTGGTCGTGGCTTGTATGGCTTATGCACACCACCGCGACCTCCACGATAGAGAAACTTAGAGTCAATCAAGGCCATGATATAGGGTGCATAGTTAATGCGCTTGAAGCGATCATTTTTGGAGGCAACTATCTCCCTCATAATTACATCCACTACATCAAACTTCTCCCCCTTCATAATATAGTCTAGGATATTCCATACATGTCCTCGAATGGCATCATAGTTACCACCTTTTGGAAGAATGGTATGATTGATGATGCGATTGATCAAGCTGGGAATGGGTTGAAGTCCAACATTCTTGCCAAGCGTGAATTTTTCTGCAGTGTTGTAGAAAGGATATATGGCATCCAGATTGAGATTGAGAGCAGGTTTTTCATATACCTTCTCATAAACACTTAGTTCTGCCCTTAAGACAAGCTCAAAGTCATGCTTGGTGGCCTCATATCTGGTACATACTGTCATCCAAGTCATGTTCTGAAGGTCGGGAGAGATATGCACTGTAGCATAAAACTGCCGGATGAAGGTCTCATTGTAGTCACGTCCTAGTGCTACAAGCTGATTGAGACCGACTGTCTGGAATAACCGAAAAGTGCCATCGTACTTGTCAATACCATCAATATGATCCCAATCGATGAATTTATGATCTGCAAACTGGCGATCTGGTCCATACATCTCATCAAATATCTTCTCCTGGAACTTGGTATGGAATTGTGGATTGATTGAGTTTGATGGAAGATCATACTGGTTGGTATGACGCAGGCGAGCATACTCATCAGGCGAAATCTTTTTCAGATTGATTTCAAGACACTCCCTTCCAGCTATATCTTCTTCAGATGATTCCATGGGAGAGCTTGGAGGAATAGGATGCTCAGACTCTGTTTCAGATCCGGAGCCAGACTCAGGGGCTGGCGCAGGCCTCTTCCCTCTGTCCTGGGCTGCCTTTTGAGTCACCTCGGGGGATGGAAGAGCACGAGGGCTTGAGGAACTCCCTGAGGCATAGGACTTTTTGGAAGCCGCTCTTGTTCTAGGCATCTAGGCACAAGAAGAATGGATTATGAGATAGAGAGAATATGGCCAAATTAGATTCAAAAGGAAATAAATTGAATTTGCCAAAATGTCAGTTAAAACGGTAGTACCGCCGTTCTGGGCCGGTAGTACCGCTCAGCGGTAGTACCGCAACCGTCGAGCGGTAGTTCCGCTTTCTGGCTGATTCTAGGGTTTTTGGAAATGTGAATGAATCTTTGGTGTTTTCTTGGAGTGAATCCATGGAATGGGTTTGTATATACCCCTGAACACCAAATATACTCAATTTCCCTAGAAATAGTTGGCAAAATCAACTATATTTCGATTTAACCTTAAGCATGACCTAGGGTTCAAAAAGAAGAAGATTAAAAGAGGTTTTGATCCGAAATACCTTGAGGATCGAAGGAGTTGAACCCTGGGAAATTGATTTGCGTTGAGGAAACGAAGAAATCACCACTGGATCCGACGATTTTGCGGTGCGGTTTGGGTGGTTCTTTGTGGGAGAGAGAGAGAGAGGAGAGGTACGGGCTCGGGCGGAAGTAGGGAGCAAGTACCGGAGTGGAGTGGGGGCCAACAGAGGAAAACCCTCGGGCGCGGGCAGTTGCTCCCCCTTAAATGCAAGTCCGGTAGTACCGCGGATGCGGCCGGTAGTACCGCCAAGCGGTAGTACCGCTTCCTCGGACGGAAGTACCGCAGAAGGCAGCGGTAGTTCCGCATTTTCTGAGACTTCACAGAATTTGAACTTTAGGACTATAGATGCAAATGATCCCTAGATTTTGCATTCAACTAAAGTCTTTAAGGATCATTACGCATTAAACAGAACAAAATAATATAATCAAATACTTTTGCATTTTACCTTTTATAAATCAAAATCCTTTGCATAAAGACATAATTTCAAACAACCTTTCAAGTTTCCTCTAAGAGCATGCATTTAAATTTACCATAAATTTATGCAACATTTGAGTAATCCAAGACATTTAATTCACTCCTAAGCTTGCAAAAATGATTCTCATCTAATGGCTTGGTGAATATATCCGCTAATTGGTCTTCGGTCCGGATGTGGCTAATGCAAATATCTCCCTTACCAACATGGTCCCTCAAGAAGTGGTGGCGTACATCTATGTGCTTAGTTCTTGAGTGTTGGACTGGGTTATTGGATATTTTCACGGCACTTTCATTGTCACACAATAAGGGCACTTTATCGAAGCTTATTCCATAATCCAACAATGTTTGCCTCATCCATAATAATTGAGCACAACAACTCCCGGCGGGAATATATTCGGCTTCAGCGGTTGAGAGTGCTACGGAGTTTTGTTTCTTTGAGGACCAAGACACTAAGGATCTACCTAGAAATTGACAACTTCCCGAGGTGCTTTTTCTATCCACTTTGCAACCCGCATAATCGGAATCTGAATATCCAATTAGATCGAATTTAGCACCTTTAGGATACCAAAGTCCTATGTTTGGGGAATGTTTCAAATATCTCAAGATCTTTTTTACGGCTTTTAAATGACACTCTTTTGGTGAAGCTTGAAAGCGAGCACACATGCATACACTAAACATGATATCGGGCCTAGATGCGGTAAGATAAAGCAAACTACCAATCATGGATCTATAAAGCTTTGAATCTACCGACTTACCTCCTTCGTCAAGGTCTAGATGCCCGTTGGTTGCCATTGGTGTCTTGATGGGCTTTGCATCTTTCATGCCAAACTTTTCGAAAAGATCTTTAATGTACTTTGTTTGGCTTATGAATGTCCCATCTTTACGTTGCTTGATTTGAAGTCCAAGAAAATAGCTTAATTCTCCTATCATGGACATCTCAAACTCCCTAGACATCATATCACCAAATTCTTCACAAAAATCTTGGTTAGTAGAACCAAATATAATGTCATCAACATAAATTTGGCATACAAAGAAATCACCACCAATGACTTTTGTGAATAGCGTTGTATCTACCTTACCAATTTTAAATCCCTTTGAAACAAGGAAATTTCTAAGTCGTTCATACCAAGCTCTAGGAACTTGTTTTAAACCATACAATGCCTTTGCAAGTTTATAAACATGATTAGGAC
Organism: Dendrocalamus latiflorus; assembly: GCA_017311315.1. Lineage (NCBI taxonomy): Eukaryota > Viridiplantae > Streptophyta > Magnoliopsida > Poales > Poaceae > Dendrocalamus > Dendrocalamus latiflorus. Next base: position 1,722,299 of record CM029662.1, read on the forward strand.
ATTTAGGATCTTCGAACCCCGGAGGTTGTTCAACAAATACAAGTTCGGAGATTGTTCCATTTAAGAAAGCACTTTTAACATCCATTTGAAATAATTTAATATCAAAGCTAGATGCAAAAGCAAGCAAAATTCTAATTGACTCAAGTCTAGCAACGAGTGCAAATGTTTCATCATAGTCTAAACCTTCGACTTGAGTATAGCCTTGAGCTACTAACCTTGCCTTGTTTCTTACCACAATGCCATTTTCATCTTGTTTGCTTCGGAAGATCCATTTGGTGCCAATCACATTGTGCTCTTCGGGTCTTTCCACCAAGGTCCATACTTCATTTTGAGCGAAGTTGTTTAATTCTTCATGCATGACATTTATCCAATTCCGGATCATCTAGAGCCTCATCTACAAGTTTAGGCTCAAGAGAAGAAACAAAAGAGTAATGTTCACAAAATGAAGCTACTCTAGAGCGAGTTTGAACACCCTTACTCACATCACCCAATATTTGATCTATTGGATGATCCTTGGCAATCGCATTGTGAATCTTGAAATTGTTTTGTTGTTGATCTCTTTGCTCGTCTTCAACAACTTGAACATTGCTTGGGGTATATGAAGTAGGTGGCTCTACTTGTCTTGATGAGCTTGGTGAAGATGGATCTTCCTTTGGCTTGATGTCTCCAATTTGCATGTTTTCCATAGCTTTTCGTAATCCTTCATCACCTACATCATCCAAATTTTCTTGCTCCTCTTGAGAGCCATTAGTTTCATCGAATTGTACATCACATGATTCTTCAACTAATCCCGAATTTTTATTAAAGATCCTACAGGCTTTACTATTTGAGGAATACCCTAAAAGGAAGCCTTCATCACAACGACTTTGAAATTTTGAGAACCGAACACCTTTTCTTAGAATATAGCATTTGCAACCAAATACTCTAAAGTAAGAGATGTTCGGTCTCCTTCCAATAAGTAGTTCATAGGAAGTTTTTTTCAGAAGTCGATGTAAGTAAAGGCGATTTATGGCATGACAAGCGGTGTTAATAGCTTCCGCCCAAAACTTGTCGGAAGTATTATACTCATCGAGCATTGTCCTAGCCATTTCAATCAATGTTCGATTTTTCCTCTCTACAACTCCATTTTGCTCCGGAGTGTAGGTTGTGGAAAGTTCGTGCTTTATTCCAAGATCATCACAAAAGTCTTCAACTTTTGTATTTTTGAACTCGGAACCATTGTCACTCCTAATTTTCTTTATTTTAAAATCAAATTCATTTTGGGCTCTTTTTGAAAAACTTTTGAAAATCCCGGAGGTTTCACTTTTGTCATTTAGGAAGAAGACCCATGTGTATCTAAAGTGATCATCCACAATGACTAAACAATAGCTATTTCCTCCGATGCTCTTATAGGTTGTTGGCCCAAACAAATCCATGTGTAAGAGCTCCAATGGTCTAGAGGTTGACATGATACTTTTGGAAGGGTGAGAACTAGCGACTTGTTTTCCGGCTTGACAAGCACTACAAAGTCGATTTTTCTCAAACTTCACATCTTTCAAGCCAATCACTAGATCATGTTTGAAAAGCTTTTTAAGTTGAACCATACCCACATGACCTAGTCTCCTATGCCAAAGCCAACTCAAAGAAGTTTTTGCAATTAAACAAGTTTTTAAGCATGCATCATTTGAACTGAAATCTACCAAATAGAGATTCCCAAATCTAAAGCCTTTAAAGACTAGTTCATTATTATTGTCTTTTGAGATTACAACATTTTCTTTTGAGAATGAACATGTTAAGCCTAGATCACATAATTGAGCAACAGATAGCAAGTTAAAATTTAATGTTTCGACTAGTGATACATTAGAAATTGAAAGGTCGTTAGAGATAGCGATTTTACCCAATCCCAATACCTTTCCTTTGCTATTGTCTCCAAAGGTGATTTTGTCATTGCTTCCACTCTCAAAGGTGGTGAACATCTTCCGGTCTCCGGTCATGTGTTGAGTGCAACCACTATCCAACACCCAATGCCTTCCGCCGGTTTTATAGTTCACCTACAAAAGAAAATCAAGTTCTTTTAGGTACCCAAATTTGTTTGGGTCCTTGGAGGTTAGTAACCAAGGTTTTGGGCACCCAAATGGATTTCCTTTTAGCACCCAAAATCGAGGTGCCAATAAAATGAGCAATTACATTTCCATTTTTAGATTTTTTAAGCATGTAACAAGAATTATATAAGCCAATGGAATGCACACTATTTCTAGAACAATCATTTACCATATGTCCTACATTCCGGCATTTTGTACAATACTTACCATTCTCATTTACAAACCTTGGAGGTTTGGATATCGGTTTCTTACCTTTCTTGGGAATGTATCCAAGTCCTTCCTTATTGAAAGAGCATCTTTGGGTATTTAACAATTTATCAAGGGTGTCTTTTCCCTTGTATGCTCTTTCCAAACTTTTATTCAATTTTAGGACTTGTTCTTTTAAATTTTGGTTTTCATCTACTAGCATATCATCATGAACATGAGACAAAGCATTAGATGAATCAATCTTAGAAGAATATGGCATAGAAAGTAAGTCATCACAAGAGGTAGACATGCTAGATGTTACTTTCTCTACACTAGGCATCTCATTCAAAATATTGCAAGATATGCCAATACTCATACTAGACTTATTTGTATGCAAGTCATGAGCTTCCTTTAGCTCCTCATAGGTTTTTTGAAGAGCTATGTGCTCCCTTTTCAAAACCTTGAATTTTGACTTTTCTTTTCCAAAAAATTCATTTAGTTCTACTAACATGTCCATCAAATCATCATAGGAGGGTTCATCGTCATCTAGAGTTTTTACCTTCTCCCCTTTTGCCATAAGACATGTGGGAGTGGAGAATAGCGATGGAGCTTCCTTGATGGCGATGCCGACAAGTCCCTTCTTCTTGGGAGACTCATCCTCACTAGAGTCGGAGTCGGAGTATTCCTCATCGGAATCCCACTCACCAATGTGGGCTTCATTTTTGCCGTCTTTGTGGAGCTTCTTGAAAAGCTTCTTCTTGCCATGATAGCCTTTCTTCTTGGATGACTTCTCCTTGTCATCCTTCTTTGTGGGACATTGTGAAGCTATAGGCTCCTTCTCATCGCACTCATAGCAACGGATGTTGCTATACTTGTTTTTGTTGGAGGATGATTGCCACTTCTTTCCTTTATCATAGCCTCCTCCTCGATTTGAGCGTCTTCTCATGAACTTGTTCATCCTTCTCACAAGGAGGGCAAGTTCTTCTTCGGAGTCTTCTTCTTCATCTTCGAACTCTTCACTTGCCACCGCCTTTGCCTTGAAGGCGGTGATCTTCTTCCCTTTGGAGGTGGATTGCTCCAAAAGTTCCTCCTTGTCCTTCTTGTACAACTCATTGGTAATTAGATTACCCAAGAGTTGTGTTGGCGTCATTCTTGCCAATTCCGGTGAGTTGAGGAAGAGAGTTACCAACATCTCGTACTTCTCCGGTAGAGCCCTAAGCATCTTTCTCACAACATCAAGATCCGAGAGGTTAGTGCCAAGGCCTTTGAGCTCATTCACAATGTTGTTGAGCCGTGTGTACATCTCATTGATGTCCTCATGGGGCAACATTATGAATGTCTCATATTTAATCCTAAGCCGATGCAATTTTGCCTCCTTAACCGTGGATGTCCCTTCGTGTATTTCCGAAAGGGTATTCCAAATAGCGTGAGCCGTCTCAAGATTGCTCACTCTATTGAATTCATCCGCGTTTAAGGCCCCAAAAAGAGCATTCATGGCTTGGGCATCTAAATGAGTGTTACGCCCATCTTGTTCCGTTGGGTTGTCAGGATCAAGTGGCATGACGTAACCATCATTTACGATTTTCCAAATATTAGGACTCATGGCCTTTAAATAAATTGACATTCTAATCTTCCAATAAGCATAATTTGAGCCATCAAATAGAGGTGCCTTTCCTACCGAAATCCCCTCACTAGCCATCCTTTTCTCTCTAGACGGTTAAGTCTAAAAGTGAGAGACCAAGCTCTGATACCACTTGTAGGATCAAGGATACCGACTAGAGGGGGGGTGAATAGGAGGTTTTTAAACTTTTCTTGTTTACTTGATTAATTCTCCACAATTTAAATGACAATGATGTAAAGCAATTAATCCTATGCAATTCTAGTCAACAATTTAGCTCTAAACAAATAAGTGATCTCAATGAAGCAAAAGAACAAGAGCTAAAGAGACAAGGGACACAACCGATGTTTTTACCGTGGTATTCAGAAACTTGCCGGTTTCCCCTAGTCCACGTTGAGGTAAGCCCGGACGTATCGGACCGGCTCCACGAATTGAGCCAAGCACCTCGATCACTAGTGTAGCTCTTCCCCACTCCGGGTAGGCGAGCTCCAACCTTCACAATTTACCGGGTCTTCTCACAATCTTCTTGAGAAGATCACCGAGGCAACTTCCACCGGATCGTCCAAGTGCCGGCAAGCACTAAGAGTAATAAATCCCGGTGTTCACTTGAATGCAACTCTAGTGCCAAATGGATTTGCAAATGAAATCTAGCACTAAATGCTCAACCACCTCACTTTGAAGTGCAAAGAGAGAATTGAGGTGAAATGAATGCACTTGGGCTTGAGAAATATGCAATGAGTCTCTAACCTTAGCCCTTGAGCAGTGGTGGGGGTATTTATAGCCTCCACCAACCAAAACTAGCCGTTTGACCCAGTTTCCAGAAAATTTTCTGGTCGAGCGGAACTACCGCTTCCAAAGACCGGTACTACCGCTACCAAATCTTCGCGCCAGAACGGCTATGTCAGACGTCTGCAGTGACCGTTGGATTCGGCGGCGCGGTACTACCGCCGTTGATATTTGCGGTACTACCGCTACCCGGTAGTTCCGCAAAGTCGGCGCGGTACTACCGCTCCAGCCAAACTCCAAAGGGTCCCAGACTTGGCGCTCTCTGGAAAAATGCATCCGCTTTGAAGTCGGATCTTCCGGACTCCGGAAGTACCGCTCTGAGTGGCGGAACTACCGCATGCAGCGGTAGTTCCGGCGTTGAAATAGCCGGTACTTCCGCTCCAGAGAAATCCAGGCTTCATCCGGAGGGCGCTCTCTGGAAAAATTGATCCGCTCTCCCTCCGGATCTTCCGGGGTCCGGAAGTACCGCTTTAGGATGCGGTACTACCGCTCGCAGCGGTAGTACCGGCGTTCAAGCAGCCGGTACTTCCGTTCCCGCAAGACTTTGGAATGAGCCAAGGGTGCTCTCTGGAAATATTGATCCGCTCCTAAACCGGATCTTCCGCTGGCCGGTACTACCGCATTTTGGTTGCGGAACTTCCGCTTTCCGGTAGTTCCGACGTTCAAAACTGCGGTACTACCGCTCTTCCAGACAGAGCACAGATTTCTTTTGAAAACTAGATTTCTTTAAAGGATGCAACTTTTAAGACAAAACCATTTGGCACATGAGATAAGTATTCAAGCTACTTAGCCAAGATCCCTCTTGATGGTACGATCATCTATCCTATAATCCGGTCTTCCACCATTCACCTAAGACCGGTAAAATTCAAAAGGGGTCCTATTCTAAGTATACCTTTGTCTTGAGCCAATTTGATTTTCACGCGTGTCCTTTGGCTTGCATCTTGTCGCTCATGTGTGTGGACTATCCTTTCGCATACTCATTAAAACACGTTAGTCCCATATTCCATATTCTCTTAATTTCATTAATTACCAAAATCCTTTTCAGGGGTCTAGATGCTTTCACCACCAACACATGGCCGGTCAGACCGGCCTCCACTACAATGGCTAGAAAACTAGCTGTTACAAATTAGGCCAATCAGATCATCCATTAGGGACCTGTAGATCACCGAGTCCTATCAGACCATTCAAACAACAGCAGTCAGACTGCTCAGCTAAAACCTCAGAGATGCACCAAAACACATGCTCTCTGGAAAAGGTACCAGTTACACAGCTTGATTAGACTGCTCCACCGGTTAGACCACCAACACATGGTTGGTTAGACCACTGTGAGGGTCGGTCATACTACCAACTAGCTTGCGGTCTGACTACCCAAGAGGAGGAAAAACCTTTGCCATATTTGCATGCACTCAATAATTCACAAAACACATTCGCAAATGTTAGTGCTATGCAAAAAAAAGCTAGGACATGATCCCTAACTAGTTGCAAAACATATCCACAAACTTTTTAGAATCATATCACAAGGATCAGAGACGTAGACTCAGACCATTTGCAAATACATTCGCAAACAAAAGTCATATGTGACAAGGATTTTGCATGAGCCTCAACTATTTACAAAACACATTCACAAATACTAGCACCATGCTACAGTGTAGGATCAAGGATGATCACCTAGAGGGGGGTGAATAGGAGGTTTCTGAAAATTTAAGCCTTAATTGACACTTATAACAAGTATAAGCTAAAATTAAATTCTAGCACAAGTCAAAAGGTATACTAGATACAATTCTAGTTCAACAATTATACACAAATAAATAGCTAGAAATGTGGAAATAGTAAAGACAAGAGGGAAACCGCAATGAAGACAATCGATGTTTTCCTATGGTATTGAAGACTTGCCGGTCTTCACTAATCCACATTGAGATAAACCCAAATGGATCGAATCAGCTCCATGAATTAAGCCAAATGAACCTCAATTTCACTAGGGTTACTCTTCCTCCACTCCAGAGACGGCGAGCAACAAACCACTCACAAGTGATGCCGGACCTCTTCACAATCTTATTTGAAGAGATCACCGCACAATCTTCCTTCAAGCTATCTAAGTGCCAGCAAACACCAAGAATAACAAATCACAGCCCTTGCTTGAAGGTTATCAAGTTCCAAAGAGATCAACTAATGATGCAAATGCACTTCAATACTCTCAACTACATCAGAATATGAAATATGAGCAAATGAGTAGCAGAGGGTACACCAATGGCTCTAATGTATCTAATAAGGTTAGGAGTAGTGATCTTGGTGCTGATGAGTGGGTATTTATAGACTCCAACCACAAAAATAACCATTTGGAGAAATTCTCTAAAAATTCAGCAAGTACGGTACTACCATCATTGATCAGCTAGTACTACCGCACCTATGTTCAACGGTTATATGGGGTCAATTAAATGCTTCTGAACTAGCCATTATGATTTGGTGTGGAACTACCGCTCGATGGTAGTACCACTCGATTCAACCGGTACTACCGATTTCTAGGGGAGGAAAAACTCCCAAAAACATGTACCGCACTGCGGTACTGGCACACCTCATGTGCAATCATACCGCACAGTAGTATTACTGTTGTTATACCTGTGGTCATACCGTTTTCACTGAAAAGTGTTTTTATATGAGTTCCAAATGTAAGCATGACTCTTAATTGATCAAGGTGGCACAAGATAAGTCTTCGAGCTACCAGCCATGATCTCTCTTTATAGTATGACATCTAACATATAAATCTGGTCTTTTCATCCATTCACCGAGACTGGTAAAATCTATAAAAGCTCTTTAGGCTATATAATACCTTTGTCTTAAGCCATGTCAATCCTTTATCGTCTTTGCATGCCATTTCTATGTCATCATCCAAAGTCTAGGACTAAACCTTTTAATCATCTCAACACACATTTTAGTCCCTTTAAACATTGTTGTCATTAATTACCAAAATTATTTTTAGGGGTCTAGATGCTTTCACACAGAGAGCTAGACCAAACAAAAATAAGCTATCAATATATGACACACACAAGCTACTAGTCAAGATCCATCTTAATAGTATGGCAATATACACTAGCAACCTAGTCTTTTATCAAACACCAAGATTGGCAAAATGACTAAGAAACACATAGTTAGCCTATGCTAGTTATACCTTTGTCTTACACATCATCTTGAAATTTGATGATGAACATCTTCACTTTTAGCATCAACATGACTTGATGATAATCAACACGAGTCCATCTCAAGTCATCCATCACCATAGGATATAACCTATTTATCCAACTCAATAAAAATATTAGTCCCACAATATGATTATGATTAATTATCAAAATATATCATTAACTCATAATGATGGGTCTAAATTCTTCAACATCCTCATATAGTGGGGTGTCCATTTGCTTTACCCAACAGTGGCCAATAATTTTCATGATCTTCTTGAGCAAAACCTTTTTGTTTTGGGTAGAGAAGGCTGCCTTGACCTTTTCCTTTGCTTGAGCCATGAATGCGGCAACCTCCAGCATGGAGGGCTTTGCATCACTATCAACCATCCTTAGCACAACAAGAAGTGGTTGTGAAGCTCTAAAACAATCCTCAATTGAATTCCAGAACTTCTTAGAAACCACAATGACATACACTTTTTCCCAGCCTCTATCTTGTCCAATCATCACTCACAAATAGATATCTCAACACATCTTTGTGTTTGTGCAAACTCCGCAAAGTAAGGAATGCTATGGCAAATCAAGTAGTTGCAGGTCTCACAAGATCTATCCCACCTATCTTCTTCCTCATTGCATTAAGAAGCCTCCCATGTCTGTAAATCAATGTGGTGAGATGCCAAGCATGTGAAATAGGCTTCTTAAGTTCCTTCAACTTCCCTATGTCTTCCAATATAAGGTTCAAACAATGTGCAGCACAAGAGATTCAAAATAGTGTAGTAATCTTCTTCATTAGAAGCTTGCCCACCACCTTATAGTTAGCACCATTATTGACAACAATTTGAACAACTTTATTTTTCCAATATTCTCAATTCTCTTCTCTAGCAAGTCGGCTAGCATCGTTGCTTCATGTGCTTCACTTGATGCATCAACGGACCCCAAAAAGAAAGTCCCCACCGGACTGTTGACAAGGAAGTTAATCAAGTTGCATCCCCTCCTATCCATCCATCCATCCATCCATCAGACATGAGTGTGCAACCATATTGCTTCCACGCCTCCTCATTCTTCACCCTCGAATTATCTATGTCCTTAACAACCTCCTCAAGCAAAGTCTCCCTCAGCTCATAGTACTCAATGCTAGTTTGAGTAGTCCCCTTGGCATGTCTTTGATCTACAATCTCTTTGGGTGTTCGTCAGAGCATAGCACTAATGGACTTGGTCTCCTTTGCCTTCTTTGGTGTTGGAACCTTAAACTGAAGGGCAGATTGCTTTCTTTTGGCGGTTGTCCCAGATCTTGGCTGCACAATAGAGGCTTGAGACTCCTTGCCGATTGCTATCACACTAGCATTTTCAGCTTCTCCTCCTTCATCATCATGTAGGAAGAGTGGTCTACCTCTTGCCCTTGCACAATGCCTCTCGCATCTTTTTTATTATTGTTGTTGTAGTCTTGGCACATTTCTGGACATCTCAAAGCCCACCAGTAAGATGCTCCTTCAACCTATTGATTTCTCACATTACCTTCCTATCACAAAGCGGACATTGGACCAAATCTCGGTTACCAATAACTGGCCAAAAGCCATAGTTCCATTCTAGATCATTAGAATCTGCTTTCCATCTTGGATCAGTCTTTGGATCATGCGTGGCCTCAAAGGCTGCAATACTTGCAGTTGCCATTGGTTGTGCACTTGTGCTTCATTGCCTCTACAATAAAGACATCATAAATAGCACTAGCATTTAGCACAACAAAGCATAAATAACATTAGCACAACAGAGTGAGGGGCATGGGAGAACAAGAACAAAGCAGAGGAGAGTGGGGAGGCTAGTAGGGAGAGGAGAGAGAGGTACATGGATCTATAGGAGTGGAGGAGGCGTGCACGGTGGCTTGTGATTATGCGGGAGCAGAGGATGCGGTGCAATGGCACTTGGGCTGGAGCAGATGGGGACGGGGTGGTGGGTGGCGGCTCTAGGGTTCTCGAGTCGCCTAACCTGTCGTCCTTTCACTTCAACCACGCTCTCTTCAATTATTTCATGGCTCCGCTTTCTATTACCCCAACGTTTGTGCAACTGAAATTATTTCCCACTCAGCTCCTAGCTATGGCGTCTACCATAGCCTTCCCCGACGACACACGCTACCAAAGCGACACCTTACCCAAAAGGCAACCACCATACACACCTCCAGCAAGGTGAGACCATGTCGCAGCCCCACCTAACAACCTTATCGTTTAAGCAATGCTCAAACGATGCTTTAATAACCATGGTATAGAGGGCAATGGCACGGGTCCAGTGGGCCACTTAATCGTGCTTTCACGCACTCGTGGTAAAATGCTCGACCTGTTCTTTGCTTTTACCTATGGATTTCCCTATTTTGGTTGTTTTCGTGCGCGAAAACTACCGAAATGGCCACCATCTCTAGAAAAAAAGTGTTTGGTGTGAAGAGGGAAGTAGCGTGGGTCCAACGGGTCGCTCAGTCACGCTTTCACATGCTCGTGGCAAAGCGCTTGTCCTTTTCTTAGCTTTCGGGCATGTAGAGGGTGACACAGGCCTAGCAGGCCAGTCAGCCATGCTTTCGTGCGCTTGTGGAAAAATGCCCAATCTATTCTATGCTTTTCCCCGTGTGATTTTCCTATTTCACTCATTTTGGCCGTTTCATGCGACCTTTCCTACACTTTTGCCCTTTTTGTCGTTTTGCATAGGAAAACTGCCTTAACAGCCACTATTTCCAAAAAAAAAGCATCGAATACATAGACGGGCGATAGTGCGGGTCTAGTGGGCACAATCAGTGCCTTCTCCGTGCCGGCGTTGTGGACCGCACGCTCAAGATGTTTTACCACGAGCATGACCTAGGCAGCGTTGTGTGTCTGGCTTAAATAAGCATCATGACATGGCCGGTGAGGTGACAGGAGCAATTTGCAGCATCAGCATGTAGGGCGTGGGCATTGGCACGTGACAACACAACGTGGACGTAGGGGTGACGTGGGATAAGGAGCATGCGATGGGGCTAGGATTCAAATTCTGAAGAGTGTATAATTCCAAGTTTATTCAAATTCTTTTCAATCTTAGGTTTGATTCAAGTTTTTGGGTTAAGTTATTAAATTTGAATTTCGCTTCTCTTTCATCTTCAAAATTCCGTTTTAACCTAAATTATCCTTGTTTAAATTATGGATAGTCTTTTCAAATTCGGATTTCTCTTTTTAATTTGCTTTGACAATTGCGTATCTTTTAATCCTAGACTTTGGTTTTCTTTGATCGACACAAAATTCAATCAAGGTCTTGAATAAAAACCAGAAAATTCAAGTAACACCAAAATACATTAAAAAGTCTTAATATTTACATATTTTCCTACATTCCAAATTTAGGGATGTTACAACTTTGCTTTGGCGGCAGCCCTCTGTTCCTCCAATCTTTTGTATACTTTTTCAATCTCAGACTGCACATAAAAACAATTGATTAGAGCTACTCAAAAGAAGCAAGAGAGGACAATCATTACAAACAATAAATTACACACTGTAGCAGATCAACAAATATTACCTGGTAATATTTTAGCATGTTGTTTCTTCTCTTCTTCATCGTTGCAGTCACCAAATCCCTTTCAATGTCAAACGGTATAGGATCCAACACTACGCCTTTGATGCGCTCGAAACCTCGTAGCTGATTTGTGACATGCAACGAGGGTTACAACATATGATGCTTAGAGATACAGTGAATGTCTGAACAAGTCAAAACTCGGGGACACTACAAAACTAAGAAACTTCTGGTTTCCATTTTTCTAATACAAATGAAAGAAACACATTTACCATAATATCACGATGATTTATGGGTAACATGATGAAGCATGTGATATGTTCAGTGTTCTCCACTGTGGAAGTGAGTAAATGACCATACCTTGTTCTTCTCTGCAACAGTTGCCAGCTCTCTCAGGATATACTCTTCAAGGCCTTCAAGCTGACAGAATTCATCAAAAGAACCCTTGTAGCCGTTTGACTCTGCCCATTTCATGGTGTTTTCTTCATGCGGATTAACTACTGCCACTAGCATTGATCTGTAGCTGTCTCCATACACCCAGATCTACAAACATGACAGAAATGACGGTGTTACATTGCCTGTAGGGCAAACTCTCTTAATAGAAGCATATGCTTGCACTGGATCTTTTGCTTACATCTTCAACAATTTGAGGGAAGCCATATACTTTCTCCAGATACTCAACTGCAACATACTCCCCTTGTGACAGCTTAAATATGTTCTTCTTTCGGTCAATTACCTTCAGGATCCCATCTGGGGTCATCTCTCCAATGTCTCCTGAGAACAAGTGTGTGTCAGAACATGCTATTGTGAAACCACATCTTGATCTTCTATTTTGATTAAAATGTGATCACCTGTATGGAACCATCCATCAACCATGGCCTCGTTTGTGAGCTCAGGGTTTTTGTAATACCCGGTGAAGATAGTCTTCCCTCGGATGCAGATTTCACCACGGGAAGGAACACCAAGTGGATCATAACCCATATCAGGTACTTCTTCCAATCGCATTTCAGTGTAGGTAGCAGCTACACCGACAGTTCCAATTAGGGACATGTCATCAGGGTAGCAGACTGTGCTAGGTCCCAGTGTTTCCGTTAAACCTGAGCAAAGGCAGCAAAATCCAACCTTATACTGGTTCTTTTTAGTTGACTAACATGGATTCACAACTCAGCCATGTATTTTTGGAATATTATACGGGAAAAGAATTTTAGATGCTTGTCAGTATCTCTGTGAAACAGGAAAATTAGATGCCCCAAAAGCTTTTGCTTCTTGTTATAAGCAGTAATGTGCTGAAAAGCTAAATAGTTCGACACAATAAGTTGGTTGAAAATGCTCTTAATATTAGTGTTTGCAGTGAAAAATATCATGGGGACTAGGATAGAACAAGGGAAACCTGGACTCAATCTACATAAGAAACTGGCTTTATAAGTATCCATTTCTGTTATGACTATTGCCATAACAGGCCAACTGATTCCAGTTCCAGATAGAATTAGAATTCACGCTTGAACCAAAATTATATCCGGTAATTTAGGTGATATACCTATAACTTTAATAAAGTTGACTACAAAAGAAGCCTCAAGAGAGCACATCATCTCATTATTTCCCTGCCGTCGGATGTGAAATCTATAGAATAGACCTGCCCACTTCTCCCAAGTATTCATCACATCATAAACACCTAGATTTCTCCAAAATTTTCATCTCACCACAAGAATCTAGAATGCTCATTTGGTATGGAAATTGTCTTAGTACAAAAAAATACACAGAGGCTTCAATATGTTTAACACATACATCGTTTAAGTGTTTAACTATTTGGCTGAAGTGTATAAAACCATTCACTCCAGTCATTCATAAAGAAGGAACAAAAAAATGCCGCAGGAAAGCGCGAGTCTTACCCTAGTTTTATCTATGGCTTGTTTGCCTTAGAAACCATCTTTTGATGTTGTGGAGTTAATAAAACAGTTGTATTTGTAAGAATAGTAATAACTTCTTTTGATGCTACAGGAGGAATTCTGAACCATGGAAAGGTCTGTATGCATTACCATAGCCTTGGATAAAGTATGCACAGCTGGTCACTCTCAAGAACTCTTCAATCTCATTACTTAATGGAGCTCCACCCGAGATTAGTAGGCGAAGACGACCACCAAGCCTCGCCTTGACCTAAAGCAAGCAAATGACAACAAAAAAAGGCGGATCGAAGTTGTGAGTACAACTGCTACTGATCTTTCATTTATTTTTCTGGAAGTAATTTGACTGTAGAGATGCTTTCTTAGTTAGGTCTAAGGAACACGAAACCTTGCGAAAAGCCAGCATGTCCGCAAAAGGTGAAGCAGTTTTTTGTGTGTAGCCTGCTTTCATGTTCGCTAGTTTGCTGCATTGCAAAGCTACAGTAAGCAGACATGATTTATTTACTGCAATAAGGAATTCATGATACTAACCAACTTACCGATTGTACAAAGCATTAAAAATTACCCTTCTGAGGGGTCTGAGTTCTGCTAATGCCTTTAAGATACCTAAAACCAGTCATAAATGGCTATCTGAGTTAGCAAATACACGGGCCTAATTAATACCAATGTTTTTATTTTATCACCTTCATAAATCTTTTCATACACTCGGGGCACCCCAACTAGCAGAGTTGGTTTTAACTCCATGAGATCATACCTCAAGGCATTCAAATCCTGACAAAAAAAATAACATTGTGATCATGTTGTCATAAATAAAGAATGATCGCTTGTAAGACTGAAAATTGGAAAGGCTAATGTGGTGGATTTGCTCACTCCATGGTAATAGCCAACTGAGGCCCCTTTGTGAAAGAAATACTCTTCAATCATGCGGTCGAGGATGTGAGCAAGTGGGAGAAAGGAAAGAAACACATCATCTGTTGACATCTGAATACACAAAACCACCCACTTTGCTTACATTGTTCATAAACAAAACCATCTATTGGATCGGGAATTAGGTTTGTTCACATCGCTATATCTAAGAGAAAGGAGCAACCTTATCATCAAACTGGTCCATGAAGAGGTCCACCCCTTTTACATACATTGCATGGCTCTCATGGCTCAGCATGACACCTTTGGGCTGTCCGCTTGTTCCACTAGTGTACATGATGGTGCATGTATCATTTGCTTGCGGAGGGCAAGGTTGAGCCAGATTATCCTTTCCCTGAAATGCAATTCCACTACTGATGCTCAATCAACACATATATTGTCATCACAAACATCGCTACCAAATTGGCAGTCTGAATGGATTTATCTAGGTATTTCAGTTGGGTGAACTGTGAACATCGTACAATTTCTTTACTTTACCATTTTTAAGAAATCATTCCAGGAGTACAATTTCATCCCGATCTGATTGGCGCCTTTGATTTGTTCGGTGGTTACCGAAGTGAATGCCGCCAATGCTGTAAACATGTTTTGGATATATTTTTAGAATATTTAATCATTCCTACACTACACACAAACATTAATCACTTTACCATTGCTTACCTTTTAGCCTCTTAGCAGATTTGCAATTTGGGGACAGTATCTGCAAATAAAATTTCTTGCTATCAAAATTAAGTTCACGTGTGTGATCCTAACAGTATGTAACTTAGTTAATTTATCTGGGCTGTACTTCTTTTATTTTCTTGTCCTGTATGAATACAACATCAATCTCAGCATGGTCAATAATGTAATCAATAGCTCCAGCACCTGACATGCCATGGAAAAGTTATTAATGCTAATGGATGATATATTTGTTCTGATCAAAAGCCTAAACGCTGTGTTTCAAATGCTTGCTTTAGTTGATCCAAAACATTTTACGACAAGGGTCTATTATTTACCAATTTCCTGCTTACCTAGAGTGTCGTAGAGTGGGACACAGATTATGCTGTAACCATTACAAGCCTGCAAGGTTAATTGTGGGATTAGCATAGTTTATTCTGGTCAAAGGAGATTAAGGAAATTAGCATTCAGATAGGTCCATAATGGTTACCTGCATTGCTACTACCCACTGAGGGCAGTTTGTTCCATAAATTCCAACCCTGGAACCCTGATATAAATTAACCATAGGAGCATCAGTGTCTCTGATTAATGTAAATTTTAGAAGCGCTCTTCAAAATGAGAAGATGCCAATAATGGCAAAAAGTCTATTTATATAGTTGAAGTGGAAAAGTTAGCTAAGTTTCCGTTCTTACTGGTCGCACCCCCAGCTGCTGCAAGGCAGAGCCAACTTGAAGCACTTCCTCATAGACCTCCTTGTATGATTTCCATAAGTAGGGCCCTGGCTAGAAGATGAAAATGGGGAGGTTTCGTCAAGAACACAGTAAGAGAAAATAAGACATGGAGCAGATACTGAAGCTTCATTATCCTATCAGTTAGTTGTACATGGGCATACCATTCCATCTTTAAATGGACGCCATCCAAGCATCCGGTTGTCTGCATACTTGCCTGCTGCAATTCTGCAGGAACATAAGCAGAAAGTTCAAGATCAAGATTTTCTGAGTTTTCTACTATGATTTTTGCATGCAGTTGGTTTTATTTTATGTTGTTAAAATCGCAAATCTTGCTTTTACACATGTGAGTAAAAGGTTTATGATGTATGGTACGCTGAATGAAAGTACTAGACGAAGTTGAAATTTCTTGACTTATTTCTTTGGGTGTTACTCTCTCTACAGGTTGTTTATGAAGGAGCCAGCTAAAGTGCTATTTATGTACTCTTTGAAGATTAATTGTAGAAACGCCTACTGATACCTTGTATGCGGTATGTTTCTAGTTCTGTTTCTACATATGCGCTACTTGGATCCAACTACCCCCAAATTTTCTTATAAATGTAATGGTTTTATGCAGAAAAGATCGAAAAGAAGGGTGGGAGCAAAAGAAGATCTTTACAGTAGACAGACAACATAAACTTTCAGACCTTTAGTGCACAATTTGCTTGGTAAACAATGACTACAAAAGAATCCTAATATGAATATCCAAAAGTTAGTTTTGGCTAGTCCTGAAGAAGCAAGAACGATGTTCTCCTCTACATCATCGCGGAACAACTGTACACATGTGGAGTTGTGTGGAACAAAATGCTGGACTCTTCTGACATGGTGCAGAAATTCGATTATTCTCCTTAGTGCTTACTAGTTCTCTTTGTCTTTATTCATGATCCAGAAAACCAGAATAACGTCTTTATTTATGCAACAAAAACTAAAGAAAAAAGAAGAAAGAAAAGAAGTGAGCTTGTTTCAGTTGTTTACCTGAACACATCCCATGAGGTTTTCATGTCAGGCTCAAGTGGTGGGAACCCATCCTTGGCCAGTACACTCCGGAACACCGGCCCAACCGCCGGCCGGCCATCCTTCCCAGGCTTTCCATCCTCCACCTGAACTGTAAAAACGTTCTTCGTCGCCCCCTCCATCCTCCAAAGTGACCGTACCCCCTTATATTAAAACTCAATGTTAGCAACTACTACTACCAGAAGTTCATACTTCATACTCTCATACTCCATTGAATCGATCAATGCATAGCCCCAGACAAGAGGATAAAATAAACTATCTGAACTTAAGCGTCCACAGTATTAAAAGAAAGGAACTGATAATTTCTTATCTGCCAAGGAAACGTGGAGTGTATCTACCAAAGGATGAGGTTAACAATGAGTGAAAGCTTCCACTGAAGACTGTTTCAGACTTTCAGATCTTTCTGACATTTGGTGATTAGAAAATGAGATCCCTTGCGTGTTTTCTCTCTCCCTCTTCAAAATAAAGAAGTATTGGAAGCATCTATTACTGACTCTGAGGTTTTCTTGATTTGTTATTTTCTTGGGTGCAGTCAGAAAGCAAGACTCGTTCCGATAATAAAAACAACATTAAAAGGAGAGGAAAAGCCAGCGTTCTTGTTTAACTCTGTGTGTGTGTGTGTGTGTGTGTGAGAGAGAGAGAGAGAGAGGGGTTACTGGGAAGGAGACTTAGAGAAGGCATGGAGGAGCTTACAGAAAAGGGAACTTGCAGAAGGCAGAGAGCTGTTGGATCAAATTGAGAAGCTGCTGGCAGTAGCGCCCTGCTGATGGGAAGAAGAGATCGCGGCCTACATATGCAAGGCAGGCAGGCCGAGATGGTGGCGAAGGGAGGTTGTGTGTGGGGTTGGGAGGGGGGGGGGGGGGGGGGTGTTGGGTTAGGACTGGGTGCTGAAACCACTTAACTCCGGGCTTAGAGAAGCAGGATAAACTTGCAAAAATTAAGCTAGCGTGTGAAATTACGAGGACATGTACAATGATATATGTGCTGTTCTTTTTAGTTTTTAAAAGTAATTTTTCAATTTTTTTATAGTAAATAACTTTTAAACGGAGTATTTTTTTAAGATAGGATCTACTAGTTAATTGTAGTACATATTTTACTGACTTCATTTATATCAACAAAAAACGCACGTGAGTTTCTGTTACTCTGTAATCTTTCGTACAAACAACCCAAAAACCACAGGCCGCAGCCAAAAAGAACATGCCTATATAGAATTTTACGTGATGTAGAGAAGAGAGAAGGAGAAAGAAAGATATTATCTACAATTTAATAAACAGTCTTATAAATAGCTTTTTATTTACTATACCATTGTATAGATAGCTATATAGATAATACATTAATAGTAACAAACAACTATATAGATAATATATTGTATATGTTATCTTTAGTTCTATCTCTAGATAATATAAAAGTATATTACAAGCTATCACTATCTATGCTATTATCATGCTCTCACAGAGGGAAGAGAACACAGGTGCGTGATGTGGCGCCAGATGCGTGGTACAAAGGTAGTTGGCCCAGCAATAAGTGTAGCTAATTCCTTTCCCAATCCATTGGCCCGTATGATCACTCATAACAAACAAAGCCATTCACAGAATATCATGATGATGTGTTCTTTGCTCGTAAATATTATCATGATATATTCCACGTACCAAGAAAATCTCGAGTATTTCTAACTCCCACTGGTCATGGCCGCTTGGTTAGTAACTTTGCCATACATACGATTTTCTCCAGGGTTTACCCGTTGTTTGCTGATCACTTTATCTGGCCGTGGTATTGAACTCTACACTGAAAAATTCGCACGATGGTTGTCCATCAACAGCCTAATCCATTCTAGATTAAAAAAGCTTGACGTGCCCTGGTTTTCAGAGAAACTGAAGGCGCTGAGATCATAGCACATAAAAAGTCAGAAACTTCCAAAGTTTGCAGGAAGAGCTCAAACTTCAAAGTAGTTAGCGTCACATATCTCAACTCAAACTCACAGCCTTTTTTGACTATATATATATATATATATATATATATATATATATATATATATATATATATATATATATATATATATATATATATAAAAGTTCGATCAGATGTAACGGCAAACAGTGTAATCTTGTGAAGTACTAGAGAGGATGGAGATGCAGCGGCGCACACATGAACTTATTTGGCCGGCGATATGCCCGTGTGCTGCCGCTGGAGAAGTCTCAGCATCAAGGAGCCCAGTAGTTGGAAGGTAGCATTATTAATTTTGAGGGTTCTTTATGTGGATATATATCTTTCTAATTACTTTGTTGTTATCTGTTTTTTTTAGGGAAGTTTGCTTTCATTTGTTGATTGATCTTTATGTACCTTTCTATTATAGACATATTATAAATTGATAACAACACGTTCGAATGAAGTACTTGAATGGCTTTTCCGAATTATTTGAACAATCTGTGCTGCATTTGAGCCATAATTAAGCTGGAGCTTTAGCTTAAATTGTGATAAATTGTAATTATCAAAACATTAATTGGGTCCTTTATTTTTTTCCTACTATAAATACCTGTCTGAATCAAACACCACGAACTTTGAGACCTAATGGTCCTCTGAAGAAGGATTTGGTCGGGTGAAGTTGTAACAACCCCTATCCTTTAAATTAACCAATAGTCTCTTAAACATGGTGAAAAGGAATTCATTAAGTGAAAGCTTGATTCACTGTTCTAATAGATTCTTAAATATGGTCAAATAATACTACATAAATTTACGTCGAGTCTGGACAATTGCCACAATTGTCAATCGATCGATTACCATCTTTGTTTTTCAAGTCATTGAGTAAATCGAGCTTTTATTGAAAAATTCTGAATTACATTATTTGAAAACAATGATTAAAAAATGAAATACAAAAAGGAAAAGAAAGAAATCACATCACCTCGATTAGTAAAATGGTTAAACTCTTCAAAGCCAACACTCTCTGGTCCATCTAGTAATGCTTTAAAGTTTTTTTCCGTGCTCTTTTTGGCGTATCCTGAAATTGGCATTTGGAATATAAGCATATTAAGAAAGTATAAAAAAGAAGCCTTGTGCTGTTAAAATATAGCGCCCTTAGATTCAAAAGGTTGTGATATCATTAGGGGTGGAAACGGATCGGATGCGATCGAATAGTCTCAAATACGAATACGAATACGAATCTATATTTTTAAAAATGAATATAAATTCGAATATTCTCGAATATGAATATGAATCAAATGTCGTAACAGATATGGATTCGAATTGAATATGTACTTAATTCGATCGAATACGAATATCCTCCTATAACTTCTATAACAAATCTTGGTAGAACAAATTCCTAACGGTTTTATCGGTTTTTTATTGATTACCTGTTTCAAACCATCCAAATTCAATTTTTGAATCACAAAATTCATCAGGGTTATTTCCAAAATTTGCAGTAACCGGCCAGTTACCGTTATCGGCCATTGGGTTGGATCGATCGGCCAATAGGCATAGGAAACGGATGGAATACGAATCAAATAGTATCGAATATGAATATTCTCAAATGCGGATACGAATATTCTTGAATGTGAATACAAATATTTTTTAATACAGATTTTTCTTACCACATTCGTGTTTTCTCGGATACGAATATCGGATAAAACGGATTATCCGTTATCGTTTCCCACCCCTAGCTATCATTAGTGTTTTGTGTACATTTGGGTATCTCAGCCTATTACAAATATCTCAAGGTCATAGCTCTCAGCATTTTTTTGAGTGAAAGAGGTAGGAGCTCTGTCTAAAACTCTTTATAGATGGAAATAAAAAAACATACAGAAATAGGATCAGAAGATCAGGAAAATAAACAAAATGGAAAGGCAGCTTGGGGCAACACCCTACAGCAATCAACAGGGGTAAGGCCACTAAGGGCTAAAGGAAGAGAAAGAACTAGAAGATTAGGGTTGTCCAAACTCTGCCCTGCTGTTGTAGGCTCTCTTGAACTAGGTATACAACCCGTTGTGCACACAACGTTTAATTTTAGAAAGTTCTTCTATTTCTTTCTTTCCACAAATTCTAGCAAATATAGATGCTTATTCTGTTGAATTTTCTTTTGTCTTTCTTGGGCAGCTCTCTGCTTGCTTGCTGCCACCATTCCACTATGCTACTAAAATCCTGCGAGTTAACACGGGTGAAGACATCACAGCTTGTCCAATTCAGGACCCTGGTCTAGACCTTCTAAGTGAAGGGGCATAGTAGGCACATGTGAGTGGTTGTATCAGCTGTTTAGTTGCACAATACACATGTAGGTTGATGGGGCCAACCCCTCTTTGCTAAATTATCTGCTATGAGGATTTTGTCTTGGCACATAATCCATACGAAGAATTTGCACTTGTTCTCCGTTTGCACCTTCCAGACTAGGTCTGAGTTTTTGCATCACATGTTTCCTTAGAATTGCAAAAGGTATGACGACTTTGCTAAGTATTGGCCATTTGGTGTTCTACTCCATATTACGTCATCTTCGACATGGTAATATTATATCATCTTCAGTATGGTGGTTGAGTTCGACAACCTGAATCTTGGCATAGAGTCCTACGAACTCGCGGAATTTTTTCACTGTGTGAATTCTTCTCACTGATAGGATCCACTTATTTTCTTGTAACTTTTTTGTATACGGTTCTATTCTTTCTGGTAGCTATCTTGTAGAGGTTGAGAGCGATATTCACCGACTAGCTCTCAGCAAATATTAACTGTATCCTAGGTTTTCTTTTTTAGCACGAAGGGTTTGACAGATCGTGTACATGAACAAACTTTAGGCTCCGCTCGTTTCAGCTTCTGGCTTATTTTTCACTATTCATAAATTTTGTCTTTTTCTGAACTTTTGGCTTTTTTTTTAGCTTTTTGCCGATTCTTTTTTCTCTCGTATTTGTTTGCGTTGTCCGTGATGAGCTAGCATATTTTTCATATTTTTAATTTTTTTTAAATTTAATTATGTCAAATAAGTCATCTTCAGCTACAGTGAAATTTCAACTGTTACAGTACAATTTTAGTTATAAACCACAGCTTTTTAGCCCAACCAAACGGGTCCTACCAAGTTGTACCAATGGAATAGTGCCTAGCTTGGGCCACGTAACTAGAGCTCAGCTAGCTCCCAGTAGAAAAACCTTGTACGCTATAACCTACCCGGTTTGTCTTGGCAGGGACTCTCGTTTGGTGAGTTGCATTAATCATAAAGCAAGGAAATGATAAGTCATCACTATCCACGCTCTATTCATGGTTTAATATTTGTACAATTTTAATACAACGATGCATAGAAGCACCTCTCAGCCATTAATTACGCCTATCTATTAATTCATCCAAAGTTATGTTCATTAGCTAATAGTAACATTACTGTACTCTTATGCAAGGGCAGGTAGTAAACTGATAGAGATCATGTAACCAAATCCTAATACCATCACTGAATATGACGACACCCATACCCATGTTTCGGTATGAGCAAACATGCATAGACGGTAACACTAGTGAAACAATAGTTGGAACGCCATTGACGGTGTGGTGTGGCGTTGGTGAGCTTAGGTTTCTGCAAGTCCTCCAAAGTACAACTAACTTAGGTCCTACTTGGTTGAGCTGAAAAGCTGTGGCTTATGGCTAAAATTGTACTGTAACGGTTGAATTTCACTGTAGCTGAAGGTGGCTTATTTGGCGTTATTAAATTTAAAATTTTTAAAAAATAGAAAAATATGCTAGCTCATCACGGACACGCAAACGAATATGGGAAAAATGAACCGGTAAAAAAGCTCAAAAAAAGTTAAAAGTTTAGAAAAAGATGAAATTTATAAATAGTGAAAAATAAGTTAGAAGCTAAAATCTAAAGCCGAAACGAGCGGATTAGAAGGATATGTTGATGGGTGAACATTTATTTGGCTCGTCGTGCATGCCTGTTGGCGTTAGAATTAAGTTGACGGCGAGGCCACGGCATTGCACCATACAATGATAGGCTGGGTGCATGTGGATCCATTGAATTGGAAGTGAGAATTTGGTTGGGCAAGGAGCAGCACATGCCATGTGTCTGAAACTAGAGACAGTCCGTATAAAGACTATTTTTTGTTAATACCGATCGATTGCAATATTGCACAAAATTTTTAAAAGGGATAGTGTGCCCTTTTCTTTTAGGCTGATGGTTTATAGCCTATGACTTAAATATTCGAATTCTGGCTGTTCGTGAGAGATAGTATACAGAGAAAAATATTCGCATACGGTTTTGGTCGGTATAGCTGAACTCAGTACACTTTTTATTATAATTTTTCTATTAACATCGTCTTCAAAAACACACTGTTTAAAATCTAACTCGGCCTAAGTATGCCTGCCGTATCTATCTGCAGGCAGTTCAGTCTTCTGTGCTGAGATGTTGCTCTCTTGCCAATTTGATCTGACGACACCGTCTGGCATTACTTGATAATTGCTCCTCTTTGAGGCAGCATCTCATCCATGACCTGCTGCTGTCCAGTTCTCTCAACTAAACAGTACATACTTAAAGAGTCCATATGGGATTGCAGTGTGGTGTTGTACTTAGTTATCAGGTAAGGTAATGAACCAACTTCCTATTAGAGATCATATTTCCATGTTTAGTAAGGTGTGCTATTGTAATACGCCGGTAGTAAGCACTAAGCAGTTATCAAGTGAAATAATCCTGAAGTGACATGATAAACCAGATTAGATTTCTATTGAATACATGTTGCATTACACGCAACAAGGAGCCCAGATGTTACATCATCATCATCCCTGTTATCCAATCCAGTCCCTGTAGGAAAGTAGGTAACCAAACACAAACAACCGATGCATGGACAGTCTGCTGCGAGCTCATCCAGTCCCTGCAGAAAAGCTCATCCAAGTTCACGTGATGAAAGGGTACAGCTGATATTAACTCTAGGGTTGTTTTTTTTTCCTGATACTGTTTTCTGCACGATAATTGACAAGATCATTTATGCTGCGCACCAACCAGCTCCTGGCTAGGGTTCAATGGTGTAGGTCCATTGCCAGACAGGTCCAGAAAAGGGGAGGGGGATTGAATAAAAGGAGGCAAGGAAGAGAGAAGATGGCAATGGCATGCACAGCAGTTCCACTTGTACTGTAGAGATGGGGTAGTTGAACTGTAATTAAGTATGGTTACGTCCATATGGGACAAGCAAGAGATGCAGTTGGCCCTTGACTCCTGCAGTCCTAGGTGCCGCTTATTTGAGCTGAAAAAAGTGATTTATGGCTAAAATTTTATTGTAACTGGTTGGAATCATACTATAGCTGATGGTGACTTATTTAACGTAATTAAATTTAAAAAATTTAAAAATAGAAAAAAAACAAGTTAGCCCATTACAAACAATGCAAACGGATACGAGAAAAAAAAAGACGGCAAAAAAACTCAAAAAAGCCAAAAAAAATCAGAAAAGGTATAATTTAGAAATAGTGAAAAATAAGCCAGAAACTTAAGTCAAAATGAGTGGAGCCTTAAGCATCGAAGTTTGAAGGGCATGCGAAAAAATGGAACTCCAATTGTTACAACAGTTGTATCCAGATAATATACTTTCTTAAGAGCACTTGACAGTATTACTGTAACTAACTAGACCGATTGGCATGCACGATGCCACAGTTATGCGGTATGGGGCAGGGGCTGTTTGGTTCTAAGCCCATGCCTTGTATGCCAAAATTTGGTAACTTTGACCAAATTTGGCACTTATTTACTTTGTTACCAATGTGTTATCAAACTTTGATAAGACTCCTTTTTCATTTTGTTATCCAAAGTTTAGCCAAAACTTAGGCCAACAATTCCATGACCAAATTTTGGTAAGTACTAATATCAAAGCACATAAAGTGATAAGTAATAGCTATCCATTATTCGTTATACTTTAAAAATTATGCAAATCATTGTTAAGAAAAGCATAGAAAGACTTCCTTATGGTTTCAGATTTCCCCCTTACCTTTCGAGTTTAGACGTGGTTCAAACAACATCTAGTGACTGTGTTCGGTCACACTAGCGTTAAGGCCCATCGAAACAGAAAAAGACAAACCCCTTCAGAAAGATAGTGAAGCAATGCAACTTGGATGCACTATTCTGTTCAGTCACACTAGCGTGCACAGATAGGGATACGCACATGACACAGCACGAGCAGAAAATGCTATTTGTATGAACGTTTTCGCCTGCGTCTTGCGTTACCAGTAAGTTAACCACTTCACTAGTGTTAAGCACCAAAGTTATGAAATGAGAAGCAGAGATTTGGCTGCCCAATGCATGCAGTGTGTAGCTAAAATGGGATTATGCGGTGGGAGAAACACACAAAACACTTCCAATAATCAATAATGGCGGATTGGATTTGTACACTTGATGTGATCGTATCAAATAAATTCATGTCTTCTAGATTCTTACTACTGGTATAAAGTTGGAGAATGAACAATACCTTTCTCGAAGATGGTTTTATACTTTTCTCAACAGTGACACGATTACATGAGAGGAGAGAACTTTTCATTCAACTCTTCCTTTTAACCATGAGGAGAGAACATTTCCTCATCTCTCTGGCAAGGTAATTAATCGGCCATGTTCTCTCCTCAGGCCACATTAAATCGTGGTTTTACGGACCTAGTGAAGATTCGGTGGTCCAAAACTAATCAAAGGTCCACCTATACTGGGACATAAAAAATTTGGTAGGACGAACAGTTGGCGATACAACGAACTTAAGTGCCTAACTGAATGCGGAAGCAATCTACCGCAAACATAGCTCAAATTTCCAAAGCTGGTACTCACAGGATCATGAAAGAAGAGTTTTCTTACCCTAGATCAGCTTTGCTGTTCCAAAAAGTCAGTTTCTTACTTTTCGGATTTGCAGAAAATGCCATGAAGTTTACTGGTGACGGTGAGGATCTCCCATCGACAAGCATTCGGATCAACCGCTAATGGAGTTGCAAGCATAGAAAGATCATCCACCAACTTGCTGACCTTTCTGTGCACATGAGACAACTCCAGTGCAGTAAGGATAAAATATAGTAAGTTAGCGAAACCATTCTTTTGGTTATTTGCCCAACCCCAAGATCCTGTAAAAAAAAAAGTGCGCACAGCTTTTCAGCCTTCATATCTCCAATGCCTGCCAACGGTTGTAGATTGTTTATGAGTATTTGCATTAGAAAAAAAACCTGTTATTCATAGCAATAGATGGTAACTGAGACTAAACACAGGAGGAGCATAGGGTGATGATATCCAGCTGTACTAGCAGTTACGAGTAAATTACTTACAATCATTTCAATACGAACTGTAATCAAAGATGCAGGGAAAATGTATAAGTGATAGAGTGTACCGGGGAAGCCCGCATCCACCTTCCACCCACCCAATCGCAATTAAGCCTTAGCTGTTCCTGCCCAAATTCCATCTCTTCCTTCCAAGCCTTGAAGTAAACCATGTACCTCTGATCACTAAGAACCTTGGATATCACACCAACCCACCATCCATCATTGTAAAAGGCATCAACTTCGTCAAGGAACTTGAAACCATTGATGACAGGGATATCTAAAGGAGAGGGTCTGACGTGCTGCACTTCTATGGCTTCTGTCAAAGGCGTGGTCTGATCATCGGCCCTCAGTGTATCACACCCCACGAAAAGCTTGCTGCCAACAGATTTAAGAACAGTCCCCCGGTACCAAGCTCCACAAAAACCTTCATCATCACTGCTCACTTCGACCTTGCTGCCTTCTGTAAATTTTGTTTTCAACACATTCTGAAAGGTAGCCACAGCGATTATTAGCTACATTAGCAATTTAAAAATATTGAACTACATGGCAACAAATCATCATCAGAAGTTTTTAACTCATCTTACAATTTCAGAACATAACAGAAAACACAGGTTTGTTCTAACTTTGTCGAACCTAAGAGAAACTGCCTGAGATGCCTTTCAATAAAACTTGGTTTACCGGATGAGAAACAATTAATGCTATAGCAATTAGTACTATATTCACTGCTGGCACATACACACAGGCCATCCGGGGGAGACCCTAGGATGAGTCGATCATGCTAAGGAAATAATTTCAGACGACTAAAGGGTCTTGATGGTCTAATTGTCATAATTTTATAAAAATGTGAAAAAGAGAGTAATCAGATAATGCTTTAGAACCAAACCCCTGTGCTAACTTCTTGGTGACCATAGGCCAAGACATACGATTTCAAGTACTACACATTAGAGATTACATTATACACCTTGCCATGATCATGAGTCAAATCATGGTGCCCGGGTATATTAGAGCTGTAAATGTGTCAAAGCTGATGGGCATTCTTCTCCCTTTAGAATAAGATTACTAAGTATTTATTCAAAAAGTAAAAGAAACTTCCCATAATAGTAGCGCTCTAGGCTCTAGCTTAAGCAATACAAGTGGATCTATGGAAATAGTAAGGCTCTGTTTGACATTGCAATGGATTATGATGATCTTGTTTGGTTGAGGCACTTTTAGATACTTGGGTGTTTCACTAGCTGCTTTTTTTCTAATCAAGTAGCCAACAGATATATTATTGCGTTCCAAAACATATGAGATGAAACGAGAGAGGACAACCATTGGATAACAGAATTTATCTAACTTTTAATCTGATTCTATAGACTTTTCACAAGTTCATTTTCACAACAGCTTTAAAAATAAGCACAGGAACCGCGAACTGATCCTAAGGATGCAGACTTGTCAGCTGTCTGTTATCCTTGACTTTAGATAGAAATAAATTAATGAAATGGAAACTCCATATAACCTGGTAAAAAAATGCAAAGAAAACCGAATGCAATTAACATTTTTCTTGTAACACCAATACCCTATCTAGAATCTCAAACAAGAGAGACATTATAAGGTGTGATGTTTGGTTATTCTCATGTATCAACAAAAATTGCAAAAATTGTAAGTAAAAGAAAGCTTTGTTACAAGGAGAGCATGTTTTAAGATTCCTCACTTTTTCCCATATATGAATGGGTTTTAGAACTAAAGGAATTAGCATATAAAGCAATCCAGGAGTATCCACACAAAGTGCAAAAATTCAAGTTTAACAAACATTCCAATTTCAATTAAATATAGCTTCTTGAAAGATTTTGTACAAACCTGTGAAAATTGTTTCCATTGACCATGGACCTAGTCATATCGAAGCCTTAGTGCTTTCTGGCCCAACTGAACCTCCTTTCCTAAATGTGCTGACTTAAATGTGGATCTTAATTCAGGATGAACCTCAGTAATTACCCTTAAACACCAGCCATCACCTTGGAAGGCTTCAACCTCATCATTGATGCAGAAACTAATAGCTGATGCAAGTGGTGGACAAGGCCTAATGTGCTTCATATAGAACAAGGCCTAATGTGCTTCATATAGACAATCTCCTTGGACAATGCACTACCATCACTCTTCAAAAAAGTGTACTCCACTAAGAGGTTGTTCTTCCAGATAGTCTTCGCAACAACTGCAGGGAACCAAGCAACAACAGAATTATCTTCCAATTTGGTGTCATGTGGGGGCATACGTATGTACGCCGGCGTCACAAGTCCTCACTAGTTACGGCGGGATTGGAAGGGATGGTTACATTACAGCCCGGTTCGGTCATCTCTGCAGATTAGCATTCGGTTTCCTCTGGGGATACGACAACAGGTTCTACAAGAGTAGTATTCGAACAAGGATAGATATCAGGTTTCATTGTTTATTTGTTTCCAAAGACTGATTAGTTAGCGTGGCTATATATTAGTTAGGTATTGTAACTCAAAAGGGCAATAAAGAACTTTTCCCTCATACCAACTATTCTATCTCTGCTCTCTGCTATCTTTCTTTTGCGTCTTCTACCTTCAGATCTCCTCGGCAGATCAATTCAGCGCTCATGACAACACAACGGTGCGACCTCCGGCCGCGCACGGCTACCACTTACGGCCACGAGATCGAGACCGTGACACTTGGCAACTTCGACTTGTGTTCCTTCAGTGTATGGCATTATCTTGGGTATCTCCTAGCAGGCAAAAAATAGTGATTTAGCAATCAATGAACAGAAAGGGGGAAAACACTGTACAGGTCCCAAAAAAAACATTGAAAATAAGCAGAGCTAGCCTAGAACTACCATGATGGCATCCAACACGATTGAGGGCATAGATGTTGAACTCTATAACTCCAAGTCTCCAATATTAGCAACCAAAGGACTTTGAATTCTTGCAAATCTTCTATTCTAACCAATGATGCTATGCGCCTAAGATGCTACTAGAAAGTCAAATATCAACTATCTCGACATATGGAATATCCAGGACTAATCAGAAACCCCATTGAAGCTATAAAATTTCAGCAGCAAGCATTTGCAATATCATCAGGAATTCAGGACTCGTCGCTTTCACAACAATCTTGGCATGTCAACTTGGATTGGGGCTCAGGAACAATATTAGAAATAAAAACATCACATATCAAGTGTGTGACTACTTTGCTGATGCACAGCAATATACCCATTCGTTCCAGCATGATCCATATCCAATCGAACACATTTAGTAAATCCAATTAGCTTGGTCTGACAACTATAAACCGTCATTTGTTAATTAACAGACTGCAAGGCCTCCAGCAGCCCAGAGCAATTGATTCAACAAATCTGTTGACTGCCAATCTTCCAGGCAGTGGGACACAAACACAAGCACTACACCCAGCAGGTTGCATTTCTTGCGACATCCTGGCCTGAACTGTCTTGCCCCCTCATGTCTTTTTAGGAAGAGTCTAACCCCTATAGAGGTAGCAATCCATCACATACTACATTCAACAACAATCCTTCCCAACGCCAATGTAGAACACATTCCGACCCATTGCAACCATGCAAGATGAACTTGTAACCCTAAACATGGAACAAAACGGGCTCCCCAAATTCCTAACCCTAACCACCAAATTGATACTTTGCCATCCTATTCGGTGGGTTTCGACAAAATGTCACTCCCTAGAATGACCACTATAAAATACCACTCTTAACATTGACACTTTGATTATTTACCATTTTGAGGGTTTTTTAGGATTCTTAATTATTTTTTAACTATTTTCAGATTATTTGCCATGGGAAAAGACACATTTATCCTTGAGCCATTTGCTTGTTCTCCAGCCCTCAACCGAGATCTCCCCTCAACCCAGGCGTTACTTTTGCATTTCTCCGAGAGAGACCGAGGCGAGAGGGAGGAGGCCCTCCGGAACCGTTTTGATCCTAACGAGAGAGCTAGCAGAAATTCCAATCTGAAAACCGTTTTGATCTTCTTCGACAAAATTCAGATTGTGTATTTGTACGTAGCAGCTCAGTATTTAGTACTTATATGCTACAATTGCAGTGTTCAGTACTTACATGCTATTGCAATCCTACAACCGTTGATGCCGATTACAAAGATGTCTCTGCCGTGTATTTTTGTTTCGCTAAGGTGTACGTTTACTTTTAAGATATCAGACTGCAGTACTTCAATGCTGTATGCGTGTACACAGGTTGAAACTATCCTCTTGCTTCTGAATGGACAGGAAATGGTTCCTCAAAGCGTGAAACCTCAACTCACTCACCTGGTAAACTAAATTGTATTCCTTTGATCCATTTCGATTATCGCACAGGATACTTTGCAGGAGACGAAAAACGTTTTGAACTTCTCATCAGGTACAGCTCCGGAGGGCCTCCTCCCTCTCGCCTCGGTCTCTCTCGGAGAAATGCAAAAGTAACGCCTGGGTTGAGGGGAGATCTCGGTTGAGGGCTGGAGAACAAGCAAATGGCCCAAGGACAAATGTGTCTTTTCCCATGGCAAATAATCTGAAAATGGTTAAAAAATAATTAAGAATCCTAAAAAACCCTCAAAATGGCAAATAATTAAAGTGTCAATGTTAAGAGTGGCATTTTATAGTGGTCATTTTAGGGAGTGGCATTTTGTCGAAGCCCACCGAATAGGATGACAAAGTATCAATTTTCTCGTCTTGCCCCCTCATGTCTTTTTAGGAAGAGTCTAACCCCTATAGAGGTAGCAATCCATCACATACTACATTCAACAACAATCCTTCCCAACGCCAATGTAGAACACATTCCGACCCATTGCAACCATGCAAGATGAACTTGTAACCCTAAACATGGAACAAAACGGGCTCCCCAAATTCCTAACCCTAACCACCAAATCACATGGAGGTAGAATGCTAGAAAAAGACGAATTTTTTCACGGTTTTGGAACCCGTACCATGTCATCGGGGGAGCGCCACTCGCTAACAAACCACTCGAGGTGGGGCCGGACGTTGGCGTCGTCGAACTCCATCACCTCCCTCGTGAAACACCCCGAATTTTTTCAAATTTTGAAAAAAGTTGAATTTTCAAATTTCATTGCAAATTCCAATTCCTAAGCCTAATCTCCAGGTTTATCATCCTAATCCCGCACTAATCTCAAAGCAATCTCCCTTCACCCAGCTGTCTTTGTGCGGTTACTGTTCATGCTCGAAAATATCCACCGCCGCCTCCACCTCCCGTCCGCTCTCGTGTCTTCCTCTCCCCTGCCACCTTGCCAGTCGCCACCTCACCCTTCGGGAGCCCTCCCCGCCAGCTAAGGCCCCAGCTGCCCCTTCCCGAACCGTCTTCCCCGTGAGTCACAGCCGCCGCTATGGCCTCTCCTTGCGCCAAGCCGCCTCCAAGCTCATAGGAAAGCCAATGACCCCTCCGACCTCCTCCTGACACACCAGTGAAGCTCCCCACCCACCTAATTCGTTTCCGGTCTCTTCCATCGCCGGTAATGGCCGAAAATCCCTACGGTGCCCTAACTTTCAATTCTTGTACTCCGGCCAATGAGAGTCCAATTCCTCTCTCCAGTAGCACTCCTGAGCTCCCAGGAGCCTTCCCCAAGCATTGCCTTGAGCCCCCGAGCCCTCTACTTTCCTACCTCCGAGCTCCTCCGCCCGGTCATGGCACCTCACCGTGGCCGGCCCAATCCGAGTCCCCCGAGCTTAAGCCAACCTCCCCATGACCTTAACCAAACCCTAGTGATGCTCAAACACTGGTCCAATTGCCCTAGGAAGTCCCCTGGTGACCGCAGTTTCCAAAGAGCTACAAAAGAGGAAGAGCTCGCCACCGGCGAACGCCGCTTCCCCAGCCGCCATCGACCCCAAAAACGGGTTCCCCAGACCTCAAGCTACCCGACCATGGTCTTGGTTCCCGTCGCAAGCCACCGGACCGCCGTCGCCAGCTCCCGCCGCCATCCTCTGTTTCCTCTGTGCGCGCGCGGGCCGAATGGAGAAGATGAACAGTGCGCTCGCACTGTTCATCCGACCGGACCAGCCGAACTCGGCTGGGTCGAACCCGCTCGCCCGCACCCGTTCCGGCCGACCGAGCCAGGTTAACGCAGTCAGGTCGAGCCGCTTAGCCGCGTCGGGTCCGAGCCAAGTGAACAGTGACCGGCCCGTTACTGTTCACCCATTTTAAAAATTCAAAAAAATTATTAAAACTCCCAGAAAATTCCAGAGAATTCCCCAAAAATCCCAGAAAAATCCACAAGCCCCAAAAATACTAAAATGCACTATTTTGACCAATTTAATATCCCAAATTTAAATTTGGCATCCATCTCTCCAAAAATTCTAGAAAAATTCCAAAAATTCCAAAAACACCAAATCACCCCATTTCGACAAGCTCAATATTTTGACTTCAAAAATAAACTCCAATTCTCTAAAATTAAATCTTGTAAATTTAAGCTTCCCTTGGTCCATATAATTAAGCTTATTAAATCTCAATTTCCTGTAAATTCAAATTCTTCCATTTTACCAAATTAAATCTCGACGCAGCCCACATCATCTAGTTCAAAGATTGACTATTTATTTCTAAGGGTCTATCCCCTGCTCCCAAGATTTATCCGACCCAAGCTCAAAACCCTAATTCGGGCCGAACTTCTTTCGTTCACCGAAACCCTAGTAGCACCTAAGCTCTTATATTAGCTCAAACCTGTCTACGTCCTTCCCAACCTCGCTCTACCGCTAAAGCCCTAAACAAATTTGATAAGCACTCTAAACCGAAGATCCGATGCCATCCATATATTCCTTGTCCGTCGAAATACATGTACAGCCGTCGTACATTTTCGACCGTCCCAACCCACTACCTAATTTCAATTCCATTAAGCCAAATCCTTCGCCACCTAAACCCTGGCCACCCCGCCTATTTTCTTTATGTCCTTTTGGATGGTGTGTTTATATTTTGTTCCCAGCTTGCATTCTGCAAAGCAGGAACTAATGTATGTTCGTTTTTCTACGCTAGTACTCGGACCACGCGAGTTGGTCAACAGAAGGACTACAAGAGCAGTTAAAGAAATCAATGCTCCCCCGAAGATCAAGTGAAGATAATCAGAGACTAAGGACCAAGAGGCAAGTCACATGTTTTTGATCATATTGAATCCCATTAAATTACAGTATTTATTTAATGTATTTTCATTATTGATAGTTGCGAACTGATAATTGCTTAAAACAAAGATTTAGAATGGCATGCTATCTAGATAATCCTACCACTGATAAATAGCCCTGTTTACCTTGATGGCCATATTCACCTTGACAACCTTAGTAAGAATTAACATATGATATAAATGTATACAAGATCATTTCATTCAGTATGATACACTACTAAGTGACTCTGGCCGTTGGCCGGTAGGTTTGAAAAACCCGGATCTAGGGTAGGGTGGTATGGGACGCCGTGCCCTAGACCGGAAATGCTGGTGGGCAGTGTGGGGTAAAGGTGTTGCGCGAAATCGTGCGGCGGTTTCGCCCACTGCTGTACCCTTCAACGTGTCACCCTACTAAGGTGTGAGCCGTGGGCTAGTAGAATTGAAAAACCTGGAGAGGGTAGGGTGGTATGGGACACCGTACCCTAGGCCGGTGATGCTGGTGTGCAAGTTAGGGTAAAAATGGTGTGGAGGTCCGTGGAGGACTTCGTCCACCGCCTTACCCTAAGGCTGCGGACCTCAGGAAAAAGATAAGGGCAAGAACCTTGTGCTAAGTAAGAGACACAGTGATCGCCCAACCACAAGTGTTGATACGTCAACCCTGGTCTAGTGGCTGCTCAAGTTCGATTGAACCTCTACAGACGCAGTCTGGAGGCACCGTGCGAGTCCATACGGAATGGGATGAGTAGGGCCGTATGGAAGTTGGTTATTTTATTTGAACAATCTGACCGATCGATCTAAACCTCGATCATGTGTTATGTGAGCCGCACAATAGTAGACTGAGATAAGTCAGAGGTATCTTGAGCTTATTGGTGTAAGTCAGGAGTGGCCTGGGCTTATTGAGGAAGTCTACTAGGTAGAGGCTATATAAAGAATTGAGCAGCGAAAAGCCATGTTTTCTTAATGCCAGACGTGGGTTAAAAAAATCTTGTGGGTAAAGCAGGGCAGCTCTGCAGAGTGAAATAAATGGTATTCGAATACGCCGTGCTTCCGGTTAATGAAGCTGTGTTAATTGGGTGATTCCAACAACGAGGCATAAGTAGTGTTTCTGATGTTGTTAAATTGAGTAATGATGAGATTTTATCTGATAACAGAAAACCCCTGATCTTAAGAAGAAAATGTTTTACTTTTAATTGTTTGCAAATAAAACTGCATCCACCTCATAATAAAACCACTATACACCCTCCACCCGAGAACCCTGGCAATTAGTTATATAGTATTTCCACATGTGATTTGCTGAGTACGGGGTGGGAGTACTCAGGCTTGCCTAATTTTCCCCCAACAGATACCAGAAGAAAAAGGAAGCAATTCAAGATTTCGCATTAGGGTTACGACCGCACTCAAGCGTTCCTGTGGAGTTTTCTTCGGCTCTTCTATATGTAAGTTAAGTTTTGGGCTTGAACGCCCGTATTGTCATTAAAGCTGGCCATTAGGTCTTACTTTAATCCAATTAACTCTTTTTAAATGGCTTATAAGTAGGCATGATACACTGTTAAGCCGCAACAGAACTCCTGGGCTGTTGCAGGCCGTACGACGTCCCTGTTCCCTAAAATTGGGGGCGTTACACCTCGCCTCCGGGAAGCACACCTTGAACCCCCCCCCCCCCTCCGCGCGGTCCTCGCAGAGGGCGACGCCGAGCCACCACGCATCGTCGAGGAAAGCGTCCACGGCGGCGTGCTCCGTGGGGGGCTCGGGCGACGGGGGAGGCGGGCGCGGGCGGACCTGCCACGCTGGCACGACCTCCCGGAGCGGGCGGCTGGATTCTTCGGAGACCACAAGGGTGTCGTAGTCGACGGTGTAGCTCCGGAGGTTGGGGTGGAAGCGCACGACGACGGCGGCGAAGTGGGCCCCGCAGAAGCCGGGCTCGTCGGGGAGCACCTCCACCGCGTCGCCGGTGCGGAACCCCCCGGCGGCTGGTGGCGGCGGAGTCGCGGCGACCGCATTGGACTGCGGTGGTAGTGGTAGCGGCGGAGCACAGAGCAGGCGTCGAGCAGCACGAAGAAACAATCAAACAGAGGGCTGGAATTTTTGTAATAATTTATTTTTGAGTAAAGTCCATTACCGGTCCTTAAATTTTTTATTCTGTATCATCTCGGTCTATAGACTTTCAAAGTGTGTCATCCCGGTCCATAGACTTTCAAAGTGTGCCATTGCTGTGATAAAAACCATGGACCAGGATGACACGGCATAAAAAGTTTAAGGACCGGGATGACACAGCCAAGACCCGTAACGGGCTAATTTTGAGACCCAAAGAGTGTTTAGGGACCGGGATGACACACTTTGAAAGTCTATGGACCGGGATGACACAGCATAAAAAGTTTAAGGACCGGTAATGGACTTTACTCTTTATTTTTTATACAGAATTACAACAATATGCATACGTTTTTTATTTTACACTAATAATCCTATGAGACCATATGGTGGTTACCCTATGGTTGTGATAAGTAATTAACTTTTGGATTAGAGTTTTTATGGAGTTTAAGTTTGGTTTTTGAGGATTTTGTAAAATATCGCATTTTGCCTGACCACTTCGTCGCTTACAAGTTCGCCTGGACTGCGAGTACTGGAGTATTTGAAATTTACGACTTTGTAGTTCAGCGATCCAAATAGTCTTTTGCTGAGTAGTTCGAAGAGCTAGTCCGAAGATACTCTGTAGTCGAGAGGACTCGGTACTCAGTAATCGAAAGGTCTCAGTACTCGATGATCATAGCTTACTACCTGGTCGATGTTTGGTAGTCGTAAGCCTTTGTGATCGGTGGTCATAGCGATCTGTTGTGATAGTCGTAGCGATCTGTTGTGATGGTCGTAGGCTTCAGGGTAGATACTTGTTGGCTTCAAGTGCCTCATTTCTTAAGCACCCGAGTACTCGTGTCAGACCAGCCAATGGTCTGACTGACCTGTGCTTGGCAGGCAAACTGGCTTCTCTCGGTGGTCTAAGGTTGTTCTCTGGAATTCTTGGGGTTTTGGTCATGGTTTGATATAAGTGTTGTTGCTACTGTGCACATGGGTTTATTGTTTGGTCCTAAGTTTAGGATCAGTAATTTGGG
Organism: Dendrocalamus latiflorus; assembly: GCA_017311315.1. Lineage (NCBI taxonomy): Eukaryota > Viridiplantae > Streptophyta > Magnoliopsida > Poales > Poaceae > Dendrocalamus > Dendrocalamus latiflorus. The sequence goes on from CM029662.1 coordinate 1,758,363, forward strand.
TGCTTACATTTTGCATTGTACATTGTATGGATGAATTACGTAAATTGATGTCTTTGTGTATCGTGCGGTGCTACATGATGGTTTGCTTGTTTGTGTTAGTTGGAAGACTTCGGATCTAGGTCATGATGAGGCGTAGGAGGATCGGGACTAGGCACAGGGTGGTGCTAAGGTCCAGAACGGTCAAGGAGACGCTTAATATGACCGAGGCTTATGGGGTGGTTACAATCTAGGACGACGAGGAATCAGAGCGAGAGCTACCGGTGATGGACATGATGGGCAATGACAATGTGAATCGGGACTAGGCTCAGGGAGGAATTGAGATCCATACGGTCAAGGAAACCAGGTGATGTCATGTGCGAGAAGAAGTATGTGGTGAGCCAAGTGACTTAGGTCATTTGCAAGCGAGGACGGTTCAGTGGGATCCAGATGCGTGAGAGGCTTGACGGCAAGTCATTGGGGCCACGTGGAGGATGGCGAAGCATGGACGATACTTCGTGGAAAAGGAGCTGGAAACTTCATCGAAAGCAGTAGATGGGTACTTTTGGTAAAATTACTCAATACCGGAAAAGCATGTGTTAGTAAAACTTGGTGTTAGGTGGAGTTAACGGGTTATCCCTGGTTTGGCCTAATGAGTGAATCCATTAGATTTTTGTTCAAGTTGTGAGCCTATATAAGAGGAGGAGAAGCAAGAACTAGGGTTTGAGAAGGTTGGCTAAGCCTTTTGGTAGCTAGCTCTTCCTCCCTCCCATGGGAGGGAGGTAGGTTAGAGAGTGTGTGTGATCTAACTTTAGAGCTTCGCCCTCCTGAGTGGAGTGGCTGTAAAACCAATCATTTTAAATGAGCAATACATCAATCTTTGATATACCTTTTATATATCTTCTTATCTGATTGATTTTGCTCTGGTTTTGAGTTGATTTTTCCTCTCTTCTCTCAACCCCTTTTTGAATTCATCGGTTGATTGAGTTGCTCTTATTTTAGTTGGTTTGATCTCTTTTCTACCCTTCTCTTGATCATGCTGTGCCAAGGACATGAACTGTAACATCCTGGAAAATATAAATAATGAATTATGGAGTTTTTGGATTATTTTAATTGCTTTTTATTTGAATTGGAGTTTATTGGCTTTTTGAAATTATAAAGGAATTTTAAAAATAAAAAGAAGGAAGGAAATCACACGTAAAATGATACAGCATGAACATCAAATGAAGAATCTGGAAAGATGATCCATAAAGTGCTAAAAGAGAATTGTAATTAAGCATAAGATATCATCCCTAAAAATCAGGGCAAACAAATTAAAGGAAGTTAATATTCATGTATATATGCAAAGAACCATATGTATATAAGGACCTATACACATATATACACATGAATAACATAAATAAATAAGTATGTACATTTTGCACAAAAATCAGGGAAGGAAAGGAAAATATATATAGGTATATACCCAAGATGTATGTGCAAATGTATCTACATATAAAATTCAATTGTAAAAACAAAAGAAAAAAAATGAAAAAAAAGAAAAACATTCGGCCGGGCCGGCCATCACCCCGGCCCAGCCCCCTCTCCACGCGCGGTCGCTCAGCGCAGCCAGCGCGCACGCCCGGCCCAGCACCGCGCTCCCGCGGCCCAGCTTCTCGCGCGCGCCCGCGCCCGCTGCCGAGTGGCCCCGCCCCGTCCCCGCGCTTTCTCTCTGGCCGGTGGACCCCACCCTGCCAGGGTCGTCTCCCTCCTCCCTCTCTTCTCCACGCGCCCGCGCCGCTCTCTCGCTCGCGCTCGCTCCTCTGCGCAGCCAATCCGTTCTCCCTCTCTCACCTCGCGGACATTTTAAAAGCGCTAGCTACAGGAGGGGGGAAGCACTTCCCCGCTACCTCTCTCCTCCGCAAAATCTCGGGGGATTTGGTTCATCCCCTCCTCACCGGCGTGAACAGCGGCGGCCAAATACCGCCCCTGCCGTGCGCCGCTCCTCCAGGCTATAAATACCCCTCCTGGGAGCCGCAATCGCGCCGCAATACCTCCCTCGTCCCTCCTCTGCAAATAATTGAGCTATAACGCCCCCAAATCCCCACCGCCAACTTCTTCTTCCCCACGGCCGGCGACCGTGCCACCATTGATTCCGGGCATCTCCGGCCGATTCCTCCCTCCTACACCCTCTTCAGGACACGGCGAAGTAGATTACACTCTCCACCGAGCTCCCCGACCTCTCTCCTTCGCCGGCGTCGATCAACCCCTTCGGACCGCCGCCACCGCTCGTCGCCAGCCTTCTCCGGCCACCGTCGTCCCCAGCCGTCAACACCAGAAGCTTCCTCATTGCGCCAGGGTTACATTCTACGCAACCCCCGAGCCTCCCGACCACCGCTCGCCGCCGGCCACCGTCGTGCCCGACTTCCTCTGCCCGGCCGCCTCCCCGAGCTACCTCAAAAGGTATACCTACCCTATATGGGTAAGCATCGCTCGCGCGGCCGAGTGGCTTTCAGCGTTATTCCTTCCTCCCCCTCACTCCCGCGGCGCGCGTTCGAGCCCCCGGCTCCGCGCGTAGCGGTCGAGTTTCTTTTAATTTCTGAGCTGACAGGTGGGCCCCTCATGTCAGCCACTGCAGACAGAGCCGTTCGCTGACAGCTGGGTCCCACATGTCAGTGGCACATCTGCACCCAGCCCATGCTGACATGTGGACCCCATGAACAGTAACCGGACCCGCATGTCAGTAGCACAGAACGTAAATAAAAAGGGAAATTTAAAATAAATCTGAAAATACCAGTGGACCCCACATGTCAGGATTTTAGAATTTTCAGATTTGACCAAAACAGAGAACTTTGACCAATCATAACTTCTACATTTTAACTCCAAATCAAGTGGGACAAATTTCTAAATTTTTCTAAATTCAAGATCTATTCAATGAAACTGAAATCATAATTTTTGGAGTTCATTTGAATTTTGGTGATATTTTATTGATTTGATGTTTTCTTTTTATCCAAATTTTCGCGCACGATTACAATAGCCTACGAAGCGCAAGAAGAAGAGATCGAGGCCGCAGCACTAGAAGCCCCAGATAATCAAACACCCGACCACTATGACCAAGGCGAGTCAATACTTTGATCATGTTGAACCTACATTTCTGCAAATTACTTTGTTTTAAATTAACAAATTGCATTGCTGTTATTTTTATACAAAGGCATGCTAAATTTGATATTCTAGTTATATGCCGTTGTTTACCTTGAATAATATTACCCCCCTCCTTTGAGTATTTGAATGGGTGAACCTTGTCGCCATAGCAAAAGTATAATAGTAACATTTCGAAAATAAGTCTGTAACCGTATGCCATGCTTAGCATTGATTAGGAACTCGGGGCAAGAAATTGTCCCGAGCATCACTTTTATTCATGAGAAATTGGTTTGGGCAGTCATTGTGATAATGACTGGTATATGTTGGATATGATTATTTTACACTCCCAAGATCTCCAACTTGCTTAATTATCTAGGCGGATTGGTTCGATGGTGTGTATGTGTGTGGTGGAGTGATTGCATAAGTGGGTTAGTGGTAGACCGCCCAGATACCACTAAGGACTGAATCTTGTCATGTCACCCGTGTAAAACAGTACAACCACAAGCTGGCAAAGTGTAGGCAGGGTTTACTAATTTGTGTGGCTCTAGGTGGTTACGTGAAGGTATGACCACGAGCAAAGGGATGGATGGTCGCATCCCCGCCTTTGCCCGTGATGGCTCACGAGGGACCCTTCCCGAGGGATGGTCGGATCCTACGGAAGGTAGACCTTAGCGGGCGTAACCACAATAGGACTATGCATTGTAACAATCCTGTGATAGTCTACTCAACCGCATGGCTAAGGAATCATGTGGGGCAACGGGTGGATTTATCTCTTGTGGGTAAAGTGTGCAAAACTCTGCAGAGTCAAAACTATTCGAATAGCCGTGCCCACGGTCAAGGGCAGACATGGGAACTTAACCAGATATAGTTCTATTTCAAAATGCTTTATGATGGGTTGGAAAAAGTGAAAGGGCAGTGTAAGGCCCTAGTTTGGAATTGTCCTGGGTGTCGTCCCAGTGGTAAGTTAAGCGGCTATAACGCTGAAAAAGGTCATACGGTGTGATGCCGTATGTAGGGAGAGGTTATGGTGATATTAGGCATATGGTGTGATGCCATATGTATGGAAATTAATATTAATACTCCTTGAACATTATGCTTTTGTTCAAATGCTAGGTCTTAGGGAATTTTTATATAATTGTATTCAAAAGCACTCTTCGCAAAAGAAAATAAACCCAAGCCATCATTTGGTTAGCCATACATGTTATATACTGCATTCTGTGTGTTGATTCGCTGAGCACGGGGTCGGAGTGCTCACGCTCGCTTTGCGGCAACAATCCAGAAACAGGAGCGCAAGACCACTACGCCTACGAGGAAGCTCCCGCTACGGAGGAGAAGAATGACGAAGAAAACTAAGGCGTAGGCTTCGCTGTTTAATCATGGACAAGTAGACATATGGCGTTGTGTGCACGTATGTTACTAGCTAGCTGGTGACATATAATGTACACAGTACCTTCCAGTCGCTTGCCTGTGGATTTGGGTTTGCTTTTGCTGTATTTCCGCTGTGCGTATTTGTAATAATGACATTTGGCCTAGTCGGCCCCTTTTGTAAACTCTATCACCCGACGTGGTGTATTTCAGTCTATGTAATATAATGGTTGATTATGCGATGTATGAAATGATTCAGCAATGTACCTGTGTGCACTAACTACTGATCCAGGGATTAGTGCAGTGAAACACAGTAAGATTCGGATTGAAAAATCCGGGTCTGACATGAACGAACAGAGATAATCTCTTGAGATCAACCTCCAATCATCTAGATACTTCAATAGCAAGATTTTCAAGAAACCCTGTTTTTACTCGTTCTTGGCCTAATAGGATTATTTCTTGATCCGAGAGTTTTTGGGTTGATTTCTTCAGTGATCTTTTTTGCTGTGACATGTGGGAATGTGCTCAAACCCATCTTGGCTATCTTTTACCCACGAGCAAGATCTGATCATTGATTTGGTTTTTAGTTTTTAGTTGGTGTGCACTGCTTTAAATTGCAAAAATGTATCAAATTTGTCATGGATTTTTTGATCTAGGAATGGAATAACTTCCTAAGACCTTAATAAACATGCGTGCAAAGTTTCACAGCTTTTGGTTCAGTCGATTGAAAGTTTTGTGGATTTGAGATCTTGCGGTCGGGCTGAAACCCCTGTCCATATGGTAGAAATGGTAGTATCGCAGGCTGTGTAGCGGTAGTACCGCAACTCCTATTCTCCGACCACTTTGATTTTCAACCATTCATTGGTCATCGACCTCACTGGTCAAGGTTCAATTTGATTTGACCCCTTTGATCTTGATCACTAATTGGTTGTAGACCACTCTGGTTATATTTCGAACTGTTATGATTACTTGGGTTATTAACTACACGATTGATTTTCCGACAACAGCTCCTGGTTTCGACCACGTTGATTTCGACCACGCTGGTTTTGACCATGTTGGTTTCGACCACTCTCTGATTGTTGACCACTCGAGTTGTAACTCGACCACGTTGGTTTTCGACTAATTGGTTGTAGACCTAGATGCCGTCGTGTGCACCCTAGCATACATGATGCGCCATCAGATCACCATGCCGGTCGTGCTTATGAACGATGACCACGACGCCGACCTCTTCGCACAATATGTTGCCGTTACATAGCAGCCTGGCATGTACATGGTCTCGTACTACCGCAAAATCTTGGAGCACCTCGATGGAGAGTGGTGAGGGCCAGAGGCATCACAATGCTGGTGCACATCCTTGGGAAGGAGAGAGGAAGATAAGGATGAGGATGTGGATCATGATGTCGATGTTGACGTGGGCATCTTGTTAGTGAAATTTATCCGCATAGATGCCACGTTAGCGAAACCAGGGTGGTTTTGGTCTAGGGAGATAAAATGGCCAGTATCAAGAGTTGAGAGTTGTAAAACATCCAGTTTTACAGTTTGAGTTGAAACGTAGACTTTCGCAAAAGTTGAGAGTAAAGTAAGGTTATTCCAAAACTAAAAGCCTAGCCCTTAACTAAAAGCTAATCTTCTAAAGAACAAAATAATAGGCCAACCTGACAACTCAACCCCACCACCCCCATCTAAGGACCCAATTGCCATGAAATATCATGATCTAATCAATGGACTTTGAATGTCACCGCCATCACATTATGCAACACACCTAACAGTGCCAACTAGATTCTAAAATTAATAAGCAAATAGAGTGGCAACAAGCAACCAGACTTGCATGGTGTAGTAGCAAAGAGGTGCAGAGGGAGCACATGTAGTAGAGCACAAACACTCTCTTGGCAAGGCTATTTCTCTGTTTCATGTCTTCATTTGTTATTGGGTAAATTGCACCAAAAGTATACAAATTTTTGAGGTGAGTGCATTTAGGTCAATCAACTTGTTAAACCATGTAAAAGAGGTAAGAGGTTTTACAAGACTGACAAGCAATTCATGTGGCGCTAATGTTTATGTGCCGTTTTATGCGGCAATTCTTCTCTTTCTTTCTCTCTTTTCACCCACTATTCTCTATTCTTCACATACTCTCTTCTTACTCTATCTGTCGAATCCTAGTTGTCGCTGATGAGGTTTCTTGACCAAGTCAATATATTCTGTCAACAAGAGTCAAAATAAGACTCCTTGTCTAGGCCCACATAACTAGGGTCCACTAAGTACCTTGTCTAGCCTGTGAGTACATAAAAAAGGAACTTTCCCTCTTTAATAAATACAACTGGTCGAAGACCAGTTATACCCAAACGATGACCAATTATGGTCAATTACCACCAAAAACTATTCGCTTCATCAAGCAGAGTATTAGCACATCAGGGCTAATATGGTTTTCCACATGAGTGTTTAATTTGACACGTGAGAGCACTTAATAGCATTTTTAACAATTTGCGGTGTTTGACAAAGGACACAATGTTTCAAGACACAGAAAAGATTCGCGTGTGAAGTCAAGAGACACCTATTCAAACATTAACTACAACTATTTAGATTTATATAAATAGGGAGGCCTACGCACCTACAACAACACAACAAAATGATTCACATTCATTGTCACACTCTTGTAAATACTCTTTGGCCACATTAATAAAGTTTATTGGTGATTAGTGTTTTCCTTCGTCAATCTTGCAAGTTTGATAGTAGGCAACCTAGTCCCGTGCATTGACAATCGCTTTCAAGTCTCAGGCCGCGCCCTCTTGTCGAGAAGTGGAAGTAGCATGATCCGCGAGGAGGCATGGCAGTAGAAGGAGGTTATATAAATAAAGGAGGGGTGCCACTTGATGACTCGACGTATTCCTCGAACAGGGACTGTGGAAAATAGTCAGATGCAGCCGACACATCTAGAGCACGTGGATGGGCCCATCGCCTTCTTCTTCATTGCCTTTTTTCTCCATCTACATCTACTAACAGCTGCATTAGCTCCATATGCATGTCATGCGACTAGAAAGTAATAAAAATTTACCTTGCAATTAATCCCATCACTGGAGTAAGCTTGCAGCTTCCTTCTCAATCAAAACCAAATTACTTTTGAATGCTTAGAATGGTGTTGATGGACACACTGATGGACATAGCAAGCGGGGTGGAGACAGAGGCCTTCACCTTCTCATGTCAGCGTCCACATCAACACCGTATAAGCATTATATTAGTGAACGTTGATACCTTATCATCCTTGAAAAACCTCTTTTAGACCTCCTTTGCATTGTTTAACAAGTTCATTGTTATTTTTTAGTGACCTAGATGTATTGATCTTATAAGTTTGTGTACCTATGATACAATTTACTATTTGGTAATCCGTGATCGGTGTACATGCCATGCATGCATGCACATACATACTTACTGCACTTTAAAGGGGACTACTCTGCTCTTGCATCTCTGGGGCTGCGATGATCAGTGGTTCAGTACTGCACCCTGATGCTTGGAATCAATGCCAAGATAAGGATATCAGCTGAAGCCATGTTTTCCCCTAAAAAGAAGAAAAACGAAGGCCCATTTGGCATACTTTACAGTTCTCTGATAAGCTGTTTTTATAGGATAGAGTCGCAGTAATTAAGCAGTTTGTAAAACCATGAAAACTATTAGCGCGCATAAACCATATAATCAACCCTAAAAGCTACACCTTTCTAACAGATGTCATCTGCCATAATCTATATAGAGAGAGGTCACCTCTATTTTGAAACACATAAATCATACTCGGATGAGTTTTTCTCATTTGTTCTCATATCATCTGTTATCTGATGTTTTTTCCTGGCCTTTATGTTTTTTTTAAAAAAAAGATCCTATGTTCCAAACAGAAGAAAAGACTTTATCCCATATATATCATAAGGCGTTCCTGACAAAAAAAGTCATATATCATAAGATTTCTTTGTGATCACAGTTAAATCTTACATACATGAGCAGTTTTCCTATCCTTGAGAAGGTACCAAGAGGTACAAGGTATTAGATCTAGCCGTTCAATCAGTGTGATCAACGGCTCAAAATTTGGTACCTCTTGGTACCTCGCGTCCGGTACCACTAGGTACTGCCAAATCTCAGCCGTTCGATCAGTGTGATCAACGGTTTAAATTTGGTATCTCTTCCCCCTCAAGGATGGTAAAATTTCCCTACATATATATATATGGACGTGAGATTCCGAAGCTTATAGTCGAATTAAGAGCCATATTATATGTGCTGCACTAATACTCTCATGGGTAAATTAAGACGTTAAGTAGCTAGGAGTACTACACAAATGCTGGGGTATTCAATAGGCATGTAAAGGCAGAAGCTGTGCCTGCAACAAGCAGAATGCCTCACTCTCGACTCCATGCACGGTGTCTTGAAGACCACATGCTCTCTCCCATTCCCCATGAGAAGAAAAGAACTCAAAGAAGAGCTCCTGGGAACTTAGCATGAAGACGACGCCTTCTCCAGTTCCTCTCGCTTCAAATTGCGTGCTCCTCCACGTGCATGCCATCAAATGGCTTCAGAGTTTGGAGCACTCTTAGTTTGAGCAATATACTAGCAGTTTCACTCTCTCTCTCTCTCTCTCTCAATCCATGAGGCTGCTCAGCTCTTATGGGAGTTGGTGAGGCAGCTAGTGTATCTTAACTTCAAGAGGAACGAAAAAAAGAGAGGAGATTTTAGATGTCTCAATGATCGGTCCTGATGCAAAACACACTTTGAGAGGTAGGCCTCTTGAAATTCCAGGATTCACATGGCCACTGCAAACTCCTAGTCAGTTTCATATGACCATTATCTAACAGCTGTTTTCTACTAACTAGATGATTGCTAGTATTTCACTTAAATAATAGGCGATTAACTGTACAAAGTAAGTCATTAGCTAGCTTGAGAACACTACAATACAAGTAGGGTACATTTACATACACGATCAGCCATCAAATTGGAAAATCAACAGTTGGGGTGCACCCTAGCCACATATATAGCTCCAATCAGTAGACAAGAGATCAAACCCCAAACCTCTGTTACGGTTGCTTAAATTAATGTTTATAGTAGCTGATCCAAGCTATATATACTAATGCATATTTTAAACACAATCAAGACAAAAAGAGAGGAGAAAACAAGGACAGAGATTCCCCTCCTGAAAGCCAGGCTAAAAGGCTTGGGAGTTGGGAGCCACTTGTCCCTACTTGCAGTTCAAGGAGGCCCCTATATCAATCCATTAGATATTCCACTACACTTTGTTTGGGAGTATAAATCTGCACCCAGGTGAGGAGGAGCAGCAGCAGCAAGGAGATATATCAGTGTGGGGGGTGGAGCCTTCTCTACCACTAGTTACCAGTACATACATGCATGCTACCTGCTGCATGCTGCATCTCTGAAGTCTGTCCTCAACGCAAGAGCAGGTGCACGGTCTCTCCATTTCCCTTCTAGCTAACACTTCCTGTCAAAAACTTGTTCTTCCTGAAGCCTCAGCTGCTTCTTTCACTGCATGCAGCCAATAGGTTGCTGCTCTCTTCTTGCATTTTCTCACTAGAGAAATATCTCTTAGATGTACAGTTAAGTGTTTAAGAGAAAATTTTGTGAGCTATTTTTTTTACTATGTATATCCTTTGTGTATATCGATCCGTCACTTCGATGTGCTGTTCTAGCCCCGAAGTTCCAATCAGCCTCTCTGTCTTCTTGATTTTCAGTACTATATCATTCTTCACTTGTTCTATATATATTTCCCCCCTTTTATGTTCTTTTCCTTTTGCTTGGAATTTAACTGTTGATTTGATGACCGTATGCTTCGACGCGTGCATTTCCTTGTGTTTCTGCAGATGTTTGTTTCCAAGCTAGCAAAGGATGACATACTGGATGATCAAAACCCTAGATCTTGCTGCACCGGTAGCAACATCAGCGTAAGATGCTATCTTTCTTTAAGAAATTGGAAAAGAGCAAAGTAATATAATTGTTCATGCAGTATCTTCTTATCTTATTATTTTTAACACGTTTCCAGATTAACAAGAGGGAAGAAGCATCCAGCTGCATGTTTTTAGTCTATGATCGTCATCAAAGAGCAGACTTCCCAACAGGGAAAAGTGCCACCAAATCGCCGCTTATACGATTGCAAGCACAAACTAGCATAGTAACACCCACTTAGTCTATGCACCGGTGCTATCCCGATCGAGCTTTTCATCCTCAAAAACTCTCCACCGTCTCCCCTAGTTAAACCATATGTTTGTTTTCTGGCTTCTCGTGCCAGGATTAATGTTCTTGACCTTGTAAGACCTTTTCTTGACCTTGTAAGGCCCTATCTCTTTGTTTATCTCTTCATTACCCATCTCACCCGTTTCTTTCTTGCTATCCATCCAATTAAGTTTGCCCTCCCCGTCTTCCCCGGGTATCTCCAACCTCACATTTCCTTCTCCCTTCTATCCCTCCTGAGCTATGTATCACCACATGCGATCAGAAAATTTAGATGAGAGATGATTGGAACAAAATGTGTAGTGTTAAATTTTATATTTCATGAGAGTGCTACCTTCGTGCCTCCTTTTTTTCTCCCTAGCTAGGTGCAATAAAATTAAATATGTAACGGGCCAATCACCTCTCATTTGAACATGTACTCTCATTAACGAAGTGGTAGTAACTTAATCTGTACTGTAATGTTCTGTTATTTGGTACTTTGTGGAATTCATTTGAAGTGGTATGTATATATATATTCCTAGCCTGCAACTTGTGCAAGGAATATATAGCTTGTGAGTTGTGTGATCAGCATGTAGCTAATTGAGCTTTTTAATCCATGGGGTGACATGTTGAGTGCGTGCATTTGAGAGCATGAGAGGAAATATATATAGCTAGAGTGCATGTTAAATTATCAGTGCATCTGTAGCCCCAACACCTGGAAAGGTGGTCTGTCCGTGGACCTCTCGATCGCACAGTTACACGTACCAAATCTTCTCCCGGGAAATCATTGCGTTGCGTTGCACTGCCCAGCAAGCTGCAGCCTTTTTCTGCTACGATCCTGCGCTCTCCCCAGAAACCAATCGATATATTGCGTTGTTCTACAGATCAGCCATCAACGGTAAGCGTTAAATATATGTGTATGTGTGTGTGTGTAGGATAGGTGTATCAAAACCATTCGTCTAACAGTTTTATGACTAAACTCGATCAGGTCCTGTTTGAAACATGCGTAGGATCATCTTTCCAGATTTCTAAGGAAATCAAACTGTTTCACGTTAACCATATATAGTGTCTTTTTTTCAAGGTATTTCTGAGGAAAATCAAGCTGTTTAACGTTAATTAACCATAGTGTGGACCGTGGAAATTAAATATGGCGCGTCAAACTAATTATATTAAACCCCCCAGAGCCAGAGCTTTAGGGCCTGTTTGGAACACAGGAATTTCACAGAATTTTTACAGAAATTTTGCAGGAACAATTCAATTCCCGCAGGAATCGGGAAAAATTCCCGCATTCCAAACAGGGCCTTAGGGGATTGTGTACCTCCTGGATCTCCGGGCGGGCCCTACGTACCGTGCACGTACACCCACCATGCATGCACGTACCCCTGGCACCTGAGTGCTCACGTACATGCACAGTCATACATGCTACACGACACGCTAGCTAGCTAGCTAGAGGTGACAGCCCAGCTTGGCTTGTCTAGCTGGTGTACGTGTGTAACATATGCATCGTGCCACATACACATTTGTGTGCCTGGCTCTCGGTCTCGTCGTCTCGTGCATCAGCCAGTTGAGTCCCTGATTTCTGGATTTTTGATTTCTTTGAGAGTTAAAATAAATAGAATGATTTTTAAAACAGATTGTTTAAATGGCTTATTTATTCTAAAACCCGTGTGCATGATCTATATCGATATCTCCATCATCTACTATCGTATCAAAAACATTAACAAAAAATTATCAATTATAACAAAAAAAATCACACAAATAAAAATAATCAATTATAACGAAAATCATTAGCCATAGCTGAAAAGAATATATCATTCATACGACGCCGTGCCATTCAGGGCCCACGATAGATTACACACATACATGCAGAGGCGTAGACAGGCCGAGGCAGGGCCCACTGCAAAAATCCGCTGCAAGGAAAAATCAAAGCCTTTACTGTTTAACGCTACAGTAAAATACATTGAGTATTTTAGCTGGGCCTCGGGCTATTGCCCAGACGGTCCGAGGCCCAGCTCCGCCTCTGCATACATGCATGATTGACTCTGGACTTTAATTTAGTTATATTTTTCTCGGTTAATATATATTTCACTTCGCGGGGGGGAGTAGCTAGCTGCATGCACGCGCCTCTCTGATGGATGGACGGACGGACGGATTTCCCTGCTGGCTCTTGTACTGCTCATGCCGTGCCACGCCACCATCGATCGACGTGTCATGCTACATACGCTGCATGCTGTGCGAAACATAATATATACTTGCACAAGTACATTCTCTTTTTTTTTGTCTAGCTTGCAACTTCATATATACTTGTAACTTAGGTTCAGCTTCGATCGATCGGCCGTCCAGTCACGCATGCATGCATGCATGTTAATTAATGAAGATTTAAATCTCGGCGTGCATATGAATGGTATATGCACAATTAATGAAGATTAGTGAAAGACATTTAACTCAGCGTTGGCATGTGCTGTGCATGGGCCTGACCTGAAACGCGAATTATATATACGCATGTCACTGTTAGTTGGCCATGCTCTTTTGGATTTTAGTTTCTTTGAACATTAAAATAAACAAAATGACTTCTTAAAATTAGAATTTTCAAACAGCTTTCTAATTCTAAAACGGTATACGCCGCCCACATCCACAGTAGCGGATCCAAACCCAGAGCTGCCCGAGTTTCAGCCTTGAGTCTAAGATAAAAAAAACTCATTATAAAATTTACAAAAATACCTCATATGTAGTGAATGTCACTCATGATGCACTATCCAGCTCGAGGCGTTGCTCCAACCTAGCTCCGCTCCTGCATGTCCACGTCTCTACCGCCGCTGCCATCTCGAAAAGTGCACACAAAAGCCATCGCCGTAGCCCAAAAGAATAGATTCAACCTAGGCCATCCATTCCTAGCCAAGCACATCGCCGCTTGGGTCAGTTCGGCTCGTTAATATATGCCTATCACTGTTAATTGGGTATGCTCTTTTGGGCTTTTGGCTTCTATAAAAATCAAAATAAACAGGATGACCTTTTAAGGCGGGCTTTTTAAACAATTTTTTGAGTATAAAACAATGTACATCATTCATATTGATGTCTCTATCTTCTACTAATGTCTTAAAAAATACAGACAAGAGTCATCCGTCGCAATCGAAAAGAACATAGCCATGCTGGTTATGCCGCTTTCAATCTGAGCCGCCCATTCCCAGCCGAGCACGTCAAGTCAAGATAGGTCGCTTGGGCCGGTTCGGCTCGTTATTCTCGTGGATGGCCCAGTCGTATTGTTTGTCGCCTCGAAGCTCCGAGCCTTCTCGTTCTGTTCCCCTTCTTCCCCTCGACGGCGGCGGCGGCAGCCAGGGTTTAGAGGAGGAGGAGGAGGAGCTCGTGCGGGGCAACCCGCGATATCGTCCTCGCCATCGCCGAGTGCCCTGTTCGCGCATCGGCGGTCGGGATGCGGGTGAAGGTGATCTCGCGCTCCACCGACGATTTCACGCGCGAGCGCAGCCAGGACTTGCAGGTCACACCTACGTTGCTTCCGTTCTTGCCGCTGCTTTTTGATTGCTTTGACCGGTGGCAGTGATGAATTCGTTGTCTTGCTCCCATGCGATGTAGCCATACTTTAGTTCTGTCATACGGTACAGCAGGAACTGTGCTGTTGCAATCTGCTCACTCTTTCCAAAGCTTCGAGTGTGTTCACATGCGAGTACGGACGGTTGGTAATTCTATTTCTAGTTAAATTGGTGTAGATGTAAATTTCTGAGGGCCCAAGTTGATCCCCTTTTGCTGGAATTTTGTCCCCCTTTCGCGAAGTTACTCGCTTAGGGTTCTTTTTTTCTTAATTCAGTTTCCATTGGGGATAGAAAAAACATCTTTGCGTTTGCCAGACATCAAATATCTTGATCAAGTATTGACTGGATAAGATGCCTCATTGTTTTGACCATTTTTAAAAGGCCTCTTTGTCAAAACTAAATGTTATACATAATTGCGAACTTAGGATTTGTTTCCCCGAAAAATTTCAATGAGTTTATTGAATGCCACTGCCAGCAGTAAGAATACTCCTTTTCTTAGTACTGACAATCCGTATTGCATTTGCTTGTCCCAACAGAAAGTATTCCGCAATTATGACCCAGAACTTCGTACTCAAGAGAAAGCTGTTGAGTACACTCGGGCTCTTAATGCTGCCAAGTTAGAGAAGGTATACCTCTCTCTTTCTCTCCCCCTTACTTATCTGCATTCATGTTTTGTTCTTTACCTTGTATTTTGATGAGAATTTTGCTGCTCTTCTTTTCAGATATTTGCCAAGCCATTTATTGGAGCAATGGATGGGCACATTGATGTTGTATCGTGCATGGTAAAAAACCCCACTTATTTGAAAGCAATATGTTCTGGCTCGATGGATGGGGGTAATTATCGTATTTCTGTGCTAGCTTGCTGGCTTTGTCTCCTTGAATTTGTTTTACTATTTCTTAGTGAACTATTACCTTATTTTTGTCATGTTTCAACAAACTCCCACTTATTAGCTTGTTCTTTAATGGTTCGCTGAAACTCATCATGAGATGCCCTTTGAATGCACTTAGAAACTATAATATGAACCTGAAGTCCTGAACGTTTGTGTTTTCTGTGGACTGCTCAAGAATACTTTGCATTGACCAATCAAGATAATAAAATAGCATCTAGTTCAAGTGAACTGCATTATGTGCTATTGTGCTTCAATCGTATCTGATGATCCAAGCAGGTAGGTAATGATAACACTTTATCGCGTTTCTATTATCATAATAATGTCAGTAAATTGACATCTGAAAAGGGAATGGTTAATGTAAATGGCTGTGGGCAAACACAGCATTGTTACTGCCAGTTGGGAGTGTTGGGAACTTGTTCAGTTAAACTAGTTGACTTGTTTAGTTAAATTAAGAGTAAAAGTTTCTAATGTTATATCAGTTTGAGTGACTGAACATAGAGTAATCAAAATGTGTTACTATTTTGGCACCAATTTTCTCTTGTTATTATATGTAGAGATTGGCATGTTTGGTTCCCTTGCTCACCCTTGCTTTGCAAGGTTACTGGGAAGGATGCGTGTTTGTTTCCCTTGGCAAGCCTTACTTTTCGGCAAGGATTTCCTTGCTTTGATGGCTTACAGAACAAACATGTCTTTCCACTCTTAAGGAGAAAATGCTCAATGTATCATTTCACATGGATTAAATTGTGATAGTGTCCTTGGACTGGAATGTGTTCATGGCTGTCAGATTTAAAATCTGGTGACACGTCTTGTCAGTTGCAAGTTGCAACTTCCCTCTTTTCCCCATTCTGGAACTCAATCCATTCTATTTGCTGTAGACAAATTAATTTCATCCTCAAGATCAATCTCATGTTGTAAATTTAGTAGTATCTTTAAATACAACCGAATTCTCCCTATTTATTCTTTCTGCAATCCCCTATTATGGTGTAGCTGATTAGGTTTCTTATATGACCATCCCAGGCTCTTAAGGCATCTGTTTTTGGAATGTCAACTGTGTCCAAATTATGCGTCTTGCTGCCATTTGTTGCCAACTAACATAATGTTATTGGAACGCCAACTATATTTGTTCAGTTGAAACATTGCATGTTCTCATTCATCATGCAAACTTAGATGTCTTTTTTCATTTTCATAAATTTTTTGGTGGCATCTTGCTTAATATTAATTGCTTTTAGCCGCTATTTCAGTAACTGCTGAAATATGGAAAAGCTAATGTATTCTTTGCTTATGCAGACAAGGTGCAATTCAATATGCTGGAACCCTAGGGAGCCCATGAACTTAACTGCGGTAAGAGTCAAAATATTAATTATGTTGTGATTGTTATAGGCTTTAGCTATCACCTATAAATAATGTTGTTAGTCATAATGAAGGATTTGTGCTATATGCTATAGTTCTGGAGCTGAAATATTTATCATGCTTGTATCTACGAATAATATATAGATTTAGTTTTAAGATTGGCGCTGATTAACATTTAGGAACTTCTGTCCTGATGCTTTTTGTTGCTAGGCAAATGAAGATACAAACTGTTACTCCTTTGATACTAGTAAACTGGATGAAGCCAAAATTGTTCACAAGGGCCATGTTTCAGCAGTGTAAGTAGTATTTGCAAGCAAAATTTTCTAATATACTGATTTATTTTTTAAAAAGTATATATATCCGCAAAGGCCACTCCCTTAGTAGAGAAAATTGGCTGAATGCTATGTAGATTTGTATGTTAAAGTGCACGGGCTAGCATAGAGCATATGAACAAATCAAGGATACGTCAAGCAAAAACCAAAGCTGCAATTATATATTTGTGGTACTTAGTCTTTCATGGGGTTGCTAATTCATCTTAGCTTTGATGAACTTTCTGAAGATGTACATTTGCTTCATTAAGTCCTTGTACACCCAAAAGCTAACATTTCATGTGGTTGATGTTTATCAATCCCATTGGTAACACGCAATGCTCTTTTCTTCTTGATTTTGTTCTTACATGAATTGAGTTGTTCTCAGGATGGATGTTGATTACTCACCAACAGGGCGTGAATTTATTACAGGTTCCTATGATAGAACGGTATGTGTAACTCTTGAAGATCCTACAATGATTTCACATTCTAACCATGTCTTCGTGATTTTTCATTGACAACTTTTGGTTAACGCTTTTGTAGGTACGGAACTTCCAGTATAATGGTGATCATAGCAGGGCGATATACCATACCAAGAGGATGCAAAGGTTCTTTTGTATTCTATTATTTATCACTCTTGCCTACTTTGTTGTTACTTTTTTTATGCCTAGAATTCAGACTGGTTCTCAGCTTCTATCCCCTATTGGCATCCTCTCATTTTGTGTGATACCATGGATCGATTGCCCTCAACACTATTGTGCTTGTGGATACCAAGTAGATCAATTTAGTGGCAGACCAGATTAGATCTATATAGTTTGGGAAAGCAGTTCATTGTCAATGAGTTCCAGAGTAGTCTTTTCAATTCAACCAGTTTGAACAGTTGAATATGTTATTCTGTAACTAGTTCTGAGTACATCCAGTCTGCATTGCAACCTGATCAGTGGCCCTTGAACTATATTCATTGCAACCTGATCAGTGGCCATTGAACTATTAATATAGCAGTTCTCCTGCATGTGCATATATAGTTCTTAGTTGTTACCTGTAATAGTTAGCTATCTTATTTGCTTTGGATCGCATGTTTATTTTCTTTAAAACCTTGTTTTATGGGATTTCCATTTATTTTAACCAATTCATCCCTTATCTTTGCAGGGTGTTTTGTGTGAAATACACCTACGATGGAACCTATCTAGTTTCTGGCAATGATGATACAAATCTTCGGTTGTGGAAGTCCAAAGCTTCTGAACAACTTGGGATTTGTAAGTTCTCTAACACCATGCATTGTTTGCTAGTTGTTGCTATGCCTTGGCATGTTTGTTGCTTGCTCCAATTCTATGTCATGTGATTTGAGGTCAACTTCTTGGTACAAGTGGAAGCTAATTTGGAGTTTTGGACAAGGCACTTGGTTTCTCACTGTGGATGCTCAATGAAGTAGCGTGGCAATAACAGCCTGTTGTTCACATGCACTTAATTGCTTTTGTGCAGCAGTATGATATTCCACCACCAAACACTAATGATGTACGCAATTACGAATGATGGACAACCAACGGAACATGGGAGCACTCTTTGGTAGGGAAAAGAATGAACTGGAACTATTGCCTGTTGTTGATCTTGAAGATAGCACTGTGTGGTGTCTGTACATCAGACTCCTGGTGCAAGCACAAACTATGTCCAGTGTGTTGTCTAATGTAGATGATGCATGGTCGCAAGGAATTTTTTATCATATGTTAGCCAAAAAGAAAAAAAATAGTAACTACAAGCCAATTCCTGCTTGCTCCAGAATTCCTGGTAAGGACGGGAGTTATATTAGGTAAATTGGCAGTGATTATATGTTGGAAGAGACAATTCAAATTGTTCCAGGTTATTTTCAATTTTTCACATTATTATTGCAGGGAATACATTGTTTCATAACATTATTTTGAAAAGAGTATAGTTCATAATTCTTTGGTTTACCCAATTTTAGCCAAAATATGGTCTGTTTCTAGTCAAGTTGGTTTACAGTAAAACCCCCGCCTTGCTGAAAACCACCATGAACGATTGAGAAGTGGTCTTAAGTGCTAGGGTGTTTTTAGATGTGTTGTAGGTGTAAAACCCAAACACATATAAGGGGGGTAGACATTGGAAGTCTGATGGGTTATCGTCCACGAGAGTAAAAATGACACGGAGATTTATACAGATTCGGGAGTCTGAGAGGACCGCTCTACTCCTATCGGTAAGCTAACGGGTGTTTACCTCTGGGGAGCGGGTCCCTGAGGGCTCACCAGTTTGAATATACTTTTTTGTTGCTCAAGAGATCTCAAGTTACAAATGAGGGATACATAAGGTATTTATAGGCTTTTGGGCATATACAAATGACCGAAATACCCCTCATGGAGATAGCTAATCTATAAGTACAAGCGAGGGGCCCTTTCTAGACGGCACAGTAGTTTTTTAATATGTATATCATATAATCAGTCGTCGGCCACACTGTATACGCATGGCCATATGACAGGTGGCCCCCATGTCCTAGAGCATATTCTTAGGCCGCTGGGGGCCCACTCGTCTTTTGGGACCCGTTGGGGATGGATGCACCTTTCAGACAGTTTTGACCCTTGATGATAATCTTCCTGATGCCTGCAGGGGGTAGCAGGAGGTGTAGAGTTGTTGTATTAGCCCCTTGTAGTAGGACCGAAGACGTAGCCTTCGAGGACGAAGGCCTCAATGGGAGCCCCTGCGCCTCTTCCCTTGGGAGCGAGGTGTGAGGGCTCATGGGCATCATTGACAGGCTCTGTCTTCTCTAGGGAGGTGTTTGTTATAAATCCAACAAGATGCCAGAATGGTTTCATTCGATGGTAATCTGCATCAGCAACGCCGAGTGGACTTGTGCAAGATAGACAGAGATGTGCCAGAAATATGAAAATGATGTAGCATCGCTCCAATTAGCTGGTTATTCTGCTTCACTCCAATTAGCTTCAGGTATTAATTGCATTTCCTTGAGCTGTAGTATATGACAGCATGGAAGTGTTGTCCATGCAGTTGAATGCGTGCTGTTGCACGGGCTGACTTGATTTGTGTTAGGCTGCACCTGCCCTGCCACCGCTAATAGCTAGCAGCCTCCACAGTCCAATCTTCAAGGTGCAAGCACGCACGTAACTAACGGTAGTACAGTGCCTGTACTGTTGTGCTGAAAACCATAGTGCACGCGAATGTATGTATCCCTGTTTTGATTCTTCCATCGAACTAGCCGGTGGAAAATTATCCACTTGCATGTAAAGAAAAGGTTGCATCCAACTATACTTTCTCATAGTATACGTGACTGTTTTTTTCATGTATTTATGGTGTATGATTGCGGTTTATAATTTTTGGACTGTTTGTGAGAGAGAGTGCGGAGTAACAGAAATTCATGTGCGGTTTTAGCCTATATAAATGAAGCCGTTATAGTGTGTACTACAATCAACCTGTAGACCTCGTCTTAAAAAGATATTTCATTTAAAAGTTAGTTACTATAAAAAATTAAAAAACAGTTTTTAGAAACCAAAAAAACCTCATAGACTCTCGCCTTCATCTCCTTCCCCAGAATCCGGCAAGTCACCACGCCATTGCCTGATAGGGTCAATCGGATTATGGTACACTCGAGAGGGTTGTCTACGCAAATCTAATGATCCTAATAATCTTGCATGATTTCCCAGTAAATCCTAATTGAACAGTCCGGTTGGATGACTAGCTTGGTTCAAATCTTTTCCTAATTAGGGGGGAGAGCAGCTATAACTTATAAAATACCGTCATGTTTCTGCAACCCTTTCAAGCAGTGTTAGAGCCGCGTATATAGGGAAAGTGGTGGGGGTATAATAAACCCCACACAATTTTGCGCGCACGAAGCATTTACACCTAAAAAGAAGAAATAATCGATGATTTATCGTTTCATGTCTCACTAACATATGATCTCAGGATCTACACGTTAATAGAACATTGAATGGCTAATCATGAAGCGATGATCTTTGTAGCGTCAAATCCTCAAATTTTCCCATTGGGTAATCTGCCACACAAATGCAAACGAATCACGTGCTCGATCCATCCAAAGAGAATTAGTGGAGGGACGAGTCATGGCTGATGTGAACCAGCAGCCTTCGAGTGCAGAGCACCAGGGACTATCGATCTCTGGTCAGCTGGTCAAGTCAGCAAATCCGCGACGATTAAAGATCGGACGGCCGGGATCTTCTCGTGGTGGCCCGGCACGCCCAATCAGCGCCGGTCGTTTTGGTTCTGCCGGGATCCGCACTAGTGGGCCTGGCCTGCCTTATCTGGTCGCGGACGTCACCGTGCTGACCTGGCCCACGTTGACCCGACGACCGGCGCCGGAGACCGGAGACCGCGGCTCTGACCGCCCAGCTGGCACCCAGGATCCCGCCACGTCATCCGCCTGGTTGCCAGCTAGCGGCTGTCTCCCTCCCACGTTTATAATGAGAGCAATCGTCCTTGGCTCCTGGCAGATTTTTCACATAGCTGCTATACACCGTATTTGTAACATTTAGGGCATTTCCATGGGGTATATCCCTTTATACATACAGTCAACTATTTATGTTTATATTTGGGTAATATTGCTCGATCGGTATCATCGCAAAGATCACGAGGCTAGAAAATACTATCTGATGTGTCACTGATAGGATCCTAGGCAGTACATATCATTCTCACAAGTGATGTATTTTTTAACTCCGTGATTACTGCAATGGTACTAAATAAAATATTTCTTTATATTTTGTTGGCATCCTGACGTTCCAAGACTCCGGATCAAATATATCATGTACTGTGTATAGTTTTAATATTCTAAAAGCAGAAAAAACATATAGTGAAGGGGGAATAAGGAGTGTATAGTTTTATTTGCCATATTCGTTTTTCAGTACTTTCTGTGCACCATTTGCCGGTCAAAAGCAATGCAGTCAATTATTTATGTCTATATTTGGGTAATGTTGCTCGATTGGTATCATCGCTAAGATTTTGAGGCTAGAAAATACTATTGATGTGTCACCGATAGGTGGTCCTAGGCTCTATATGTCATTCTCACAAACCATGTATTTTTCAACTCCGTGATTGCTGCAATGGTACTAAATAAAATATTTTTTATATTTTGTTAGCATCCTGACGTTCCAAGACCCCGAATCAAATATATCATGCACTGTGTATAGTTTTAATATTCTAAAAGCAGAAAAAACATAGTGTGGTTTTATTTTTTTGAAAGCAGAAAAAAAATATAGTGGAGGGGGGAATAAGGAGCGTATAGTTTTATTTGCCATATTCGTTTTCCAGTACTTTCTGTGCACCATTTGCCGGTCAAAAGCAGTGAAAAATCTTTCCTAGCCTAGAATTTCTGAGGAATGCTACGTGAGGAGAAAAAAACATTCTTGCCGGTCAAAAGCAGTGAAAATTTTTTCCTAGCCTAGAATTTCTGAGGAATTTCTGAGGAATGAAAACGACGAGCACGATTAATTTTCCATGCTCAAAAACCAACGGTTGGTTGTCCCTGATCCTGCTTTGCATTGCTCCCTGTTGAATTAATGAGGTTAATTGCAGTGCAAATGAAGCACAGGTTCTCGAATAATCCTAGCTAGTAGGGTTTGGATGCACGTTTACTGGTGCATGCGTTAGATCATGCGATGCTGCACACGCACGAAACCTAGACGATTGATTAGCTAAACTATATGTATTCTTTAGCTAGGATATGGATGAGCAAAAGCTGGTGGTGTTGTCTGTTACGAAGACCAGCCTAGCTAAGCTAGCTTCTCAACTTGATCGTCGAGTTCCTTTGGTCCAAAGTACGTACGTGGTGGAATCTCTCCAATCCACCGACCCCTTAGCATCATTGACTGCCACTTTGTTTCTTCCTTCCTTTCTGTCTATTATTGAAAGAGAGTAACTATTATACAAGCAACTGTTGTTTTTTTTTATCATCAGTTACTTTTTTATACTGTAAGTTTAAATGATTAGGAATACAATTTCAAAAGGAAATGAATTAATACACTACAACTTTAGATGACGAAAGTATAATTTTAAGTGACTAAAAGATAAAAAATTTCACAGCAAAATCGATTAACAAACTATTAGTAGTACAGAGAAAAAGCTTGGGACGCAATGCATGCCAAAAGATGTCTCTAGATGATGCCATGTTTCAGCTTATGTATTCATCAAGGGTATTATTATGTATTCATCTAGGGTCTATGTTGAAAAAAAAACTCTTATTAATATGGGGTGTTGTTTTTCACAGTGCAAATTAAATAAAGGTTTTGTTGCGTGTAATTAATTAGTAATTCTTTTGGCCAGTAAAATTGTATCAATGTATACGTAAGCTCAGCCAACTAAAATAGATCACTCTCATATGTAGTTCTCCTCTAGGCTTTTTTTTCTTTCTAGAGTAAGCTGTAGTAGGAAATTCCATGAAGTCTCGTCGACTACCATAAATAGATGCTTATGTTAGTTTTTCATAGAAAAATACCAAAAAGGGGGGGGGGGAAACATCGTTGTTGAAGCCAAAAATGGGATGTGTATTATTGAAACTTCAAGTACATCTGAATCCCTTTACAATTGAGGATGCCGGGCAAGAAATGAACACTGCAAATTAAAGTTGCAAATTCTAAGCATGCATAAACCAAATACACAAAATCTTCTAGAGTATGTGTATATATGCACATTTCCGAATTCGGCATACTAAACCATTCTATTTCGACGAACGCTAATCACTTAGCTACTTATCAAATTTCCTTTTTATGCATGGTTTTTAATTCCCTTGAGGTTCGATGTACATGCTGTGCTTCCCGCGGCTTTGATTAGCCCTCTCATCAGCAGTAGTACTGCTGCTGTAAGCAATTGTCCTCTAGGCTCCACATGCTGTCGTCAAGATCTCCAAATTCGAACTCCGGCAGACCGGTGGTAGCAAGAAGCTCCGACCAGCTCCCGCCGAACACATCACTGTGGATCGCATCATCGCCCATCGACCCGCTTTCGCCGCCGCATCGGACGACCGCGCCGTCGTTCCCCGGGGTTGTGCCCGACGTGAAATGTGCTCCGTGCGACGCCTCCGTCAACGACGACCGGAGCGTGCTAGAGGTGTCAGGGCTCATGGTCACCGTGGGGTTCGGCTCACTGCTGCTCGTATAGTGGTTCACTTTGTTCGGCACAGCGTCTTGGTACGCACCCAAGTGTGCACCTGTTACCGGCACGCTCGGCGTCATGTCACCGGCGGCGGCGGCGGCGTCGGCCTGCATCCGCTCTACGAGGCGCGGCATCCAGATGTACCTCATGACGTCACGGAACTGCTTGCTGTTGACGTCGCACTTGAGCTGCTTGGCGTGCTTTTGCACCCTGGTCCTCCAGTAGTTCTTGATCTCGTTGTCCGTCCTCCCGGGCAAGTGCTGCGCAATCTTGGACCATCTGCATGCGGAGAACAAGAAACGAGCTGCGTCTTAGTCCGGCCGACGACGACTTCACATGGAGCCTTGATCGTAGCTAGGCAAATCGATGATCTGCGTACCGGTTTCCCCAGCGAGAATGGAGCTCGAGGATGAGGAGCTGCTCCTCCGGGGTGATGTTGCCGCGGCGGACGTCGGGGCGGAGGTAGTTGAGCCACCGGAGGCGGCAGCTCTTGCCGGTGCGCCTGAGGCCTGCACGTTAATTACGTGTCCATGCAAATTAATCAAGCCCAGATTAGCAAAACACAGCAAGTTCGTGCAGGGCCCCAAGCGAATGATAATGATATTGGAGCACAAGTGATCGACGATCCGATCAGTGCCTCCTAGCTAGGTAAGTGCCGCAGCTAGCTAGGTGCGGCAATGGAAAGTATGTGCTCATCTTATCTTTAGCTAGGTGATCACAGGCAAAGCAGATGTAAAGCTTACTAGCTAGCTACTAGTATATTCCAGCTGATTAAGTCGGCCACTAGCTAGTCACCAGCCAATAGTAATACGCATAATCTGATCAGATGTTCTCGATTATGACGCAAATATATGCAACTACCTGCGCAACGAGCAAGCGAGTTCCAGCGTCCTTCGCCGTGCTTGGCGACGTAGTCGACGAGGAGCATGTCCTCCTCCACCGTCCACGGCCCCCTCCTCAGGCCGCCCTCGTCCTCGCACGCCGCCGCCGACGAAATCGCCGACCCGGTCGGGCTCATCCCAAACGCCTCCATCTCCATGAGAGCTAGGTACCGAGCTCAAGGCGGCTACGAGTCTGCCGTACGTGCGTAGCTAGGTGGCTAGCAGTGGTGTCTAGCTAGTGAGGAGAGAGCTGTGGACTTCGGTTGATCTGGATCGATTTGCAATGGGACGGGGAGAGGTGACGGAGAAGGGGGGTTTATATAGGGATGGATCTGGGAATGAGACATGTGGCCGGCGTTGGAGATCGACGACGACGACGACCAATGATGGATGCTAGTGACTGTGGTTAAGGCCGGAATCGGCTAGGACCGCCATTAATAAAGCCTAAAGTGGAGGAGGGCGTGCGTGCTTAGCTTGTGTGCGTGTCGACGGATTAAACAATTCGACCGGACCTGGTTGAGAAAAACAGCTAGCGTGTCCGCCCGGTCAACCTTTGAACGTTGACTCGCCACGGCCTACGGCTAGTATTTCTCGCTGCTCCTCCCTCCCTCCTAGGCTGCTTGAATTGTGCACCTGTGTGTGCCTAGCTTGTCCTCAAGTGGCGTGCCGCAACGGGGTGCTGCTGCTCGATCAGAGATCGATGTTACATGCCATTTTAAGGGCTTCTTAGGGGCGTTTTGGTTCGGTGGATAGGGCTATTTTATTTCGGATGATGTCTCATCTCTTTGTTTAATTTGGTGAATAGAACCACTCTGTCCTAGATGGAATGGTTCCACCTAGGTGGTTTTCCGTTCAGATGTTGTATCGCGTCGTTCGCCCAAATCGAGCAAACCATACCGTGTCGGATAGGATCATCCCATCTACCTTGTACCATGAACCAAACACCCTCTTAGTGTTCACAGGCAGTTTGGAATCCTAGGGGAAGGTACCACGATACTAGTCTAGGTACCGACACTAGATAAATTCTTACTAGTACGATACCACATGTTAGTGGGTAGAGAAGAGGGCAAGAGGGCGATGGATGGGAGAGAAGAGGTGATAAAACACTAGAAGAAAAAGGCAAGCTTAATTAGCCTACTTAAGTAATTTGTGATAGGAAAAGGTCCATATAACACTCCGAACTTTGTCTGGAAATTCATCCAGCATCCCGAACTATGAAAACATACATTTAACCCCTCAAACTTTGCAATACAATTCAAATACACTACTACAAAAAGGCTCATCCAATTTAGAACTGTCATTATAGACGGTTTTCTGAACCATCTGTATTTATGTATCAGTGATAATCGAGGGTTATCACAGACGGTTTGTGAGCCGTTTGTGATAAAGACAACACAGACAGTTTTTAACTAGAACCGTCTGTGAAGAGAACTATTACAAGCGGCTCGAACCAAAAACCGTCTGTGATACTCACACATCACAGATGATTCTAGTTACCAACCGTCTGTGATTGGCGAGTATCACAGACGGTTGGTATATAGAATCGTCTATAATAGTCCTTCATACACAGTTTATACCACAAAACTGTAGTTCATTCTATACTTGAAATTTTTTTCCCTGTTTTTTGGCTAGTCTCAAGAAATAATGTTACCTATGCCCTTTGAAAATAAGCAAATACATGGCAAGCATAACAACACATTCCATTTGCATTAAGATTATAATCCACCATTACAGCATAACAAGATAACGAACCTAACTCTTTAACACAACAAGAATATATAAGAAGCAGATATCCTAGGAGACAGTAGAAATTGGATGCATCAGATGGCGGCCAGATATCACCAGCAATGGAGAGGCGACGGTAGCGTCACCTTTGTGGCACGACGGTGAGACTACACAAGACTCTTACAACACTTATGATAAAAGTGTGTTGTGCAGTTTACCGTGGTGTCACAACGGAGCCGTTAGCTCATGGCGGTAGTCGGCGTTGTCGAGAAACAAGTTGGATGCAGCACGCGATGTCCTTGACGCCTGCCATCAAGGAAGAGAAGGGAGGGCATCGGATGGTGACCGGATATCACCAGCAATGGAGAGGACTCTCATGGGTTAAAGCGTTAAGCGAATAAGCACAAAAAAGGTGGGAATGCTTGCAGGCGGTGCATGACTCGATACATGACTATGGAGTTCTCGGATATACCAAGTACTCGATACGACTACACAGTATTTAAACACGCCGAGTACTCGACAAACGACCACTAATAATAACATAACAAGATTAGCTCCAACATAGAAAAAGGATTAACCAATAGCAAAACCTTGACCACATCACTAAAAGAAGCTTCTGAATCAAAGTGACAGCTTTGGTCAAGACATGGCGCAAGAGGTGGCTCAGATGCAGATGCAGACGCTTCATCACTCATCGCTACCTATATGAGTGCTAGTAAAAGCAAGGAAAACATGCGTGTAAAAGCAACTGAAAGAAACAAAACGTCTTACTAGAAGATTAACGCATACATACAAAATTAATAGCTACCTATATGAGTGCTAGTCTTCGCCTAGTCGAGTTCTGTTCAGGTTGGCTAGCTCATTCATGGCATGTTGGCATGGCTGCGTCTAAACGACATCTTAAAATAAACGGCACTAGTGCTACTACTAGTAGACTAGTACTTTCCCTCAAGTGCATGTGTGTGTCATTCTTTAATTAGCTCTTGCTGTTGAGAGATTGGGTTCTCTACTTCTCTTCTTGTCTCATAATTAGTATAGTTGGGAGCCAGAAGAGATTACTTAATGTCCCGCTCGGTTGGGTTGAAAAGCTGTGACTTATAACTGAAAGTGCACTGTAACGACTGAAAGTGCACTGTAGCTGAAGATGACTTATTTGGCATAATTAAATTAAAAATAGAAAAAATATGCTAGCTCATCACGGACAACGCAAACGAATACGAAAAAAAAAGAACCGGGAAAAAGTTCAAAAAAAGCTAAAAGTTCAGAAAAAGACAAAATTTATGAATAGTGAAAAATAAGCCAGAAGCTGAAATGAGCGGGGCGTTAAGAGGAAACAAAAATAAAGCAAGTTAAAGAGATTTGGACCAAATTAACGTGCTAGTTTGATTTATGGCCAAAAGTGATAATTTGAGTTCATACAGGTTAATTTCTTTCGGACCTCTGCCGTGCGTCTACCATGTATAGGATTATGCCGCAAGGCATTCAGTAGTCTAACCGGGCTTAGCACCCATGCAGTTACTGACGCCCAAATTAATTCATGTCCCCTTCACATAGTGGCACCACCAAAAATTTTAAAATGGTTAGAAAATATAAAAATAGCATGGACAGGAGGTGAAAATAATCAAGTGTTTTTTTTTGTTTTCTCTTACAAATAGAAAAGAAAAGTGGGTCTCATCCCTTGTCTCTTCTGTGTTTTGGATTAGTCATGCATGATACTGAAAGGTGGCACAAAAATTCCAAACAATTCCTATGCATAGCCCGCCTGTCTGCAACCAACTATAACCAAAACAAATGTTGGCAAATAACTTTGTCCTGTCATAAACAGGTGACAACTTCATCATGTCCCATACTCTTACACTAATTTAGTTGCTCAATCAAACCTCTTAATTCGTGGGTCATTCATTATGTTGAGATCTACTATTGCAAATGATTAAGCATGTGAGCTGCAGCCTCTTTGACTAGGACATGATCAATTCTCAACTGCTGCCAAAACACCTTTTGTTTGTTTAATCATCCACTTCCTCTCCATCTTATTATTTTAACAACATTTTGACCAGTATTGTGCAATGGATTCAACTCCCTGTAGTCTCTGCCCCTGCTGCTTTAGAGTTTAGACCACATTTAAGCCAGGCTAACTCGTTTACTAATGCCCGATGGTAGGATCCAATTAGCATCTTCTTCAACCAATCAAGCACTTGCTCGAATGTTTTAAGTCAGCCTTCTGTTTGACTTGGAAATTAATTAAGATTGTTTCTTCTTCATGGCATGCATGGGACAAGTTACAGACTAATGTTAATCGGTTGACCAGTGTTGGTGTTAGGATTGTAAGGACTAATAGGGTTTAGCTACAGGAGTAGTACGACTTTGGTATCATTTTGATATATAATGGCGTGTTAGGCGACACACATTATGCATGAAAACCTGTATCATACTTGGCCGCATAGTACTAGTTCTTTAGAGCTAGGCACTTGGACAACAGATGAACTAGATTACTCTAAGAGCAGCAGCAGCCAAATGACTACATCAAGCATTGAAATGTTCTCAACTTTGCAGTGTTAACAATTATATTTGCTGTCAAAGCAATGGCTGCTGGTAATGCAACATGCTGCATGAGTCAAAAAGCTTTCGCTTGCTGATGCAAATTAACATAAATGGGATTAGTTGGGGGTATGTACATGCCTAGTGACAGCCAGTGGATTGTTATGTTTCCTGTTTTTTTGGGATCAAATGGGTGGATTGTTCTCTTTCTACAATGGCTAGGTAGACTAATC
Source organism: Dendrocalamus latiflorus (assembly GCA_017311315.1). Lineage (NCBI taxonomy): Eukaryota > Viridiplantae > Streptophyta > Magnoliopsida > Poales > Poaceae > Dendrocalamus > Dendrocalamus latiflorus. The sequence goes on from CM029662.1 coordinate 1,787,608, forward strand.
CTCACACATATTTTTTAAAAAAGAAAAGGTAGTCTAATCCTCATCGTTAGAGGTAGGATTTAGGCATGTTACACACACACACAAAGGGAGCGTGTTCTTGTATATCTGGTGTTCTAGAAAAAATTGTAATATGAGCAGTTTTTCTATCCTTGAGGAGGTACCAAGAGGTACAAGGTACCAAGAGGTACCAAATTAGATCCAGCCGTTCAATCAGTGTAATCAACGGCTCAAAATTTGGTACCTCTTGGTACCTTGTACCTCTTGGTACCTCGCGTCTGGTACTACTAGGTACTGCCAAATCTCAGCCGTTCGATCAGTGTGATCAACGGCTTAAATTTGGTACCTCTTCCCCCTCAAGGATGGTAAAATTTCCCTTGTAATATCCATAATTCTTGTTACTACGATTGTCGCATCAATCGTGCCTTAGCCAATTTCTGATGAAGGCTGGTAAAAAAGTGATTAACGACCAAAATCACATGTTAATTAATAACAGATAGAATTATATCTGTAAGCAATCGCATCTGATGGCTTTTGGGTATACATGCTTAACAAGAGAGTGGCACAATTTCTCTGCATTACATCTAGCTTTTTTTGATTGACACGTGGAAAAACTGGCCCTTTTTCTTAGAGAGATGAGCATGGGGAAAAAAAGAAATGTTGACCAATGATCATAAGAGCTAGAATCCGAGCTCTAGCAGAGCACACATGTAACTGATGTTCTAACAAAGCAAAGCAAAACATGATTGACATGACAGAGTCGCTGAACTTGCTTAGGTGTTCGTGCACATACAGTGGTAATAGTACAGGACCACTCGCTAGTCGTCATTGGTGTTATGCAACGTTGGCTTGTTGCTACACGAAATCGAATTAACTTTCAGAAAGCCAGCTGAATTGGGTCGACAATTCAAAGACTCTTTAACTGAGCCGAAGATATTGCTTCTTTAGTGGTGCATGCCGTTGCAAAGCCGGGCTTGATCACTATTTTGCTAGTAGGCAAGATGAACAAGCATACGACTTTGGCTGAGTAAGCTGCGAAAGAATGATCAGAAAGGCGAGAGAGAGAGAGAGAGAGAGAGAGAGAGAGAGAGAGAGAGAGGGAGAAGACGACCAAAAAGGAGAAGCTAAGTAGCACGTCAGTTTCTCACACACCGCACTAGCAACAGTTATGTTGTTATGTATTCTACTCTTAATCTACATGTGTATCTTAATTCGTTCACATCGAGAGCTCGCTTGAGAAGGTGTTAGTTTGTGAGGTGTTCATGGATGACAAATTGAACGACCATGGATCCAAATGTCCACGCACTTAAGCGTTGAAATTGTACGTTAGTGTGAGGAATCCCAATTAAGATGAGTCAGCAAGATGCACAGGTAACAAATGTAGATTTGTTTTCGGATCAATAGTTATATATACATACACATAACACACACATATGGCTACGCTAACGCGTGCATAAGTGCACCGTGCGCGTAGTTTTCACGCTGAGAAGTTACTACTATTTGTGAGTGAAGTTACTATCAAATACATATAGAGTTACTGCTCACTTTATCCAGTTGTGTACTGATAGTAATTTTAAATGTGTTTGATAGTAATTTCACTCATAAACGATAGTAACTTCCCGGGGCGCATTTTACACCTGCACGTAGAATAGTGTTTCTATACACACACATACATACAAACATATACATATACATATATCTGTATATGTATACACACACACACACACACACACACATATATATATATATATATGTATGTATATATATATATATATATATATATATATATATATATATATATATATATATATATATATATATATATATATATATATATATATATATATATATATATATATATGTACATACATATGTGTGTATATATAGGAGGTGCTTCTGTGTTTTTTATAGTGGTTTGTATAATTTTTAAAATATAATAAACGGTTGATTTATATATAAATGTCCTTGTTCTTATATGGAACTTTTTCTGGCTGCACATCTTAGCCCGTAGCATTATTGGAACTGAACTACCAAGCACTAGCACTTTTGAGGGGCGAAAATATGTTATGCTTGCACTAGTGTCAACTGTCAAAAGTCAATCCACAGTGGCAGATCGAAAGGTGAAAAAAGAAAAAAAAACAATATTACACCTCATTAACCCGCGTTCTCGTCATCACCGGGATGCATGCTCGTAGAATAATCGATGCTTGAGCCAACCCTATGCTCGTATAGCTGCTTCAGATTAGTTTAATTTCAGTTCAACGCGTATAATTAAGTTCTCGCCTGCCTTGTCCTGTTGCTCCGTCGCCATCGATCCGATCGGCGTTCATACCGAACCAAAGATCGATTCGGAAACGCCCATCAAGATGGCGATGCATCCATCGGTTAATTTGCAAAGCCGATTTTGACTCGTGAAAAGGGGATTCAAGTATATTCAACAAAGGTGCATGCTTGTTCATGTATGTGCTATGTTTTGCTGAATTGCTTGCTTGACTAGAACTGCACATAAGCAACTTTCGGTACATATGCTTTATTATTTTTCAGCTTATGTCTTATAATTTTTTCTAAATAAATAAACGAGATGATTTTTCTGTCATTTTTTAAAATGGCTTATCGGGACAGACTTTTTAAGGCAGCTTATCGGCACTCAGTTCGTTCGTATGAATGCTTCTACTTCTGTTTCTTAATTTCGTCTTTTTTTTATTTTTCTTTTTTCCTTTATTATTTTACATTGCCTGCGATGATATATATTTTTTTAAAAAAATAATTATATAGAAAAAACTAACAGTAGTTATAGTATACTTTCAACTGGTACAGTATAAAAAAAATCAGAAACATGGTCTGATAAGCCCTTTTGAGCATAGTTAGGTGCAAAGCCACTTGCGCGTTTACATCATGCATGATTGATCTGGGCTTAGCTAGGTTTGCTGCTATTCTTTTACCTTGCATGTGTATGTCCACTGTGTTTCTACGAACCTCTTATCTGAGCCGTCCAATCATCGCAACGGGGAATCATATCTGAGTTGGTAAGTTCGTATCCTGGACCTAGGGCCGGGTACCAAAAGGCAAAATTGCAGAAGTAAATTGTGGTCCGGTGCCGGCACATGGCTCAAACTATTTGGTCCCAAAACCTACTAGAGTATCTGTGTGTATTTATGCATGTTACATATGTTTTTTTTTTGTCACGATCCACTGATCATCCTATAGTTGGGAGTGAAAAAATGAAATAAAAAAGTTTGTTTTTATTATACTAAAAATTGTATGTCCTATTCCATAACCATCCCACCAAACCATGGGCTGTTTTTTTTACTTCAACTTATAGTTTATAGCTACTATTTATGATTTTTAAGATGTTTGTGGAAGAGAGTACGGAGTAACAGAAACTCGCGTACGGTTCGACCTATATAAATAAAATTGTTATAGTGTGTATTACAATCAACTTACAGATTCATCTTATAAAGATATTTTATTTAAAAGTTAGTTATTATATAAAAGTTAAAAAAGTAGTTTTTAAAAGCCAAATAGATAAGATATGTATGCATGTTTCTATGTTGATGCAAAGGTGGCACACTCATGTACACGTGGCAGGCGATCGAAGACTACACGGACGTGGACAAGTTGGAACCTACCTTTCGGCTGAGACGCACTCGTGTACAAGTGGCAGTGTATGTTTTGTATCGTACGTCACGCCTCTTTTGTACGATGCAAGTAGAGATGGATCGATGCTTCGCGATGCTTCCACGTACGGATGACCGTGTCATGTGATTAGTGGCTACCAGATGGGCCGTGATTACACTTTGGGCCAGGTAAAAATGGGCCACACAAAGCACGAACCTCAGCGAAAGGTTTTCTTGGACTATAGCAAATGGCTTTTAGTTCTATAAAGTATTTGTACGAAATAATCAAATACCGATCAGTTATTTAAAAAATACTGTTCTATTTCAGAAAGACGGCGAACAAATTGTCCATTTAGTTTGTTCGGGGAAGCCAGTTTCATTTCAGAGAACACTGTTACGCAACTGAAGCAGGGGATCCAAGCACAGACATCAAATTCAGGCTGAATTCACATCGATCCCATCGCATTTTCACCACCAAGAAGGCAGGGAGTTCTTCATGATCACATTCAGTAGACAACGCACACCTGCTCTGATTTGCGCACTGTCTGGATGGACGAGATGACAGCTTATTGCAGAAGGTTACGGCACCAAGGTGCGTGTTCTTACCGCATCTGAAACGGTCATCACTGGGAAAGAGAACACCCAGATCAGAGGCTATGCTGACAAAACAAGATCATAATTCCTAAACATATAAGAACACGAACTAGCAGTAGAAACGTCACTATGTTAGTTGCCACAGATCTGGTTACTGGTTTTTTTACAGTAGTTATCTTCCCGGATATTGGATTTGCAGAAGCATGTCAGAATGGTGAAGCCTGATTAGAAGTAGACTAGTGCAATAAATAGTGACGCTTTTCAGTTATATGTCATAGACAAAATAAAGAGGCCTCATATGAGGAGATCAACAAAACTCCCTGGATGCCTAGACAAAGCAATGAATCCCAGCCCGATACGATAAGAGTATAGGCAGCAGGCGATGAACTGATTATACAAGAGGGTCACCAGGAAAACTATGCACTTACAAAATATCTTCCCATCGCCAATTTCTCCAGTTCTTGCCTTTCAATTATTTTGTCAATTGCTTCTTCAACCTGGAGAATGCAAAAACGTATTAACAGTAATGTAAGAGGAAACTTCGAGAACAATCGCACAGAATGGACAGCACTAATATTTCAATAATGCCATAGAAATGAACATCAAACATGTTAAAAGCAGCGGAAATTGCAAAACAGAACCACTTGTCACTCCGAGTTTGATCGCCCGTCCCCCCACACCCACACATTTTTTTGAGGATTACCAAACAAGTAAACACGCAATCACCTGTTCCTTGCACACCACTATTACCATTTTAATTTTAGCAATAAATGTATCTTCCGAAAATTCTGACCCTGCGAACCAACAAGGAAAAAGCATCAGCAGTAAGAACTTAGAACTTCATGAATTAAACTAGTTTCCACATAGCACTAAGAGCCATACTTGGTCTTGATCAATTGGGCAGGGACCCAAAATGATCCAAGCCACAACATGCCAATATGCCATTGTTCATATGAATGCTAAAACTATCAGAAACCCATTATACCTTATCCCAATATTCTTACTATTCCCAGCTTTTCCCCAATGCAGCTATTCCAATGTTTTCATGGTTCTTGAGAGCCCCCCACCCACAAAAAAGAGTACAATACTGCAACCATAGCATCTACTCCGAATAAAGATGAGAAATATCAGTTGATTCAAGTCTCTGCATATATAAGAGTCCACAATTCTTCGAGCTGCTCCTTGTACCAATCAGAGTTATTAAAGAGAGCTGCCGTTTGCTGCTCTCACAGAATTTCGGGCGACGTGGAGGCAACGACGAGTCGACACGTTCACGCGAGGGTATGGAATGCGCCTTGGATTGGCGAGCGTAAGGCACTCCATGCCTCGCGCGAGTCAGGGCTGTCGGATCAGCAAGGCGTGGGGACGAACGGGCCAGGTCGCTCCGCCCATCCGAACCGTAGCCCAAGCAGGCCACCACTCCCTCTCGCACACCTACGCTCGGGACTCGACACAGTCCCACTTGCTACTCCCTCTCCCCAGCCTCCCTCCGTCCGCCGCCACTGCTCTTGGCTGCATCCGATGCCACCGTACGCAGGGGCGGACCTGCCCTTCGGGCGAGCCCGGGCAGCCGCCCGACCTCCCCTCGCCGGCCGGACCCGGGAGGGCCGAGGCGCGGAGCCGCGGAACGGCGGAAGGAGCGGGTCAGCATCGGTGGATTTGAGGAGAGCGAGTCGGCATCGGCGGATTTCAGGAGGCGAGGAGCAGTCGGGTGGGAGTGGCGAGTTTGGCGATGGCCCAGGAGTGGGTGGAGCCGTGGAGGCGTCTCGCCCGATGGACCAATGGATAGACTGAAGCGGTGAAGGCGTGAAGCCTCCTGAGTCCTCTCGCAAGGCAGCCACGGCAGTGAAGCCCAAGCCTGAACTCTGAAGTATTCCCGAATCCCGTCCGTCCCCGAGAGGCTGAGAGGTGACTGGCGAGAGGAGGGGAGCAGCTAAGAGCCAACTCTAACCCTAGCCTTGCAAGGCGGTGCGGCGGCCAGCGGGGGTGGCGCGGCCTCCAGATGCATATTCCTTGATTTCCTTTGATTCAATGCTCCCATTACGAGTTTCTGCAGGGTGAAAAAGGTAGATAAAAGCTCGAAATATTTTTAATGTCATTTTGAGTGAGATCTGGTGCAGTTCCGGTCCTTCCGGATAGCTACACATACATGTCATACAATACACTGACACTGATAAAATCATAAAAGCTCTATGTGATGAAAGAAAAATTGATGAGGCCAAAGAAATTCTACTTGCAATGGACTAATGGAGTCGAGTGACTGCAGTGCGACCAATAATTACTCATATTGGCCAATTGTTGGTGTACTAAAATGGGTCGATTCAACGAGGCAGGGGAGTTGATGAATAAATGCCACAGCAGAAATGCTCGATTGGGCTGCAGTTATAATCTGAACATAGTCTCTGAAATTGCTTTTCGGGTTGTCACTGTGTCATGCGTGAATTGCAATTTGTTAACTACATGCTATTTGATACATTGAGTGATGCCCACTCCTACATAATGCATTAATGCATGTTGGACAGCCGACAGTGGGAGCTGGATCACAGCCTGCAGTGCAGTGTGCTAAATTTGTTTTAAAATCAGGTAGGCCCAGAGTACAGGCACATAATTTTCAATTGGTTATGGACTATGGAGGTTTAATTAGATCAGCTCTTATATAGATCAACCGAGCCCTGGGCTTTGTTTAAGATGCCTTTGTTTATATTAGATCAGTTCTTATCTAGATCAACTGAGCCATGGCTTTAATTAGATCAGTTCCTATATTAGATCAGTTGGGTGCCTTTGCTTTGTTTAAGATGCATGTTCATCAGTTCCTATATTAGATCAGTTGCCTAGATATGTTCATCTGTTGGACCGAGAATTGTAGTGGTCTTTATACAATTGTAAGTGAAGAGTTTCTCTGCTATTTTTGCAGGTGCTCTTTCTGATCTGTTGGACTTAATGGTGTGCTATATCGAGGGAGAGATATTCAAATGACTTAATCATGAAAAAAAATCAAGAAACATTTTCGAGACATTAAATCTTGGAGAATGAAAATGCCTCATTCTCCTATACGTACTTAGTTATTTAGTGGTATGTAGCTGTCTTTTGAATTCTGCAGAAGGTAAACATTTTCCATGCACGATTATCTTTTCTGCAATGATCCTTCCGCTGAAATTGGACTTCATGTTCCTTTTTTCATACGATTACATGGTTCTTTTGATTTTGCTTCGGTTGTAGTTTAGTGCAGTAATGTGATATGGTTCTAACATGGTTCTTTTTGTTTACCTCAAATGTGTATACATTACTTGGATCTCAGTGAACTGTGGTCATGGTTTAATAAATCAAAAAGAGGTAGAAGTATCATAGGAATTAGTTGACAGTCCATTCCTCTTTGCAGTGGTGGTGTAAATGTGCTCAAGGTAAGGTTCAGGATGCGGTACTGAACCATAAGATAGATGGTGATATAAGATTTTTCTTTGGGTTAACGAGTTTTGAGATGATATATGAACATTGATTGTACTGTGATGCTTGAAATACATCCGAAAAACATAGGCAGGGCCATTGTTCTTTTGGTACAGTTCTTTGTTTGTTTACGGGTTTCCTAAATGCCTGAATTACCATGGTCCTTTTTTTAATGCCCTGCTTCACCAAAGGCTGCTTTTGATGTTGGTTTTGGTGATTCAACGAAGACTCAAGGGAGCATGACAGGAAAGAGGTTAGCCTCACTGACAATGCATTTCTTTGCTTTGTTTTCTAACACAAATCAGGATCCACCCTTATATATACATACATGACATAACGACTCGCTTATAGGCCTTGCTCATTGCCTAAGAAAAATACTGCGCAGAAGCTCTTCAAAGATGATATCGCAAGAGATGATGATGGTGATGCTTGTGCAGATGACACTGCCAGGCCTGGGTGCTTTCTTGCTCTAATTTATCCGATGCCTAAACTCTCATGCTTGATATAGAATAACATCATGTGTATTTAGTGTCGTGCAACTACTTTAGTGTATTCGATGGTCATTTGGATCAGTATTCTAAACTACCGGCTCTATGTTTGGTAGTGACGAATTTTGATCGTAACATATAACGTATGCCTTAGACAGAACCCAGTGGGCTGTGAGGGCTGTGCAAACACTGTCCAGCTATGTAACTGCTTTAGCTTTGTGCTATGAAATGTGTGGGCACTATCTACATAATTTGTTGTGCTTCTTTTAAATCCTAATACTTAGATGGGATGTCCTCTATCTGTCATCTCCTTCAAGTGTCTAATATTGAAGTGGAAATTCTGTATTGAAGTAGAGATTAATTTCTGTGATAGCCTCTATCTATCATCTGCTTGAAGTGTCTACATTGAATTGTGAATTAATTTCTGCAATTGAAGTCATGGCAAGGTGCGCGAAGCGCGCCCAATGTTCTAGTAGCATTTAAGCATACCAAACTTACGTAAGATGCAATAAAGGTGGTGATCGGTTCGGCCGAAAGCCTCATGGCTTATGGCTGAAAACACTGTAGCTGGCTGAAAAAAGTACTGTAGCTGACAGATGCTTATTTACCATAATTAAATTTAAAAAAATTTAAAAATAGAAAAAACATATTAGCCCATCACGTATAATGTAAACAAATACGAGGAAAAAAAGAACCGGTAAAAAAACTCAAAAAAGCCAAAAGTTCAGAAAAAGACAAAATTTATGAATAGTGTAAAAATAAGCTGAAGCCATATTGATCAGGGCCAAAATTTCTGTTCCATCCTTGGTTGTCAGCGGTCATTGAGGCGCTGAGGAACGAAAGCAAAGGCAAAAGTAAGGTGCTAATGAGATATTTAGCATTGGCAAAAAAACAGCTTGTCAAAGTTTTGACAGCTTTCTACTTCTGCTATCAACTTGGGCATGCATCGACCTCGATCTAGTCTATTGCACATGCCTCGCTCGCGATCACAAACTAACCATCAAGAGATCATTGGTGGTTCTGATAAAAAAAGTTGATCATTTTTCTGCAATAATACTGAGTTGCAACTGATTCTAGGCGGTTTCTAAGCCAGTATCCTACAACACAAGATACTAGTGTGTCACCATAAGAGCAACGGTGTTAGGGTGAGAGACCATGTGGAGATGACCCCATGTTTGTGATGAGTAATTGACACTTATTTTAGAAAGTTTGAGTTTGATTAGTGCTAGTTCTGCAAAGTCGTAACCCTGGCGAAGTGGTCGGAAGTCAGCCAAAGGAGTTACGACCACGTAGGTAAGCCGAGTTCACTGGTTACGACCACGCTATGTCATTTACGACCATGTTGTTCGTGGTCGGAGGTCACCAGAAGGGTTTATGACCACATTGGACGTGGTCGAAGGTCACAAGATGGGTTTACGACCACTTTGATCGTGGTTGAAGGACATCAGACAGATTTACAACCACGTTGGTTGTGGTTGAAAGCGGCTACGACCATGTTGGCCTTGGTCGAACGCTGCTACGACCACGTTGGCCGTGGTCGGAAGCTGCTACGACCACGTTGACCGTGGTCGGAAGCTGCTACGACCACGTTAGCCGTGGTTGGAAGCTGTTACGACCATGTTGGCCTTGGTCGGAAGGGCTTACGACCACGTTGGCCGTGGTCAGAAGTCAGAAGTCGAAGCCACGATCACTGGCTACGACCACGAACTACGACCACAGCGTTCAACCACTGGCTACGACCACGAGCTACGGCCACCGTCTTTGACCACAAGCTACGACCGCAGTGTTCGACCACTAGCCACGACCACTATCTACGACCACTGGCTACGACCACTGTCTTCGACCACTGGCTACGACCACAGCACCTCAACTGCATCTCCGACCACATAGGTCTTCTACCACTGAGATCGACTGTAGCTACGACAATCGACCGTCGACCACTGTAACTACGACTACAAGATACGATTACTGGCTACGACCACATTGTTCGACCACTGGCAACAACATGGGATACGACCACTAGCTATGATCACAGTGTTCGATTACTGGCTACGACCACAGTGTTCGACCACTGGCCACGACCACTGGCTACGACTACGCGCTACGACCACTGGCTACGATCACGCGCTACGACCACTGGCTATGACCATAGTGTTCGACCACGGGCTATGACCACGTGCTACAACCACTGGCTACGACTACAGGCTATGACCACGCGCTACAACCACTGGCTACGATCGCAGTGTTCGATTACTGTGGCTACGACCACTAGCTACGACCACTGTCTTTGACCACTCGCTGCGAACATAGTCTTTGACTACTCGCTACGACCATAGTCTTCGACCACTGGCTACAACAATCGTTTTCGACCATTGGCTACGACCATGAGCTACAACCACAAGCTACGATCACGGGCTACAACTACAGGCTACGACCACTGGCTACAACCACGGGCTACGACCACTGTCTACGACTACAGTGTTTGACCACTGGCTACGACCACGGGCAACGACCACAGTGTTCAACCACTGGCCACGACCACCATCTATGACTGCGGGCTACGATCACGAGCTACGACCATGGGCTACGACCACTACCTATGACCACTAGCTACGACCACAAGCTACAACAATAGGTTATGACCACGAGCTACGACCACGGTGTTTGACCATAGGTTACGACCACGGGCTACGACCACGGTGTTTGACTATAGGTTACGACCACGGGCTACAACCCCTATCTACGACAACTAGCTACGACCACAGGCTATGACTACTAACTACGATGTCTTCGACCACTGGCTACGACCATAGTCTTTGACCACTTGCTACGACCACCGTTTTCGACCACTGGCTACAACCACAGTCTTCGACCACTCGCTATGACCACCTTCTTCAACCACTGGCTACGACCACAACACCTCGATTGTATCTCCGACCGCACATGTCTTCCAGCACCGAGGTCGACTGTAGCTACGACCACAACGTACGACCACTGTAGCTACAACCATAGGCTACGACCACTAGCTACGACCACCGTCTTCGACTACAGGCTACGATCGCAGACCACTGGCCACGACCACCATCTACGACAACTGGCTACGACCACAAGCTATAATCACTGTCTTCGACCACTGACTACGACCACAATCTTCAACCACTGGCTATGACCACAGCACCTCAACTGCATCTCCAACCACACGTCTTCTAACACTGAGGTTGACAGTAGCTACGATAATCGATGTCAATCACTGTAGCTACGACCACTGTGGTTACGACCATAGGCTATGACCACGCGCTACGACCACTAGCTACAACAATAGGCTACAACCATAGGTTACGGCCACGAGTTACGACCACGCGCTACGACCGCAGTGCTCGACCACTGGCTACGACCACAGTCTTCGACCACTCGCTACGACCACAATCTTCGACCATTGGCTAGCCTCAATCATCCCCATAAAATTCTTCCGAAAATTTCTCGCACTACAATAACATACGACAATCACAATATGTTACTGCCAGTCTAACATATTTCATACCGTTGAAAATCTATGAAAATTGCAAATGGACTAGCCTACCTATATTGTCTGCCCTTCTATTTCAAAAAATAAAAATCTCAAAAAGATTTCTACACTGCGTAAGGAGTTTTTAAAATATTTTGCACCTTGTTTTCTATATTACAAAATTCATGCAGACTCTACATATAAATAAATTACAGGCGAAAATTCTTAATGTTTATAATTACAAAAAAGTTACACAAGTAAGTAAACAAGACTCTACACAAAAATAATAATTTTTAAACCTCATTTGCGGTTTATCATGGGAGACTATTACACCAACTATTAAAAAATCATAATTTTTAATGTTTATAGTTTCTATTTATTATGGGAGACTATTACACCAACAAACATAGGAAGTAGACTAAACACACAGAACTACTATAGCGCAAATCGTACAATCCCCGGCTACACGAGTACTGTAGCTACTCAAGTTGTGCGGTTAGGGACCAAAGCTAAAAATAAAATTACATTACTTCAAGAGCTAAATTTGATATTCACGTGAGCAACATTCCACAGAGACACTCGTCCTTTCCTCGGCTTCCCCTCCTGCAGGTTGCGTTTTTTCTCCTCTCCTCTCCTCCTCGTGCTGCCAATCTTTCTCGTTCCCTCTTTGATTCGCCGAATGGTCGATCCCCACTGATCGCACATCCTAGCCAGCTTGCCTCCGGATTTTTTTTCCTTTTGGGAGGGCACAGTTGGAGCAGATAGGCGCCGAGTAGGGTTCAACGCCGACTGAATCATCTTGCCACCGATTTTGGATACCAAGGGTTTCGCGACTTCCGCAATGCGGCGGCTTGTTTGCCCCCCAATTTCTTCGTTTCTTTTTTTTTTGATGGGTTTCTTTATCGCCTCTTGTGTGCGTGTGTGCCTTTCCCCCCTCTCGTTTTGCAATTCTAGGGCGGAAGCCCGCCTTTGATGGTAGATTGAATGGAAAGAACAAATGTTTTTTTTTCGACTCTAGCGCTAGCTATATTCATGGTGTTCTTGTCTCCTTGTTTTTTTTTGGCAGGGGCATGTAGGATTGGAGGCGGATTTGATCGAGATGGTAATGGCGACCTTGGTGCTTCGTCTACTCGTTTGCGTTTTTTTTTCGGCTGTTGCACTCACTCGTTGGCTTTTATTGATAAATGTAGGTTAAGATTGAAGATCATGATGAGAACGGTGGTGTCAACGCTGGCGTCGGGGCCCTCAGGGACGCCGCCGTCAATCCGCCGCCTGCCCTGGTGCAAGCTAGTGTTAAGGAGGAGGAGGTGATTTGCCTCGAAAACCTTGCGGTGTAGGAGTGTTGCTTGATGTACTATTTGCAAGTCGTGGTAAACTATTTGTACGGATCGGGAAAAGGGGCAAATTATTGTTCTAGGGATGAGTTTAATGCTTGATATTTAGTGCATACATTGTGGTGTGTGGTTTCGCTGTAGGGGCATTGTGCAAAGACATGCTTGAGGTGGAAGTAAGGATGTAGAAGAATCGTGTGGGGGGGTGGGGTGGGTTCAGTTGCTGTAGCCTGTATGCACTTGAGTTGTTCACATTATGCCAGGCGGCTGTTTCTAGAAGATCAATTTAACCAATAGAATGTTCAGGCATCTTGCCCTAATTCAGTATGGTCGTAGACTTTTATTTAATGAGCTACTTCACTTCTCTTTTTTTTCTTTTTGAGATCTCAGTGAGCTACTTCGAACTGAACCACTGCTGTGTGTGTAGAAGTCTTCATTTTTAGGTTCTGCAAATTGTTGATCTGTCCTGTTTTGCTTTAAGGTGAACACACATGTCATACGACCGAACCCAAACGACTTAAATGAATATAATTATTACAAATTTGATGTTTGTTTTGGCTGTAACCTACATTTTAAGAATTTGAGTCGCTATTAGCACTACTAAAGCTAAGATACAGTTGATTTACGGCGTTGAATATTTGAGAGTAACCAGAATGCTACCTGAACCCTTAGGATATTGCAAATAGAACCAGAGAATCACAAATTCACAAAACTACCACAATTTTGGCACATTGATTTTTTCCTTGATTATTTTTAATAAAGTTGTGATACTGACATGATGTTCTTCACTCTTACTGTAGGAAGGCCAGCCAAGCTCTTCCTCCAGTTATTTAAGGTCACAGTTTATTGGTATGGGATTTTCACCAATGCTGGTTGACCAAGTGCTTCAGAAACATGGTATGCTGTTCTCTATGACATGCCTTTTCGAATGTGTGCAGTGATATCAAACTTTCACAGCAGTCAAAAGTCAAAACACAGTTAAATCCAAACCATTGACCTTCTAATGTACAAATAATTGCATATATATTTCCTGTGCAGGTGACAATGATTCTGACACTATATTGGAGTCTCTTTTGTCCCATTCTGTAAGTGATTCCCCAATTGCATTTTCTAGTTGATTTTCTTGTTGATACTGTTGGGACAGTCTTTCTTGTGTTTAACATTAATCTTGTGTTCTGGTTTTTCTAGTAAACATTTTCCTTTCCTAACTCTGCGGTTACCTATTTATATTTTGTTGCCTTTTCTTATAATTTATGTTATTGATTCCTTGCTTGAATAACTTACTATTAAAGCTTCTATTGCGATCCTTGTGGTTCATATTAATTATTAATAGATTGCTACATCTCTGGATTGGAATTAAGAAAATCTTTAGCATTAAGAAATACAAATGATGGTAGTATCATTTTGATATTGATACTGAAGTAAACTTCTTTCCTTCGTGTTATTTTCTTTTGTTGCTCAGCAGAATCCTTGTGCTTACTTCCTATGCAATATTGTATACTGTATAGGCCTTGTACATGCCATTTTGTATATGTCATCTGAAAGCTTGAAATGCTCCTCGTTGATGTTTCAGTCTTTTGGCAACTTTTCTATGTAGTTGTTCCTTCGTTTGCTGTCCTGTTGCTAGTTGCTAGCGCAACTTTATTTTGTGCAACACCTTGAAGTAGTTCAAATGATGTTTGGCTGGTGTCCAATTCAGCATCTGATTTTGCAATTTTCATCTGCTTTGGTTGGCATCGCCACAGTAGTGTATATTATGTCTCACACATTGAGAAAGAGAAAAAAGTTATGGAATTCAAAATCCTCAAATTTATTTTAATGTTATAGGCCCTTCAGAAGTCTGGGTCTGAATCGTCAAGTTCTTTGGGAGGTCTCTTTGATTCTGATAATGAAGAAAACAATTATTCTTTAGAGTCTAGGAAAGAAGGTAACCAAGACATTAAGGTGATCTCCTAGCTAAGCTGTTAATCATAGTCTTTTTCGTTTTGAATTCTTCAGGCCAATCTTTAGATATTTCTATCTTCAGCCAGAGCCTGATTCCTTCTCAGAAAAGAGGTCATATTTAGTCGGTACAATGAACTTCTCGCAGCTAGAAGTTGATTTGGCATTCAACCAACTAGGTATGTGATGCTGCATTGACTTGTAAAATTAACAAATGTATCTTCTTGATTGTTTGGATCGTGTATTGTTGCCCTGTTTAATGAAAACTTTTAAACAATTACAATTGTACTGCACTTTTAAAAATATGTATCCAGGACATTTTAGGCGAGTTTGAATCAATTCTGTTCTTCATCATATTAGATATAATAATACCCCAAAATATGCTTAATTTCAGGTGAGGAAGCACCACTAGAACAGCTCGTGGACTGCATTGTCACTTCTCAAGTAGCAGGATTCTCTGGAGGCAAGGAAAATAGTGGTGCTACAAATGAGGTTTTTTCCGGTGCCTTTTGTTTATCTATTGTAGTTGCTATTTCTTACATCTGAATCCTAATCTCAGAAGAGATGAAGTAAATTCAGAGATCAGAGCTAGTTATTCCATGTGCCCTTCATGACTTGGATTACGCTTGCAAGTAATTCTTTTTATAAAATATCACTTTATGCCAGACTCATTTTGCTATATATTGTGGTTACTGGTTTGCAACTGGAACATTTCATACTCTTCAGCTCTTAGAAGGTGCTTCCAATATATACTCTACTGTAACAGCCCAGGTTTTATAAAAAATAATAATAGTAAAAATAATTTAAAATAAAAATAAGTGTTTTGGTTGCCTAAATTTTATTTTTGATTTGCCCTGATTTTTCTGCTTTTAAAAACGTTTGATATGAAAAGTAATTTAGGTAAAAACATAAAAATATTATTAAATAAAATGATATTTTGATTTTCTATAAAAATTCTATTTCAAATTAATTATTTGGAAGCATTTAGCGTTTATCTAGATTTTCTGTGTTTTCTAGATTTTAAAAATCAATATCAAAGCAAAAAAATATTTTTGTAAAAATTAAAAGACCAACTTTAAGTTGGAATTATTTTTCCTAAGTCTAAATCATAACCAGGAATTTCTGTGAATGTTTCTGGAATTTTTAGACTTTATTTCCTATTTTCTAAGTGTTTTTGAAAGTTCCTGAAAATATAAATCTAATTTTAAACCCTCTTTCTTCTCGAGCTGACAAGTGTCACGTCCAGATCCAATCTTCCG
Source organism: Dendrocalamus latiflorus (assembly GCA_017311315.1). Lineage (NCBI taxonomy): Eukaryota > Viridiplantae > Streptophyta > Magnoliopsida > Poales > Poaceae > Dendrocalamus > Dendrocalamus latiflorus. The sequence goes on from CM029662.1 coordinate 1,803,784, forward strand.
CACCTGATTAAATATCGGCCCTCCATCTTCATTTAACCCACACCATCTCCATCCGACAGCCTGGATTCAATTTGCGTCGTCTGATTTGATCCCATCCCTGGTCCATGAACCCAGTCCGCAAAAGCCACCTGTCAGCTAAATATAATCCTTTTCCTTTTGAAAAATAATTCGACCGAAAAATCAAAATCCTTGCTGACGTCGCCCTGACATCGTAAATCTCTTTTCCCGCAGAAAAATAATTCATTTCCTTGTTGACGTAATAATCTTTCTTTTTTAGTACAAAAATAATTCAGAAAATCTCATTTTTACTTTTTCTTTAGTTTCAAACTTCCAAAAGCCTGTTCTCCTTCATCCTAGCTCGCATTGAGCCCGTTCGAATTTCTAAATTCTTCAAAAATTCTAATATATCCATTTCTATCCTCTTTTCAAATTTTTGGAGTCTGTTTGAATTTATTTGGATTAAATTAAAGCTTAGCAAATAAAAATATTTTAAATGGTTAAAATATACTTCAAATAAATCCGAAATTATTTTATTTGATCTTTTCAGGTTCCAAGGATTTTGGCGAAACTTTCTTGAATTTTTTCGAATTTATTTTATTTTTTGGGAAATTTTTTTCTTTTCATTTTCTCTCTCCTCTAACAGTTCTCTTCTTCGAATCATTCTCCAGAGCCGTGCGCGAGCCGCCATGGCTGTTTCTTGAAGGTTTCAGAACTCATGATTTTCTGAACGGATTTTCGCGAAATCACAGGCATTCAATTCCTCTCGTCAAGACTCCTTCATTCCCGGCTTTATCCCTCAATTTCGCACGCCCGTTTTGCCAGAATCAACTATGCCACCGAATGGCATGCCGCATCGATCTCCTCATTCGGACCACCTTCAACCCTATAAAAGCGAGCACCGGGTGCCCCTACTCATCCTCATTCACTCCCGAAAATATCAAGTCCTCACTCCGAAACTAGAAAAATTATTGGCTAAGCTGAAAATTCATTGGAGACAATACAATCGACGTTTGAACTACAACAGTGGAGAAAAAGGAAAAACTTGATATCTTGGTACTCGATGAAGTGAATCCAAAACCATTTGAAAGGTAGTTACCTGGGATGGTTTGGCACGATATGACGCGAACGGATTGGGGAAAACACCACCAGATAGATGGGGACACGAGATGCCATTGTCTGCCATGGCGAGGTGTCGGAGACGAAAATTTGTGGAGGCTTTTCGGGAAAAGGAAGGGAGCACGGCGTAGAATGCGGTGAGGCAAATCTAAAAAAATTACGGCATGGGCTAAAACTTACCGGAGGCGACGAATCGACGTCGGGAGTTGAAAACGGTCATTTTCACGGAAGGCTCAATTTCTGACAATTGGCTCCGCGAAAAATTAAGTAAAAATGGTAGATAAATTTCTTAAAGGTTAGGACACAATATGAGATGGACAAAAATCAAAGCGCTCACCGAAAAAGTGGTGTACGTGCGAAGGCACGGTTTTAGTGCCAGTGCTCGACAAGGTCGATGAGGACTCGGGGAATCTTCAGATGATGACGATGGAAACACGACATAGAACGGGTCGAGGCGAACTCAATGGTGCAAACGGCTCGGCCAAAGGACATCGGATGGTGGTGGAACACGGTGGAGAATACCTTCAGCGACCGGCGGGTTGACATCAGCGTTCTGGGCAAATGGAGAGGAGTTAGCGAGTGAGGTTTGTGGAAAAACGAAGAGGAGGACATGGGGAACGCAGTGCTCACGTTGGTTGTGGTGGAACATGCACGGTAGGCCGACGGCGACGAGAGACACGACGGCGTGATTTGGCCACGGTGCTCCGGCGATGCTCCGGCCACCATTGACCACACAATCGGCGAGCACCGGGAAGCACCATATAGAACGCGCAAAGACAAAGCCGATTGTGTGGTCAATGGTGGCCGGACTCCACTATAGGCGGCGAAAATTGCCGAGGAACGCCGTTTGGTTGGCGAGAGAAAAATGCCGATTGCTGCGAGGGAGTGTGGACTTGAGATTTTCGGGAGTGAATGAGGATGAGGAGGGGCACCCGGTGCTCGCTTTTATAGGGTCGGAGGTGGACCGGATGAGGAGATCGATGTGGCATGCCATTCGGTGGCATGTTTGCTTCTGGCAAAACGGGCGCGCGAAATTGAGGGATAAAGCCGGGAATGGAGGAGTCTTGATGAGAGGGATTGAATGCCTGTGATTTCGCGAAAATCCGTTGAGAAAATCATGAGTTCTGGAACCTTCAAGAAACGATCATGGCGGCTCGCGCTCGACTCTGGAGAATGATTCGAAGAAGACAACTATTGGAGGAGAGAAAATGAAAAGAAAAGAAAAAATATTTTTCCCCAAAAAATAAAATAAATTCGAAAAAATTCAAGAAAATTTCGCCAAAATCTTTGGAACCCGAAAAGATCAAATGAAATAATTTCGGATTTATTTGAAGTATATTTTAACCATTTAAAATATTTTTATTTGCTAAGCTTTAATTTAATCCAAATAAATTCAAACAGACTCCAAAAATTTGAAAAGAGGATATAAATGGATAGATTAGAATTTTTGAAGAATTTAGAAATTTGAACGGGCTCAATGCGAGCTAGGATGAAGGAGAACATGCTTTTGGAAGTTTGAAACTAAAGAAAAAGGAAAAAGGAGATTTTCTGAATTATTTTTTGTACTGAAAAAAAAGATTATGACGTCAGCAAGGAAATGAATTATTTTTCTGCGGGAAAAGAGATTTACGACGTCAGGGCGACGTCAACAAGGATTTCGATTTTTCGGTCGAATTATTTTTCAAAAGGAAATGGATTATATTTGGCTGTAGGTGGCTTTTGCGGACTGGGTTCATGGACCAGGGATGGAATCAAATCAGACGACGCAAATTGAATCCAGGCTGTCGGATGGAGATGGTGTGGGTTAAGTGAAGATGGAGGGCTGATATTTAATCAGGTGCGGAAGATTGGATCTGGACGTGACACTTGTCAGCCCGAGTAGAGAGAGGGTTTCAAATTAGATTTAGATTTTCAGGAACTTTCAAAAACACTTAGAAAATAGGAAATAAAGTCTAAAAAATCCAGAAAAATTCACAGAAATTCCTGGATATGATTTAGATTTAGGAAAAATATTTCCAACTTAAAGTTGGTCTTTTAATTTTTACAAAAATACTTTTTTGCTTTGAAATTGATTTTTAAAATCCGGAAAACACAGAAAATCCAGATAAACGCCAAATGCTTCCAAATAATTAATTTGAAATAGAATTTTTATAGAAAATCAAAATATCATTTTATTTAATAATATTTTTATGTTTTTACCTAAATTACTTTTCAAATCCAACGTTTTTAAAAGCAGAAAAATCAGGGCAAATCAAAAATAAAATTTAGTCAACCAAAACACTTATTTTTATTTTAAAGTATTTTTACTATTGTTATTTTTTTATAAAAACTTGGGCTGTTACATCTACTAAGGCAATTCTGAAAAGGCTTTTTCATATTATCCCAATCTAATCTTGGAGTTGCAGCCCTAGTTAGATTATGGCTTAAGAGTCATGTAAATTGCTCATTACTTTGTGGTTATTTGTGCCGGCTTGCATTCCCATGCCTTCTAGGTTTCTGGGTGTACACACTAGAAACATATCCAACCATCATTACTTACCAGTGTGCATCACATACATTTCCTTGCTTTCAATACTACAATGGCAAATGACTACAGTATGGACTTCAGATAGAGTTGAAAACATGCACCATGCTTGTACTGATGTTCATAATTTGTTTTACTTTCTTAAACACATTAGTTGATATGTTGGATACTGAACCACCTACAAATCTGAGCAACATTGAGACTTGGGAATTGTAAATTTAAAATGACATTTTTTTCAGGGAAAGGCTGAATCGTTGTTTGGGGTGATGGAGAAAACACTTCATTTGCTCCAGATGGGTTTTACTGAGGAAGAAGTATCATCTGTCATTGACAGTTTTGGTAGGTCGGACATAGTCAAGTCCTTCAAAATATGACTTACGGCTCATGTGCCAGTACATTGCCACCTGATCTCTGCCAATAGTATTTATGTTAACTACAGGCTTTTCATCCTTTTACCAAGCACTATCCTTGTGCATAGATTTTGTTAAGTATGAACCTTTTAGATTTTTTTTGTATCTTTCAAGGTTCATGCCTGCTGTTATGTAAGGTGGCCCCCCATGTATACTGACATGCTATTAGAGGCTAATTAAGCGTTAAACTCCATCTTATCTAAAGCACCTAATCTCATATACATATGGCATGTGCGCACATGCTCGCAGGCACACAGACAAAACCTTGTATGCAACATGGTGTTAGGCAAAATAGTTCTTTTTTCGAGAACACGTTGGAGAGCTGTGCATTTTAGGCAAAAGAGTTCTCCTATTGCACATTCTAGGGTCTGTTCTTTTCAACTTATTACTTATGATTTCTCTCGAACAAACAAATTGGACGGCCTCTCCATCGCTGTTTTGAAGCGGCTTATCAGGATAGCATTTTAGAAGCGGCTTATCGGCTTTCGGATCATTCGCACTCGCACTTGAACTAGGGCTAAAAGCTATAATCCGCAACCATAAGCTATAAACCGCAGCAAAGAAAGGACATAAAGCTTTAGTCCACAATTTTGTGTCATTTGAAATTTCAATCTGTCTTGGAAAAGTTTTGTTTTGCTAAATTAAAATTTTCCAATCATTACCTTGTAACGTAGTAATGTACAATCGATTGATTTAATGAGTTCCTACAAACATTAAAATGTCACATTTCCTACTCTTTTCAGGTCCAGAATCAACAGTTCAGGAGCTGGCGGACTCAATCTTTGCAAGTCGAATTGCCAGTTGCATTGAGCAGAAAGAGGTAACCGAATGTCATTCAATCCTTACTGCTATAGGCTTGCACCATGAATTTTACAGGTCATCTGCCATTTGAGAGCCTTGTCGAAAAACATCTTGTATACAATAAGTTTGTGTGCAGAATATACAGCAGACTAGTAGGTTAGATCAAGCTTTTTACATAAATGATTTATATGGTACTCCATATGATGCTTCCAGTTGCTTTCCTAGGCTCCGTGGCTTGATTTACTAAAATATGTAACTCTGCAATCTCTGACTTCCCATGCTCAGTTACTCAGCAAAGCAGTGTTCTTTAAAGGCAGCTCTAATGGCTGCAGCCTGCAGGACATAACTTGTATATGATAAGTTTGTGTGCAGAATATACAGCAGACTAGTAGGTTAGATCAAGCTTTTTACATAAATGATTTATATGATACTCCATATGATGTTTCCAGATGTTTTCCTAGGCTCCGTGGCTTGATTTACTAAAATATGTAACTCTGCAATTGCTGACTTCCCATGCTCACTTGCTCAGCAAAGTAGTGTTCTTCTTTAAAGGCAGCTCATATGGCTGCGGAACATATTGTTAAAATCCAATTACACAACTGCTCTTATTTCTGATTTGGCCTCTTATGTTCTCTTGTATGCAGGTGAAAATCGAATCCGACATTCTAGGTGAGGCAGAAACTGAATATTCAACATACCATCCCTCACATTCTTGTATGCGATACTATGATGATGATGACGACAATGACAATACTAGGGTTAAAAGGGCTAAACATATATTTATAGATGACAGAGGGGCCTCCAGTGGTCGTTCTGGCACTCAACCTAGCTTAAGTCCATGGTTTAGTGGCTGTGCGGGGTCAACTAGTAATGGGTCTGTCAAGGAAGAACTTGATACAAAGACACCAGGCCTCCGTGTAAATATCCGCGGCAACCTTGCCAAGCCCCCTTATTTCTTCTATGGAAATGTTGTTGAAATCCCCAAAGACACATGGCGTCAACTGTCACAGTTTTTGTTTGGTGTGGAACCTGAGTTTGTGAACAGCCAATTTTTCTCGGCTTTGATGCGAAAGGAGGGTTACATTCATAACCTTCCAGCGGAGAGAAGACATGCTGTGGTTCCAAAGTCACCAATGACCATTGAAGATGCACTTCCATTCACAAGGCAGTGGTGGCCCTCATGGGACACAAGAAAGCAGTTCACTGGTGTCACTACAGAGGTTGCAGGAATTGAACAGATCTGTGAGAAACTGGGGAAGATGAAAAGAGACTCACGAGGAGTTCTTTCACAAGAAAAGCAGATGCACATAGCGCACCAATGCAAGGTGTCAAACCTTATTTGGGTTGGTCCGGACAGGTTAAGCCCTTTGGAGCCACGCCAAGTGGAACGGATACTGGGCTACCCACCTAACCACACAAATCTGTTTGGTCTCAATCCACCAGATAGAATTGCTGCCATGAAATATGCTTTTCAAACTGACACCGTGGCCTATCTTTTGTCAGTCCTGAAGGACATGTATCCAGATGGGCTGAGGGTGCTATCCATCTACAGTGGAATCGGAGGTGCAGAAGTCGCTCTCCATCGCCTCGGCATTCCACTAAAATGTTTAGTATCTGTTGAAGAGTCTGATGTGAACAGGAAAATTCTGAGAAGGTGGTGGGGGAAAACTGAACAAACTGGAGATCTGAGGCAGATAAGTAGCATTTGGAAGTTGAAGATACATGTGCTTGAGGACCTCGTCAAAGAGTTTGGTGGTTTTGACCTTGTTATCGGTGGAAATTACAGTTCCTGTAGAGGTGGTACAACAATAAACACAACAATGGGCATGGACTCCAATCTCTTCTTTGAATATGTCCGTGTTGTTAAAAGAGTGAGAGATATAGTTGGAGTCGGTAGATGATGGCTGGCATGATTCCGTTCATCTTCCATCTACGGCGAGATCTTGCTCCGGCAAATCGCCAGCAACTTAATTTATTTGGCCTTGTAGGATGGCGTAGCATTATGGGATCTGTAAATGGTAGTATGGAGCAAGTACTCTGACGACTTTGGCGCTGATTGATGTTAACTTTGTATTGGTTGTTAATCTTTGTACAATGAAATAATTATCGTTTTCCCTGGTTAGTTGCGTATTGGCTGTTAATCTTTGTACAGTGAGTTAATTATTTTTTCCTGGTTAATTGTTCATGTTCTAACTTGGTGATAATGGGTTTTTTTTGTGCTGCTTCCAAAGTCGTTTCTGCATATATGTTCTGTCTGGGGTTAAGCGACGGTTCCTCGTTTGCTGGGAACCTTGCATGAGCAACTGCTGTGTTATTGAAGCATGCAAGTATTATTGTTTTCACTTTGCAGTTTAGAAACGTTCAGTTGCTTGTCATAATGACATGTGAACTGATCGGTGTGCGTGCTGTGATTGTGTCGGTGTGCTGATAGACGTGTTCGTTGATGGCCAAGACTAAGATTACGGCTTGCTGATGCCAGGGTATAAATAGCAACAGCACAGCACCTACTCAATTTTGTAAGCTTATTCAGATGCATTTGGTTATGCATGTCTGACGACGTCTTACTTGATAGAAAAAGAATAATCCGTAATTCTTATCGTAATTCTTATCATGTCTTACAATAAACACTGATATGGCATTGCCTTAAAACGGGCAATATCTGAGCTGAGAGAAAAAGATCATGATAAGTACAATTGAATGAATAGCTTCGATCCATGAACAAAACATTGGACCGAACAATGTCATACAAAGGGTACATCATTCATTGCAAGGTGCTACAGATTTCACAAACTCAATTCAGTGCGAACTGATACATGGGCTCGGGGGCGGTCGAACGCTCTTCATCTACTTTACATAATCGTGGATGATTTTGTTACGTAGGCAGCACAGTAGGGGGAAAAGAATACACGACATCACTATCTCGGACAAAAAAATGATCACATGCGCCATCACCAATTCCGCAATGCGGCAGGCAATGTCGATCTCCTCGGGTTCCTAATAGACGACAATGGAATTCTGAACTAATCTTCAAGCTGTCATCTCACAAATCACCATCCTACGAAAGCACATTGCTTCCGAGCATGTTCAGGGATGAGCTTCACCAGGAAGTCTATCGGCATGCCCTTCAACTCTGTTCGAATCCACCACACCGGAGAAGCGGATATAAGTATAACTTGATAGGGGGTGTTGAACTTCTGATCAGTGCAAATGAGTCGGTATTGCAGAATTACCATGGGACTTGAAATTGAAGATCGGAGGAAGGAAACGACCGTTTGGTAAGCGGGTGTCTGGATCCCGGAGTTCATCAAAGAATGGATGGATTAATGCTTCCAACTGTAATGAGAAAGCAAGTTGCAAAGTAAATGGCAGTAACTACGACTTGCGCAAAACAGTGTTTGTTAGTATGATGCAGCAGTGATGGGAAAACATCAACAAGAGTCATGACAGGAAATACAACTTCTCCAGAGAACAGTATTTGCTCAAATAATGCATTAGCACTCACAGCAGTGGACCGGAGGTTTGGTGAATACTGCAAGTGCCTGGAAACAAGATCTACTGCTTCAGCAGGCATTCTTTTATGGAAGATCTGGTGGGGTCAAAAACAGTAATATTAGATTGCAACAAAAAAAGTAACGGTCTAACACAAGGTTCCTACCTTGTGCCAGGGGTGGGCTTTGATTTGCGGGAATTTAAAATCGGTATAATTTGGATTCATGCACTTAATTTCTTCTCTTGTAGGGGTACCTAAAACCTGAGAGAAAATCAGAAAAATGAGTTAAATAGGAGGGAAAAGTAGTTGTTTTCTGGGAAAACAACTAATAGGTAGTAATTTCCTTGGGAGGAAGAAAGTAATTTACCTTGATGATTTCAACAAGCTGATCAACACCACTGTCGCCAGGGAATAGAGGCTGTTTTAAAAAACGAGTAGATCTTAGGCAGACAGTTTCAATAAGCTGGATGATTCAACAACCACATATAAATTGTGTTATGTCTTACCTGTCCTAGAAGGAGTTCAGCAAGAACACAACCAGCTGACCAAACATCAATAGCCGTTGTGTATTCAGTAGAACCAAATATGAGCTCTGGGGCTCTGTAGTACCTTGAACAGATATAAGAAATATTCGGTTCTCCTTTTACCTATCAATAGTACAAATAATTAGGTACCGTGAAAAAAAATGTCAATGTTCATGTGAACGTCTGGTAATGTATGATCATACCAAGACTTTCGCACTGCCAAAGTCACACAATTTCAGCTGATGAGTATGCGGATTCACCTGGCAAAAATAATCTTTTATCAAACCATCCGACTAAACCAAAATGAGTACTTGACTACGTATGAAATGTTTCAGTAAGTTTTTGAATAGATTATTTCAATTTACGTACCAGAAGATTTTGAGGCTTGATATCCCTGTGACACACTCCAATGCAGTTATGAATGTATGCCAAAGCTCTACATATCTGTCATTATAATAGGTTTTACAAGTTATATTCATTGCATAATTGTGCTTGAATAGATTAACCAAGTTATGTTCATTGCATAGTTGTGTTTGAATAGATTAACAGATCTAGGTGAGTAAAGCCATAAACTTTACCTGATACATGTATAGTTTTGCATATATCAAGGGCATGCGTTGGTTCATCTTGTTGTAATGTTTAATGACACGATGAGCAGTCTCTGGCACATACTCAAGCACCAAATTGAGGTAAAGCTCCTCCTTCTCAGTCTTTGAGAAAAAACAATGCTTTAAGGAAACGACATTTGGGTGGTCAAGAACTTGCATCGTTTGCAGCTCACGGTTCTTATATCTCTTGTCTTGAAGAACCTTCTTTATAGCTACAGTCTCGCCGGTTTCCAGGCACTTAGACTATGCAAGATCGTTTCAAAAAAGATGGAGCCATCAGTCATTTCCAAATAAATATACAATACACAAATTAACACACTGAACAACTGTAATAATACTGATTTGTCTGGCAACAAACCTGGAAAACAGTTCCAAAGGACCCATGACCTACCACACGCTCGGCCATGTAGCTAATGGTCTGCAATGCAGATAGATAACTTAGAACTTATTGCGTTATGAGGCAGCACTAAATAGGCCTAAAAGGATCACCATGATACCACTAATGTAGATTTTTAAATACCTGTTTTGCCTGCCCATTTCTTCCATCAATGCTTGTCACTATAATATGACCAGGTTCCGTCCCATTGCCATTGACTACTATATCTTCAGTGTCCTGCAATGTTTAAAAACCAAGTTAGGAGCTGATCACCCACCAAAAGGCACTAATGGTGAACCACTCTAGGGATATTACCTTATCATCCCTTATGTTCATATTGCTCATCTCATTCGGAAGTCGATCAGCATCACCACTAGTGCTTGCGCCGTTCTGATATCCCAAGGAAGAACGAACCACACCTACCGAGGCCATACTGCGATAAAACTATCTAATACGAGGTACAGGCTACTGTTCAAGAGGCTTTCCTAAAGACGCTATGTACTTGATTCACCTGCAAGGAGCAGCATTATGGTGAGTCAAAAAGGCACAACTAAGCTTCTCGTCTCAAGAAAGGCGTGTGATCAAATTGAGTGTTGAAATCACATTCACTTGCAGTTGCTAGATAGGCTGGATGATACTGAAAAAGTTGGAATTTTATATCCCCTCGACACCGAATTCCTATCGATATTGGAGAGTTTGTTCTCCCTAGTTGGATTCAATTCTCATCACCTCGATAGGCGTACTAACAAAACAACTGTAAGAATCACAATGCGCAAGATTTGTACATATTACAAAACACCCTTCCTCGTGAGCAACTCAACTCCGATCGTGCACAAGATGTTCAGCAAAGCCGATCCCTGACGATAGCTTTCGAGGCTTTTAACCAATTCGCCTCTCATGCTTGGTACGGTAGGCGTACTAATTAAGTAATTGTCAACTAAAAGTAAGCATTCTCGATCCAGATCACCAAATTTGCATCAATGTTGGCATCTTTTCTCACCAACTCATCTCCTTCCATTCATTCAGGCAACCAAAACTCGTAACCCCCAGTTCCTAAAACTACAAGAAAAAGGAAAAGAAACACCTTTGTTCCCTTCTACTCCCGACTCCAAGCAAATACATAACCGGAAACGCACACCCTAAGATCGCAGCAACCACCAACACAGGATCGCAGAGACGGCGGCAAAAAAAAAAAATCGCAGCTTTCTCTCGCACAAGAACGACCCGAATCGCCGGATCCAAGAGCAGAGGCCAGAAACGGTCCCGAAGACGGCAGGCAGCGAATTATTACCTACGAGATCAGGTTCTCCCGCTGCGTGGATTTGGGGAAGAACCCGCCCGATTTGGCGCAGGATTTCCCCCTCCCTCCCCAACTCCAGCAACGGAAGTGCAAATGGGAGGGAGAAGAGGCAAGGGGAGAAAGAGGAGAGGAGAATGCAAGAAGACAGCACAAGGGGAAAAAGGGAAAAAAAAGGAATTTTTATGTTGGTTTACTCTCGTCGAAGGCATCAAGTCAATGTGCAATACCATCGGCCTACGATCTTTGCCATATAAGATGTTTCATAATATTGATGGAAGTGAAAAAAAGAGGGAATCTAGCGTACAACAGACACACTTGTAGATATCGTTTTTAATATTTGTATCCATACAATCTATACATATAAATTACGGGAATCTTATATAGATAATTTATTATATAAATTATTTTAATTTTATCTATAGGTATTGTAAAGTCACTACTGTTGAGAAACCGTCGCTGGCGACCAGTCCGAATGATTCCTCTGTTTAAAACAAGAACGAATCAATCACAGAATCACAGAAGAATAGATTGAACACACAGAGAGATAGATAGAACTCCTGGTCTTTCTTTATTGCTTTCATTCATGTGTGCATAATGAGGAGGTATGCCTCTCTATTTAGAGCAAGTACAATAATTCTGACTAGGTCGCCTCTAGCGAAATCCACGTCAACACAATCCTATGTGGAAGAGAGAGAAAAGAGGAGAGAGAGGCAGGCTGCCCCTCATGCAAGAGGTGACCTCTAGCACATCATACGAGGAGAGAGAGGCAAGCTGCCCCTCATGTAAGAGGTGACCCCTGATATATTTATGCAAGTATTAAATGTTTGAGTGCTTTAGTAGAGGTAACATCTACTCAACTTATTGTATTAGCTACCTCCACCATGAGCCACGTGTACTCTTTTTGCTTATTTGGCTAGTCCTAGATGTGGCAGCCACCTCTTCTATTAAACTTGCTCTTATAGTCTACGGCGGGGTGCCCATATATGTCAGGACTTTGGGCTGGGCCCAGAGTTTCCTAACACTCCCCCTTGGGCGCTCACCCAACATGCTCATGCCTCGTTAAAACTCCATAAAAACCCAGTGGAAAAAATTTGGAGAAAGAGTACATGATGCATGTGATGCTGCGATGCACGAATTGCCTCATTAAAAATCTTGGTCGAGAAACTTCATGGAAAACTCGTCAAGGGAAAAAGAGTACAATTCACCCAAATTCATTTGGTCTACAGGACTTTATTCTTTGGGTACTTAATCTTCATGATCAAGATTTATTAGCGGGCTTCAGAGAATTCTCCCCCTGAATTCTGCACTTCTCTAAGTCTCATCATTCCAATTCCACGCACGCACCTTTCAAAGCTAGATGCGGGGAGTGAATTAGTGAATAAATCTGCGAGATTTTAACATGACTTAGTATGCAGTACTTTAATCTCGTCCATCTTTTGCAATTCATGTGCATAGAAGAACTTAGGGTTGATATGCTTTGTGAGATGACTCTTCACATAGCCCGTTTGCACTTGTGCAACGCAAGCGGCATTATCTTCATAGATAATTGTGGGGGGTTTGCACAATGTTCATCCCACATGACTGCTGGATGTGGTGAACCATTCGGCGGAGCTAAGCGCACTCTCGTGCGGCTTCGTACAGTGCTATAATTTCCGAGTGGTTCGTCGAAGTAGCTACTAGGCTTTGCTTAGACGATTTCCATGAAATTGCAGTTCCACCACACAGGAATACATAGCCTGTTTGTGACTTAGCGGTATGCGGGTCTGACAGATACCCAGCATATGCATAGCCAATCAAGTTCAGATCTTGATTCTTTCTGTAAAATAGTCCAATGTCCTTGCTTCCTTGGAGGTATTGGAAGATGCCTTTTATGCCCTGCCAATGCTTTTTAGTGGGCTCTGCACTGTACCTTGCTAACAGGTACACGGCAAATGCAATGTCCGATTTAGCGCAATTTGCTAAGTACATGAGTGCTACCACTGCGCTCAAGTATGGGAATTCCGGTCCCAGGACTTCCTCCCCCTCTTCCCTAGGTCGGAAAGGATCTTTTTCTTGCGGTAAAGACCTACCGATCATCGGTACTTTCAAGAGAAATGCCTTCTCGAAGCCAAACCTTTCAAGCATCTTCTGGGTGTAGGTTGACTGATGTACCAAGATTCCTTCAGGGATATGCTCGAGCTGCAGGCCTAAGCAAAACTTGGTCTTACCCAATCTTTCATTTCAAATTCTGACTCCAAGTAGGAGCTTGCTTCTTTTATGTCTTCGGCTGTCTCGATGATATTCAGATCATCTACATACACAGATATTATACAGAATCCATTCTGGGATCACCGTATAAATACACAAGGACAGTCTTTATTGTTCGTGTAGCCTTTCTTGCAGAGAAAGTCGCTTAAGCGATTATACCATATTCTTCCAGATTGTTTCAGTCCATACAGTGACTTTCTGAGTTTCACACTGTACAGATTTCTATTTGCTCTGTCTTGGTTCGGGAGAGGGATTCCTTCAGGGACTTTCATGTAAATCTCCGAATCCAAGTTACCGCAAAAGTATGCAGTCACAACATCCATCAATTTTATTTCCAAGTTCAAGTTCACTGCCATTGAGATCAAATATCTAAAGATAATTCCACTCATGACCGGGGAATAGATTTCTTCATAATCAACTCCAGGACGTTGAGTGAAACCTTGTGCTACCAGCCTTGCTTTGTATCTCACTACTTCATTTCTTTCATTTCTCTTTCAAACAAATACCCACTTGTGCCCAACGGGGTGTATGTGGGGAGGCGTGCGGCATACGGGCCCAAACACCTCTCTTTTGTTCAGAGATAGCAATTCAGTTGCTATTGCCTTCTTCCAATCTTTCCAATCTGATCTTTTCTTACATTCAGCGAGCGATGCAGGCTCGGGATTAAGATCGATGATTTTGGCAATTTTCTTTGCGAAGTAGATATCAATATTAGCTGTTGTCCTATTCAGGGACTCTCCCGTGTACACATAATTTATAGCTATTTCTTCATGAGTTGCTTCTTCTGGAGCGATTGCTTCTGCTGGAGCTTTACCTTGCACATCGCTTCTTTCAATTGCGGTGGCAAGTTCCTTTAGTTTTTCGGCTCCGATGTGTGCGCACACATCCATGCTAATGGGGATATTCAGATCCTGTATGCCCTTTTCTGAAGGTGTCATACTTGTACCAGGTCTCAACTGGCTCCCCTTCTCATTCTGGAGGACTTCAATGATCGACTGTGATAAGTCCTTCTTATCCTTCTTCACCAGGCGTCCCCGGTTACTAAGGATTCGAGGAACCGGAGTTCTCGTCCTTTATTATTTTTCTGAGGCCTCTGGACAAGATTAGGGATACCTTCTGTTTTATTTGGTATTTCAACCCTCTCCGGTGCAGTCCGTGCAGGCACATGCGACTTAGTCACGCTCTTCAAATCACTAAAGTGATCAGACAGTTGATTTGCTAGTTCTTGCAAATCGATTGTCTTCTGGACTTCTCTATTTGCTTCACTAATGCGCGGGTCATCTGCATGGATTACCGTGGCTTGCCACGTAATTTCCCGACATTCTTCATCAAGGGGTTGATTTCCTCCCCCTAATGTTGGGAAATTTTCGGTGCTGACCCTTGCGCTAGTTGCATAGGTAAATGGATGTTGTAGGGCGAAGGTCTAAGGTTGATGAGATTCGCTGCATGCAGGACTGCGTGTCCCCAACATGTAGCTGGCAAATTACAATTACGCAAAAAGGGTCGCGCAATAAATTTAATTCTCTTGATTAAAGCTTCTGCTAAACCATTCTGGGTATGGACATGCGGTACCGAATGCTCAACTACAATTCCCATCGTCATGCAATAATCATGAAATGTCTTTGAAGTAAATTCTCCGGCGTTGTCCATTCTGATGGACTTGATATGATGGTCTGGAAACACATTTCTGATGCGAATGATCTGCGAGATCAATTTTGCAAAGGCGTGGTTTCTTGTGGACAACAAACCCACATATGACCACTTCGATGAAGCGTCAATGAGCACCATGAAATACTTGAATGGCCCTGAGATGGGCTGAGTGGGACCGCAAATGTCTCCCTAGATGCGTTCCAGGAATGCAGGGACTTCATCCTTCACTTTCAGAGTGGAGAGTCTAGTAATTAGTTTCCCGGTGGCACATGCAGGGCACACAAAATCTTCATGATTCGGAAAATTCTTCACATTAATATTACGCCCTTGGATTATTTATTATGTTTCTCATCATCCTAAGACATGGATGGCCTAATCTGTCATGCCAGAGACAGAAGACTTCAGAGTTTCTAAACACTGTCTTCAGAACAGTGTACGCTGCAGACACTTTAATGTTGGTATAATATAGCCCAGTTTCAAGTGAAGGAAATTTTTCTAATATTTTTTTGCCATTCTCTTCGCGCTTCGTGATGAGCAGGTATTCCTTACCGTACTCTTTGTTAGTCTCAACGTGGAAACTGTTGGCGCAAATATTCTTAAAACTTAGGAGAGTTTTAACCGATTCTGGATACAATAAGGCTTCTTCAATGACCAAAGCTGTACCCATTGTGGCTCTTCCCGAACCAATTATACATGCATCACTTCTGGCGATTGTCGTAAGGCTGCCAGTGCTCTTACGAATCGACTGAAAATACTCAATCTCTCTTAAGATGATATGCGTTGTGCTGCTGCTAGCTAAGCACACTTCCTTCATAGGGCGCTATACGCGTTCTAATATAGGATATTTTATTAACATGCATGAGAGGGCAATCAACACATAAATAAAATACTCCAGTATCAGAACATGTCATGCCATCATAAACTGAATAAATGAATGAATTCTTCCAAAAATCATCCAACCATCACGAGAAAATAACAATTCTTAAGTACCATCCATGCAAATTCTAATATATTCTTCCACACAAAATAAATGACAATTAAAGTCTAAATGCATTCTGTGCACTAGACTTCTTCTGATATTCTCTCGGGGGTGACATTCCCTTCAAGCGAAATCATGGCGGTGGCTGTTTCTAGGTCGAGAGGGGGTGCTGCTGCTGTGATGGGTTCAACCTCCATCAACTCAGGTAGCTGCTCAACATGCTTCCCCTCAACTACTGCAAAGTGGGCTTCAGGCTGCCCTTTGCCATCCCGCTTTAGCTTGATAGCCTTATTCTCATGTGGAGCATCTGATTTGCCTTTCTGGCCTGCGGTCTTACGCTTCCTTCCCCTTCTCTTAAGCAAGGGTTTTCGCACCTTATAGCTCCCAGTGTTGGCTTCACGGCCAGCGGAGCTCGTAGGTGGCTAAGTGACATAGTTCTTACGGAGAACTTCGTCCTGAGCCTCCGCAACCTGCATCATATCAATCAATTCGACATATTCCTTATAGCCGTCATGACAATAATTGCATGCGGATCGTACTGCATTGGGGTGGAAAGTGGATATGGTTCTTTCGATCTTCTGCTCGTCTGTGATTTGCTTGCCACAGAGTTGAAGATTAGTACAAATCCTGTGCAAGGCAGAATTGTACTCCCCGACCGTCTTAAAGTCGATAAACCTCAGTATGATCCACTCCTGCTCTGCTTGAGAAAGAATGGTGTACTTCAGCCTCTCAAACCGCTTATTGAGTGTGGTCCAGAGTGCTAGCGCGCTTTTCTCCACCATATACTCATTCTTGAGAGTGAGGCAGAGGTGGTGCCTGAGAAAATGAAGTGCCTGATCATTCCCCTCAGGTTTGGGTTGAGCGTCATTCAGTACGCCAATCCCAATAGCAGCGCAGAGCTTCCTGGCTCCAAGCACAATCTCGACATCGGATGCCTACGTCAGATAGTTTTGGCCGTACTGGGCTAGCTCCTCGAACTCCCAGTTCGTGATGCTAGTCATCTAAATGTGTATAAGTCTACTGCTGGTAGACATGCACGGAATAATTTACTGCGGGTAAATAAATGGTGCAAAAGGTTCTCGTAATGTTCCAGAATTTTTGATGCATTTTCTATAAATTTTACTGCTAATCTCAGTGATTAAAAGCAAATTTCAGCAATTACAATGTAGTACCCAGATTTTATAATCCGGATTCTACTGTGTTTAGTTGCACTATTCCCTGGATCAGTAGATAGTGCACACTGTTACAGTTATGGACATCAAAATACATATCATGCGAAAGCATAAATATAATAGTAAACTTACTCATGGGCCGATGAGGCCGAAATCATTAAATTGCAGCAGCGGAAGAACGAAGCACACAGGTGAGACCTTCAGGACATGCCCACAGGCAGACAACTGGAGGTTCGTGACCTAGCCCTAGACATCTTCATCTTCTCGGCCAGCTTGTCCAATCTTGTTGCTGAGACGAGGTGATTTGATTCCTGATTCTGAATTCTGTCGCAAAAGCGAGTGTGACCACTCCAACCCCGTGCTCCGCGAGCCAATACACAGAATGCAAATAGATAGTATGCATGACTTAACAAAGAAGAGGCTCAGGTTATTTTATTTGCCAAAAATCGTTTTTGGTAGCATTATCATGATTTAATTTTAGTATTATGGTTGCTACCTAAACTCCACACAACAATTGCCATAATTGATTTAATCCACCAAATACACTTTAATTATAGACTGCTGTCTAAGACTCCAAACAGCGAGTAACATCATTTAACTAATCCACCGATCTCTTTCTTTCTATATTGATTTCTATCTACCCATCGAAACAGCGAGCGACATCATTTCATTAATCCCCTGATCATACAATCTCTATATGGTTTGCTGTCTAAAACTCTAAACATGTAGTGTCATCCTTTTTCTAATATCACTTAATTAATCCACCAATATCGTTTGTATACTAATCCCTAACAATCCAATCCTTTTTGTTATTGATCCACAACCATAATTTGCTCGTCCAATTATCAATCTTATTATCCATTATCCATCTCTAACTATCATTGATCAGATCTAGGATTCTCTATTAAATATCCACCAAGAATATCATTGATCAGGTCTATGATTCACTAATATATATATCCACCAAGAATATTATTGATCAAATCTACGAATCGCTAGTATACATCCACCAAGAGTATCATTGATCAGATCTAGGATTCTCTATTAAATATCCACCAAAAATATCACTGATCAGGTCTATGATTCACTAATATATATATCCACCAAGAATATCATTGATCAAGTTTAATCTCCTATAGTTATTTTCATACCTCCAAATTTCCAGAAAATCAATTCATCCATCAAGAAATTGTTCAAATCCTATTAATCCCAATATTGTCAACATCTCCCAAGAATTTATATCAAATATCAGTGTTGTAATCCAACCATTATCTTCGCATTTCCTAACACTCCAAAAATCATATAATTCATCTATCTAGTCTATAAATCCATTTAGGCTCCACCCATTTATTTCTCTTAGACTCCACACTATCATTAACCCTCCTATGATCAATCATGAATCCATCAACTTCTTTATGTGATTGCCATAAACAGCCATCTTCCTTTCTTACGACTCTATTTACTCTTACTGCCATTTTATTTGTGAGAAATGTTACCATTATTTAAAAATATAATACCTAGAAATTTCCTGAGACCTAGCAGTTTTGAACAAAAGCATAATGTTCAAGAATATGCAATAATAATAGTGACCCAGAGTCCATCCACCGTTACATGGCATCTGCACCATATGGCATCTTTCAGCGTTATAGCCGCTTAACTTACCACTGGGACGACACCCAGGACAATTCAAATCAGGGCTTTCCACTGCCCTTCCACTTTTCCATTCCCACCCACAAAGTTTTTGAAATAGAACTATATCTAGTTAAGTTCCCATGTCCGCCCTTGACCGTGGGCACGGCTATTCGAATAGTTTTGACTCTGCAGAGTTTGTACACTTTCACCACAAGAGACAATCAACTCGTTGCCCCACACGATTCCTTAGTCATGTGGTTGAGCAGACCATCACAGTGACTTTTCAAAGTATCTAGTCCCTTTTGTCATCTCACTTTATGGGCTTCTCCCACTTGCGGTGGGTCCCATCTATGCACGGGATGTTTCCCCACAGTTACTAACGCAGCTGGGCTTCACAACTCCCCACAACGCTTAGAACAGCTGGGAAAACTTCACCCTCCACTGGTGTCCCTTCAGGCCCCCTTGCCATAGCTTAACACTTCTATCCTCTACCGGTGAGATGAGTCCGGGGATTTCGATAAATTTACTTAGCCAAGTTGTATTTTACAGACTTGTGGTTATACTGTTTTACATAGGAGGTCATGACAAGATTCAGTCCTTAGTATTATCTGAGCGGTTCTACCACACTCCATAATTTGTGCTCCCACCGCACCACATACCAGCCCCCAAATCATCCGCTCAGATATTTAAGCAAGTTAGGATTTTTGGGAGCATAAAATAATCATGTCAAAATATACCAGTCATTCCCACCATGACTGCCCAAACCAGTTTCTCATGATTTAAAATGACAATGATGTTTGGGGACATTTCAACGCCCCCAAGTATCTAAGCAGTACTAAGCATGGCGTATAATTACGAACTTATTTCCAAAAGTTACTACTATAATTTTACTAGAGTGACAAGGTTCACGTAATCAAATATTCCAAAGGAGGTGTAATATTAGCAAAGGTAACAATGGGCATATAACTAGAATCTCAAATTAAACATGTATTTGCATATGAAATAACAGCATGCAATTTGATAATTTAAAACAAAATAATTTGCAGAAAATGTAGGTTCAACATGATCAAAGTATTGACTCGCCTGGCGCGGTTTTACCGTGGCCTTGAGCTCGCACAAAGTTGTCCCGTACGATGATCTTTAATTCCTGGTCTTCATCGATCTCGGTCTCGCTTGATCCGCAGAATCTTCAGGACTCCGGTTTCTAATTACGCAATAAATGACTGAATCGAAATAAAAGCAAATAACTCCGATGATCCAAATAAATCCGAATAAACTCAATTTAGTTTTATTATGAGTTAATGGGTGTTTCGAGTGATTTGAAGCATGGCCGGTGGTAGAATATGATAACTTGATCTTTTTATCTAATAATCTCTTTTTATTATTTGATATTTATCAAGGGAATTCCACGAGTTAGGATGGACCTTTGAACCAGAATACAAGTTTAGTTGGGTGTTATTTTGTCGAGCGTTAGTTTTCAGGGCATATGATATATGTATATATAAGAAATGTTTGCAAATTCTAGCTTACCGAGTTAGTCTTATAGTCTAAGTTATAACATTTTGTGGTAGACATTTTATGTACCTTCATTTGTCGCCCGACTAAGTTTGATTTGAAGTGGAGTCTATTTATTCGGGTCCCAGCTTGCTATATATTCATTTATGCTTATTATGTACTAAAGCTAGTGTTAAGATTTAGTTAATGACACTATTATTCTCTTGCTGACGCTTTAGCTATTCTTAGGCCTAACTTTAATTCTAATTGCAGTTTTAAACCTAGCTATCCGGGCATAGCTTGGTATGTATCATTTTATGTGACCCTATTTACTCTTGTTGACGGTTATATGTTCCATTTAGAGTATTGATATGTTTGCGTGATTATTTTGAATCATAATGACCTAGGGCTATTAACATGACACTACTGCTTAAAGGCCCCTTTTTCCCTAGAGGTTGTCATTAATTTAGGTATCTCCGGGGCAGGGTAAGTTTTATGAAAAAGATCGCATATATGTACATTAGGTGATGGCCGGGCTTGCTATTTATAGTTACCTTTGGTGTCAAATTTGTTTTCCAAACATTAACTTGGATGTCTTTTTGGTCAAGTGTCTATAAATTTTAGAACCCTCTTTTTATCATTGCCTTCACTTAATATTTAAATTAAGATAAATAACAAAGACACATTAATTATGCTTATATGGTAATTACTCACTATTAACTCTGGTACCATTTCATTTACACCCTACTAGGATTTGTTGGCTTTCATGGAATAGATTCATATTTTTCCTTGAATTTTCCCTAATTGCTAGAGCGTATAGACAATGGTTTAAATTTTTCAATGTTTACTCCCATGATATTTACTAGTACACAAAGGTTCTTGTTGTATTGTTCAGCAAATCCTTGCTTACTAAGGTATCACTTCATGAAAGCATATCCTCATGTTCCTACTAAGCATTAGTTAGTAAAGATTTAAAATAAACCTTCAAGGCATATAATACTATTATTATTTTAACATGTGAGGATTAATCCATGGCTAAATGCTTAAGAAACTCACCTAGCTCCTAAATAGATTTTTGCAGCAACTAGGGGTTGGTTCTTGATCTTCCTCAATTTTTCCTACTAGAAACTGCTCTGCAAAAAGATTTTAAAACCCACGGCTAAATCCTGCGAGAGGGGGTGTCGAACACGGGTGGCCAGGCTACCTGATGGTAAACGGGGAGGGGTAACTATTAAGCCAAGGCCACAAGTCATAAAACAGAGGAGTTGCTTGGGCGGCTATGGCCGACGGTGCCGCCGGCGAGACCCGACCGGGGAGGCTGTGGTGTTAGGCAAAATGGGTTGCTCGGTGCGTGGTGAGGCCTTCGGTAGTGGCAGTGTGGTCTGTGGTGGCGCCGGGGGTGGCTGGCGTCGGTGCAAGCGGCCGGAGGCGGGGGTGAAGCGGGGCGGCGGTGCCGGTGGGGAGGAGATGAAAAATCGATGCGTGCGTGAGCAACAGAGGAGGCAGGGGAAGCTTACCTTGCATTTGGATGAGCCGGAGCAAGCCCGAGGTGAGCCGACGGCGTGCACGGGCGGCGGCGTGGGGAGGTCGCCGTGGAGGGAAGGGCTCGGTCGATGAGGAGCTCCACCGGCAGTGGGAGGAGGCTCGGCGCGGTGAGGTGGAGCTCCACCGGCGGGGAATTGGAGGGGGACCCACCGAGGAGGCGGTGGTGGTGAGGATGGCGGCGGCGGCCGGTTTCGGAGAAGAGGGCCATGCGACGAGCCTGGGGCACGGCGATTCGATTAGGTGAGAGGGGAGGTAGAGGGCTCCAAGGGGTACGCCGGGACGCGCTCGGTGAGGCGGGGCGTCGCCGGAGGGCCAAGTACGGCGGGGAGGCGCTGCGGCCGGCGGGCGGGGTTAGAAGCAGAGACAAGGGAGGAAGGAAAGGCAAAAAAAGAAGGGCGCGCAGGGAGTGAGGGAGGGCCAAGGCTTCTTGTAGCCGGAGGAGGGGAGGCGTAGCTGGCAGAGGACCAAACGGCAGCGGAGGACCGGGCGGCGCGGGGAAGGACCGCCAGGCAAGGACCGGACGCGCGGCTGGGAGAAGAGGGCGCGGGGCTCGACGCGGCGAGGAGGGCGACGGGGGAGCGGCGACGGGACGGGCTGGCACCTGCAGCGGTGTCAGGGGAGCAGCGCACGCGCTGCTAGGCGAGGGAGGAGGCGACGTGGAGCAAACACCGCCAAGCGAAGGAGGAAGAGAAAAAGAAGGGAGGAGACGGGGGAAGCCGGCCCAGCGGGCAGGGGAGAGAGGGAGTGAGAGAAAAAGGAGGGGCCCACATGTAATAGAGAGGAAGAAGGAAATGAAGGAAAAGAAAGGAGGTTTGAGCAAAATTTTATAATCTTGGATTTTCAATTTAAACTCTAGTTCTCATTAGGATTTGTAAATTTTAATTTGTGCATGATTTTCGATATTTGAATTCTAGCTCTAGTGTTAAGACTATTCTTGAATTTAATTGTACAGTTTATGTATGTATATATTTGAGTTGTACTTTTAGTTCAACTATTTCCCTTTAACTAATTTATAAACCAGGTTTTGATTTCGTAGATAGAATTTTGGAGTTACTTTCTTAGGGTTAAATACTACGTAAAGTATTTGTATTCGTTTATCTAATTATTTATTTTTATGATTGCTATTTTGTGCTCGAGAATTATTTTCAAATATTATTTGCTCAGCACTAAACTCAGGAAAATCCAAATAAGATGTTGAACCAAAATTCAAATGCCAGTAAGATGCAAATAAAAGTTTTAAATTACTCAAAATTTCAGACATCCAAAATTCAGGATGTGACATACAATTAACCAAAAATAGTAAATAAATACAAAAAATACAGAGAATAATAATAGCATAAATAAATAAGCTTCAAATGCTAAACATAATGCAAAAATCGAATTCCTGAGGCCCTTTTATGCAAGACTATGAAATTTCATCAAATTCTGCAATTCCAGAGGGTTTTTACGCAAAATTTCAGTTCAGAGAAAAATTCACGCAATTTTCTGATTTACAGAGGGGTTTTCTGCAAAATTCTGGACCCACTCGTAAATTTAAGGGCTTATTCGCAATTTTTGAAACTACGAGGCGTTTTCTGCAAAAATCAGGACTTAAATGCAAGTTCTAGGGGTCCTTTCGGTAATTTCACGGAAGGTGGAGGGCTTTTTCGCAAAATTAACTCCCCTCTCCACCGGCCGAGCTTTCTTCCTGCCCTCGGCCCATCTCCTTTTGGCCCACACGGCCTTTCCCCTTTAGTTTCCTTTTTTTCATCCGTCCGACCCACCTCTATTCGGCCCGTTTTTTTTCTTAACCGCACGGCCCACCTGGCCCCATTGGCCCATTTGGCCTGCCCGATCGGATCTACTCGGGGGGTAGGGTTTCCCTACCCCCATTCTACCGATGGCGGCGGCGCCGACTCATGCTCGGGCGGACAATGCAGGTCTGTGCGGCGGCGGCTGGAGGCGCGGGGTGGTTCTCTCGGGTGCCCTTGCCGTCGGCGGAGGTGGCTCGCACGCATCGAGGCGGCGGGCCGGAGGCAAGCAGCGCACACACGGCAGTGTGGTCGCTTCGGGCTGCGCGAGGTGGTACGGCGGTCCAGGTGGTGCGCGGGAGGCGGCGCGGGGAGGTGCCGGCTGTGGGCGGCGCACGGGAGGAGGCACGGCTACGGGCGGCGCGCGGGGTGCGGGGAGGTGCCTGCTGCGGCGGCGCCGTTCGGAGCTGCGCGGGGAGGCGGCTGCGGCGGCGCCGTTCGGGGCGGCGCGGGGCGGAGCCGACTTTGGGCGGCGGTGCAGCACTTTGCGGGTGGCGCGGGAGCCAAGGCGCGGCGATCGGTTCGGCTTCGGGCCGTTCTTGCGCAGGGACCGAGGCGGCGCTGTCTCCGGGCGCGACATCAGCGGTGACCTCGATGCCCTGGACAGGAGGCGGCGGCCCATATGGGGTGGCGACCCGAAGGCGAGCGGCGGCCGCCCGTTCTGGGGCAGCGGCGCTGCGGCGCCCTTGGCTGGGCCGGCGACTCGTGGCGGCGCCAGCTGCTAGCCGACGGCACCTCGGGCTACTTATTCGGCTGCTGGCCGGCGGCGTGGTCTGGTTGCTGGCTGCAGGCCGGTGGCCGAAGCCCCCTTTTTTTCTCTTTCCCGTGCAGAGAAGCGATGCCAAATTCTTTCGTACATTGATTATACAGAATCAAACAAAAACAATGCAAAATTTTCGTTTTCCAATCTACGATGCAATCAACATCTACCCCGTTTCGCAATCTACCGATCAACATTGTGCCGACGATTTCAAATCTGCTTGCAGTAGATTGGGGCGGATTTGCATCGTTCTACAGTGCAATCAACATCTACCCCGTTTCACAATCTACCGATCGGCATTGTGCCGGCGACTTCAAGTCTGCTCGCGGTAGATTGGGGCGGATTTGCACCGTAGAGATTCAATCTAGAACGCGAAATGAAAATACAGATTCAAAAGCGATCTAGAAAATTCAATCTGTGCTTCGATTATTACCTCGTTCACCAGAGCGAAGTCGTGCTGATAACGTGTTGAGGAACCGTCGCTGGCGACCAGTCCGAACGATTTCTCTGTTTAGAACAAGAACGAATCAATCATAGAATCACAGAAGAATAGATTGAACACACAGAGAGAGATAAAGAGAACTCCTGGTCTTTCTTTATTGCTTTCATTCATGTGTACATAATGAGGAGATATAGCTCTCTATTTATAATCTACGATGGGATGCCCATATATATCTGGGCTAGGCCCAGGGTTTCCTAACAACTACAAGCAACATCTGTCTGTACTGCTACAAGCCCTCATTTGTCATTTTGACCGTTTAAAAGCTCCGGTCCCGCGACATCCCCCTCACGTGGGACGGTTTTTTTGGTCTTGTGTTTACCTTCCTAGGTTACTGCGGTCAAATGGTGGTACCAAATCTATTGCTAATGTTCTATTGGTGGGTTCTTGTTAGCCTGATGATTTATAATTTATGGTTTAAATATTTAAATTCTAGTTATTTACGAGAGGCAGTACGTAGAGAGAAATTGTCGAATGCGATTTTGGTCAGTACAGCTGAACTCAGTATACTTTTTACTACAACTTTTTCTATTGATCCTATCTTGAAAAAACGTATCATTTAAAAGTTAATTACTATAGATAATACAAGCATAAACCAACTTTAAACCCAAAAGAATCTGACCTATGTTTGATCATACCAGGGTGCCTCTTATTAAAGCTTTAGTTTCTAACTTTTGGTTTCTAGCTTTTTAATTTTATCTTTTTTTATTTTTTTAGATTTTTTGTATTTTTTTATTTCTTTGTATTGTCTGTCATGATATAACTTTTTTATTTTTTAAAAAATTAATTATACTGAAAAATCTACTAATAGTTAACTTTTTTATTTTTTTATTTTCTCTGGTTGCGATGGCTTTTTTAGTTGTCTTCGCGTTGGTGACGCTCTCAAGCATTTTGTTTGTATTTTTTTATTCTTTTCTAACAAAAACAGGCTAGTCGTATCTAGAGATGGCAACGGGTACCCGAAACCCGAGTATCCGATGGGTTTTACCCGACAAGGAGGCGGGTATGGAAAGATATCTTCACCCGCGGGTATGCTAATGGGCAAAAATCTCTACCCATCGGGTATGCGGGTGCGGGTGCGGGTGTATACTACCCGTACCCGCATACCCGCGGGTAAAATATACCCGGCCGGGTGTATATTAGATATAGCAACAGGTACATATACCTGTGGCCCGTATATATATATTCGAAACGAAGCCGATGGAAATACCCGCACTCGTATATACCTGTGCCCCGTATATACCCTTATCAATTCGGGTATGGGTTACCCGTCGGGTATAAATACCCACGCGGGTGCGGGTATGGGTAAGTTTCTATACCCGTGTGCGGGTACGGGTATTGTAGCGGGTGCGGGTATCGGGTACGGGTATGGTTTGGCTATACCCGACGGGTATTTACCCGTTGCCATCTCTAGTCGTATCGGTGTTTGGGTGCATAACATCCTACACAAGCATCTACTTGAGTCCTTACTGACAGGTCAAGTCGCTACGAATATTAACCCCATGTCCCAATTCCATGCACCTGTAGCCAAACTAAACAATGGATGCATCCTCTAGCCACCTCTAAATCTTGTTAATAATGCCACATGCACGAATCCGTGGAGGCTAAACTTTGACACCGTGTAAGGGAACAACAGTTCATACCGATGTGGCAAATGACTTGTTCTTTTCAGCTTTTTCAGTCGATGTTTCTAGTTTTAGCTTCTTTAAGCAATACTATTTGTCGTTGTTTTGATACCGATTTTACGTATGATTTGTTTGGATCCGAGGACTCTCTTAGGAGACTATGTTATGGTCTTGCAGAATAGGGACATAGGAACTTTTATCTAGATTCAGGCCTTCTCTTCAGAGAATAATATGCCTACGTCCTGTGTAATTACTAAGCAGAAGAAATGGTTACAACTGTGTAATGCGGAAAAAAAGTTTACATGGTTTCTTGCGTGGATTTGCCCCCTCTCCCTCTCCGACTTCAACCTTTATATAACTGGTGAAGTGACGGCAGTTGTCCCACGCTAGAAGACGCCTTAATGCTTCGGGTGATAACCGTCTGACGGAATTTATTTTCAGAAAGATGTGGTGGCCGTTCACCGTATGGCGATTGTTGTCAGAGAGAGATTGTATGCGGTTATTAGATAAATGCACGTTCTAACCGTCTTGTAAGATGAATCGACGATGTAGTTGGTCGTCGTAGACAAGTTGGTCGAAGATAGGTTAGTCGCCTAAAGGTCCACGATCATAATGAGGTCGCATGACAACTTGTCATAGCAGAGCTTAGGACAATGTGATCGTAGTAAGATTTACAACCATACGATCGTAGAAGAGCTTACGACCGTGTGGCCGTAGTAAGACTTACGATCATACGGTTGTAGCAGAACTTACGACTGTGCGGTCGTATCAGAGCTTACGGCCATATGTATGTAGAAAAGCTTACGGCCAATGTTTGGTTGTAAAAGAGCTTACGACCATACGGTCATGAAAGAGCTTACGACTATTCTATAGAACTTTTTACTTATCAATAAGAGGTATATTCAAGGAATATGATGACGTAATAATTTAAGGATTATTCTATCCTCGGCACTATTCATTAAACTAATAAAAACGCCCCAAATGATTGGGGTTCCGGCACAGGCTGTCGTGGTCCCACTGCAGACAAGGAAAACAAATACTCCTAGATTATATTGAGTACTTACTACAAAGCATGGCATTGTAGCTTAGCTCTAGTTGGCGGCCATGTACTAGTGCTACCATGCTGGAGTACTCGTCAAAATCTTGGAACATCTTTGTTGAGCTATTTTTACTTTTTTGAAGACAATAATATTTGAGCTGCCTCATATCATTATGGATCTCTCCTTTCCTTGCTTTTTCTTTCAATCTTTTTTGTTTATTTCATAAAAGTTGTCTTTCCAAGACACCAACTTACCAATCGATGCTTGGCGATGATGACTGTCCCAAAAGAGAAGAAATAGGGGAGTACTGGCACTGTAGATTGCTATAGAGAAGACTTTTCATCGCATCTTTTCACTTGTGCCACTGAACTTTTCCAAAGCAAAAGTCGTTGAAGCTGTCGCTAGTTTTTGTTCAGTGCCCTTAGTCATATAGGTCGGCCTTCCAGCTGCGTCTTTTGAATATTTGGGCTTTAGCTTCTACCTTCTAACTTATTTTTTATTATTCATAAATTTCATATTTTTCTATTTTTTTTAGCTTTTTGAGCTTTTTTGTCGGTTCTTTTTTCCCGTATTCGTTTGCATTGTCTGTAATGGGCTAACATATTTTTTCTATTTTTAAATTTTTTAAATTTAATTATGTCAAATAAGCCACCATCAGCTACAGTGTAATTTCAACTAGCTACGATGTAATTTTAGCTATAAGTCATATTTTTCAACCCAAACAAGCAGGCTTCCAATTTCTCAAGTCTAACCGCAAACGAATCTGTTATTTAAAATGGAGGCAATTTACGCAGTGGAGTACGGTCTGCGCAGTGCAAAGCTAAAAGATGCAGTATATATAATGGCAATCGTACCGTATTATACTCGTAGAAAAAGTAAAGCTAGCTATATATTAAGACAAACTTGTAGAAGCAAGCAAGAAAGAAGACAAACTTGCTTCTACGAACGTGTGTACAGGTGCCCGACAGATTTAAGCTTAACTGAACTGTCTGTTAGTAATTATCTTGTCTCAATTGGCAGATGGGATCCCTGGGATGCCAGCCTAACTAACAAATTATCCAATAAACTAATACTAAACTGACAGGATCTAAGTAAAGCTAGCTATATAATTAAGACAAACTTGTAGAAGCAAGCAAGAAAGAAGAAGGCTCAGGCCGACATGACAGCCTGTTCAATCGCCGGCCGGTCAGGGCCGGCAGGAAGCTCGCTCAACCGGTACAACCCATCGGATCAATAGATACTGTATTCAGTTTAACTATATCAGTTAAAATTATATGTAACTATTTTTTTATTTGAAAAGTGTGTGTTACTGTGAACCACGGCCGTACATGTTCGTCAAGCAATTTGTGATTGGAATGATAAAAATATGCTCCTTTCAGCCTAAAACAACCCTGCACATTTACCTTTCGATATGATTTATCTAATGAAGTATGATTGGTCATGCAATCGTAACTGCACTATAGCTGAATTCAGTTCCACGGGTTTGAATTTTCAACTCGGTTGAGTGAGGCTTCACTGATTTGTCAGCTGCAATCAATATGTGGGGAAGAAATTTTAGTTGTGTTTTTATGTCGGAATATTGCTGCGTTGTACTGCTTCTGACAGTTCATAGGTATGAAATTTATGTGGCATGGGCCAGTATGAGCTGGTTCAAAACTTCAAATTTGTTGAATGGAATTGTTAAAACCTTGGACCGAGTTTTGATTAAATTTGTTACTAGTGTACATTTCCTAGTTTTCTTATCTTGTTTTTAGAGCGCCTACAATATACTCGAATCTTGGCCTCTAAGATAAGAGAGAGTACCTTATAGGCTGCCTCTAAATACTGCAGACAATAGCTTCCAAGCAATTTTGAGCAATAAAATTTTTTGCAAGGCACACCTGCCATGAGAGGCTAATAGGAAAGGGAATGGGGGCGAGGGAGAATATAATTTTTTTATTATAGTTGTGGGTTCGATCTTAAAGACAGTAGTAGTTTCTCTATACATTACATAAAATTATGCTAAACTAAGAGACTATACAGTCTATAAATATTGTGGATGCCCTTAAGTACCTGTTGGGTAGTTAGACTCTTAAATCAGAATACTTGTCAAATTGAACATGCATTGGACTTTTGGTGTGATTTTCTTTTTCTGAAAGTTGGCTCTTAAATGGATTAGGTGGTTAAGGAGTTAGCAAGTAGAATGCGAAAGTGATGGACTTGACCTTGCGGCTTGGCCCCCACAATTCAACTATATAGTTTATGTTTTCATATGAAAAATGAGATAATGACATTAGAGAATAAGTATTTTTTAGAACCACCATTGGAGAATAAGTTGCTGATTAGTATCGTCTCAAGAAACAAGGACAAAAAAAAAACGTTTGAGTTGTTTGATGGTTACTCCATTTTGCAGGCTATAGATGAGCTTGTACAATTGCGCAATAAAAATTTTGTTCTGAAAGCATTTTTAGGGCCAATTGCGAATTTCTTTTGGGCCGGGCTGGGCCTACTGCTGAGGTATTTTCTTTCTCTTGACAAACTCGTGTTATGCAATTTATTCATCCACGACTAACCCATTTGCAGTTTATTTTCCATAATGATCGTTAAATTGCGTCATCAGATGATGCAGTCCTATATAGTCTTCAGATTTTGCATCAGTTGCTTTCAGGTGGAGCTTGTACAATACGAGGAGGAAAATGGGTACCTACACACACAATAAAACTAAACTAAAAAGAAACCACAAGATAGCCTCTAGAAAATTCTCCTGATTAGTGAGGCCTCAACTGAGCAAGCATGAATTCTAGAACTATAGTTCTATACATATGGTTGTCACAAATAGAATGACACAAACGCTTAAACCTGTGAACGGTTAGAAATTAGGTCTACGATTATGAGGTTCATTTCCTCTAATTTTGAAGGTAATATGGTTTAGTACTATATTATTAAGGCAAGATGGATAAGACCAATATATAAGGTGTAATTTTTGATATTCCCTAAAAGCTTGAGACACATGGTATAAGAGAGATTTGGTTAAATACACACGTGCACGTACGTCCGCGTGTATTCCCATATTTTCTTGTGGTAAATCGCATGACTTGTGAGCGCGTTGTGACACGATGTGATGCGCCACTTGATAGACCAAGTCTACCTTTATTTTTACTAACTGTTCATCTCTCTGTTTGAATGAGATTCAAATATTTGAATTTGAGGCTTTATTCGGTATTGATGACAGACAATTACTAGTGGATAAATGGTTAGTTAATCATATCAGTTACCAATTTGCATATATGTGTGTGTGCGCGCCTGGGTGGGTGGTGGGTGTGGTGCAGCATTACAATACAAGTTTGCAGGAGGAAAGAAGAAAAAGAAAGAAAGGAGGTGTTAAGTTGTACTGTAATGCCGCACCACCTGAATCTTCGAACTATTACGTAGAGAGAACCTTCACAGGGTGGCAATAAGGTTTCTGGGTAGCGCGACCGCTTGATTTCCTCCTTAATGTCGACTGCCTCTACGACTGCCCGTTTCTGCACTACTTTCCTTTTCTTCTGGTGTATTTTCTGAAATACAATGAGTTGCCTGTTGTTATTTCTATTAATTGCATCGTTAATCTTTTATTGTATTTATCTTCTAATAAAATTTGAAATTAAAATATTATCCATATTTTCAACACAAGCTTGTTCATGTTTGAAATTCTCAAGTGGCAGATATACATTTTAAACAAAACCACCATGTCATCAGATTGTTCGTCCCTAACCACCTACTCAATCATGCGCTCAAAATCAATGGTTACTTGATCACAAAACTCTCAAATCTGTAAGGCCTATTCATTTCTTTTCCCTTCCTCCAGATTTACCTTCTAAAAGCTTCCTGAAATTGTGACTCTTCAAATAATAAAAGAAAAGCAAAAATGAATAGGGAGGTGTTAGCGCCCGGACGTTCGATCCGGGCGCTAGCTCTGTACAGTCGCTTGTAATATTTCATGCCCATGAATGCAACATTTCTCAGCCATATTTGCAACAAAAATGTTTAATAAAAAATCTCAATGTTGCATTGGTTGTTACTGATTATTGCATACATAAAATCAAAATATTACAGTAACAAACAATAAACAAATTAATCATCGTTGATGTTGTAGACATCAAAGGGGGCATGCAACTCGGCCTTGAGGAGTAGCAGCAGCGAGCAGCCGGTGGCGCGGGTCAAGACCGAGCTGGCGCCGGTGGTGGTCGGCAGTGGAGACAAGAAATGGAGAAAGAGAAGTGGAGGAAATGTTGTATGCGAGGGGCATTTTGGGAATTTCCCAATTGAGTTCATGCCACCGGATGGAATCTAGGGCGGGGCCCACCTGTCTGTTGCCTGCGCAAGAGATAAGGGGGAGGAGACAGAGTCTCCTCCCCGCGGTGCGTTTATTGCGGTGCTTGGGCCTCTCCTGTGGCGGTTGCGATTCCCCTCCTGAGATCCGGATTTTCGGCGAAGGGAGGCGGCGATGGAGGCGAGCGTTGGAGGCGCGGCTGGTGCGGGCTTCTCGGGCCCGACCGCTGGCGTCACCCCTCGCAGACCCCGCCTCTTCTTCTTCAAAAGGCCGAGGCTCTCCATGGTGGGGATTGATCTTCTTGCCCCGATCTGGTTTTTGCTTGTTTGAGTCTTCTTCCTCCTCTCGGTTTTTCGAGTGAACCGAGGTAGGTGGCTTCGGCCATCTCCGGTTGCGGCCTGGTTGTGGTTTCCTGCTCAAAACTAATTTGTGGAGTGAGGAGCTTTAACCTTGGGTTTGAATCCGAGAGAGAAGAAGGTGACGCCGGCTCCCTGCTGTGTGTGCGCGCGCCTGGCCAGTGCGCATATTGTGGTCTTGTGCGGCATTTCTCTGTACCTCGACCTCGTTTCTTGGCTTCGGCTGAGAAGTGAGGAGCGGCATTGTATCTCCGTGAATCATCTACTTGCGCGTGATAGCAGGTTGATAGATTTTCTGGGTGAGCGATTCATCGTGCCTTGCCGAATTATTTGATTTCTCCTGCGGCTCATTGGCTTCTGGACAGTTTCGAGTACTGTCTGATTTGTGAGTATAATTGTTTCTTTCTCATTTACAGCAGTATATCTTGATCTGCAATTTTAATCAAGTTATTGAGGGCTGCTGTGAATGTATGTGGGCGCACTTGTATGCTCTGTGATGAAATTAGTCATACACTGAATTAATCTAGACAATATTTGTTAGACTTGAGCTCTGGGATTTGTTTTCTGCAGACCTTACTGTAAACAACTACAGTTCTATCTGTTAGATCTGATTACATGCCATAGAAATTGTGAGAAGTGATCTGTTAAATCTTGATTGGCTTGTATTATTGGTGCAGTATACTTCTTGTTTCAGTCCTGTCTTTAGACTTGTTTATTACTGCAATTTATACATATATATATTGTTCAGTTTGCTGCTAGTTACCTGGACATCTTTAGATCACTGTCTATTGTTTCTTGTCTGTAATCATTTGGTAGAACTGATTTTGAACAGAAATCTATCATATGTTTGTTTGGGTCTGTTGGCAGTAAATAAATGAGACCTCAAGTCATAGTTGTTAGATTAATTATGAAGAGTTATGACGTATGCATGAGAAGGCCAAAATCTCTGATTTTGCGCAACTCTGTTCTGAGAGCAATCATGAAACAATTAATTTGTCTTATGCTAGATTTAATTGTTCCATTGTTCTTAGAACTGTTCTATATATTGTTATTCCCAGCAGTATTAATGTTATATTCTTTGAATATATATGTGAATTTGAATGGCAAGATAGAATTACATTTTTACATGCAATTTATGTCATTTTTATTATGCTGGAAATATGTTCTTTATGTGTTTGTATTGGCTGAAATTAAATATGTAAATATGCTTATATCGTAATATTTACAACAGGAAAAGAAGGAAGAGAGGTGCTGGAGAGGGAGCATTCGGCTGGATAAGGAAAGAAAAATAGGTGGCTGTAAAGGAGTCCGATTTTTATCTCGGACTTGGTAGCAATACTGAAAAGAATATCATGTTACCAGTATTGTCTTCTTTCTCTTTCTCACAGTCCACAGACTAGAGTGTGGCCAGTGCCACGTCGCCTTTTTATCCTTTTGCACAATTGACCAAAATTAATGGCGGTGATGATGATGCAACGAGACAAGAGGTAGCCACTCTTGCTTGCCAATTCTCTCTACAGACAAGAAAGGGGACTCCACAGGGCAAGAAAAGGCGTCTTTCCTTCTCACCACTGTTCTTTGGTGATGACTTGTTGCCCTCCCATTGGCTCCAGCAGAAGAAGATTTAAGAAAATAAAGTAACATAAATCAGCATTGGTGATTTCAGTTAGGATAAAGAAAAGATTAAGGGGTTTTTTTTGGTGTGTGTGTGTGTGGGCTCTTCTAGGATCTTCCCAGAACTAATGTTATTGATCGATGAGGTTGTTTGATAGATGACTAGTGTTACCCTCTTCAACAAGAACTTCTGTGGAGCAAAAATTGTGATATTGCCAAGTAAAATAACAAATCAATAACCCTCAGCAGCTACCGAATGGCTCTCACTGATAGTTTTGTCTTCCAATGGAAGAATAAGATCCCTTTCTGAGTGTTGTCGAGCTAATCTCGTTAGATGAAGAGAGAGAGAAAAAAAACTTCCATCAGATCTAGAGCCAAGAGCATGCTCTAACTAAAACACCAATTTAGATATCACACTTTGATCTTGACCGTCTCATATATATCTTACTATCGAGGACCCTCTCTATGAATATCTTTTAAAAACATACAACAACTGCTAATAACTCATATCTTTCAGACGTAATAATTCATAATTGGTGTGGCCTCAATTGACTGAAATGTTCCATAATTCCAATGATTAATTTGATTCGCTGTGGCCGGTGCAAGGATTTTTTTTTTGCCTACGTGCCTCCTGTTGCCTTTTTTTTCCTGCAAATATGGCTTCGGCCGGTTGCTTTTTGTGAATTTGGTCCCCTCCCGAGCACGGAAGCGGTGAAACCTGCGCTCAGCGAGCGTGGTTTCAGACTGATGAGATGTTGTTTGCCTTTCACTTTGGGATCCCAATATGTAGACTTAGGAAAGCTTCGAATGGGCTTGGCTTTGGCTTTGTCTTGTACGTGTTATATTAACTATCAACTGTACCGGTCAAGATCGTATGCGACTATTTTCCTTTACGTATCGCCTCTCATGAACAGACAGAATCCAAAATTTTAAGCTATAAGCTATAGCAAAAAAGAATCAATTCATAATAAGGAAGGTACCAACAAGACTAAATTCTCTACTAGAAAGGATTGGCCTTCAACACTTTGGCTCATGTCTGAAATTGCAGTCGGGCATCGCAGAGGCAAGTTCGCGCCGCGCTCGCCGAGCGCGGATTTAGGTGGGCCCAGCAAGCCAACGTAAGGGTGGAGCTCACAATCCACCCTCAGGAGGGGTTAAATTGGGGGGAAGCCATCGGTCAAAGCATATTTGCAAAAAAAAAAAAAAAACCGCAACATTGCCACGTAGGCAAAAAATTGGAATTGGATCCTCTAACGTTGGACTGCACAACTGCTCTCTGCAGTCCATCATCTCATCCATCTATTTTAGATCCAATGGATTATATTCAATCTTTTAGTATTTAAAAATATATGTTATAAAAAATTCTAAATAAATTTTATTAAAATTAGGATTTTTATTTTTAAGCATAAAAATAAAAATCCTAATTTTAATAAAATTTATTTAGAATTTTTTATAACATATATTTTTAAATACTAAAAGATTGAATATAATCCATTGGATCTAAAATGGATGGATGAGATGATGGACTGCAGAGAGCAGTTGTGTAGTCCAACGTTAGAGGATCCTATTCCCAAAAAATTCCGGTGCATGGTCCTACTCCTATGTAGTACGAAGTGAACTTTTGCAACTTGGCGTCAGAAACTAATTAAGCCACGCAAGAGTTCGTTTTCTTGCAGAAAGGAGTGAGAAAGGAAAGGAAACTGCAAGCACTATTACGCTTATTATATATTTTGATCATATTTTAGCTTTATCCGCAAAGCAAGCAATCTGGTGTCATTCAATTATGAACTTGAAGTGGATTAGCTCATGACTCATCCTGTGTGAGAACACTGATTGCATCAGGATTGCGTCAGTGCGTGTTTTGTTAGTTTCTTTCTATACCTGTTTTTTTGATTTGTTGTATCTTATAGTTTTTAGCTGTTTATAAGAAAGATTACGGAGTAACAGAAACTCATATACGATTTTGGCTGATATAAATAAAATTACTATAGTGTATATTATAATCAACTTGTAGACTCTACATTAAAAAGACATTCTGTTTAAAAGCTAGTTACTGTAGAAAAACTAAAAAGTAACTTTTAAAAGCTGGAAAGAACATACCCATTGTTACATGTTAGGTTAGCATCAAAAGCCCAGGTTTGTGTTTCTACTTTGAGGCTAGTAATATCTACTTTCGGTATAAAATACCTGACTACCTGTGGAGTTGTTGTAAAGTTGTAAGAATATATGTACAATTGAATTAAAAGAAAATTAACTTAATATCACCACAAAATTTGTATAAATTACAAAAGTAAGATTAAGTATCTGAGTGACCCGTGCAAATTACATGCCAAACATATCTGCACATGACTAAAAATTTCTCCTTTCTTGTGCCAACCAATATGAGAATTTTTTTACTTTATCCAAACAACCCGTAGAGACAACCTAATTATTGACCAAGTTCTTTTTAGCTTGTGAGTTATAGCTTTTCTTGAACAAACAAACGTGACAACTTCTGTGTCGCCGTTTTGAGGCGGCTTATCGAGACAGTTTTTCTAAAACGGTTTATCTATATTCGGTTCGTTCACTCAAACGCTCGCGCTAGACCTAAAAATTATAAGCCACAATCGAAAAGAACCCATCCATTATGCCGTTCTTGTTCTTCAGTCCCTTTTCTACATGTTCTGTTGGATAGCAGTATGCTTTGCCAGGCAAAATTTGATCGTAATTTTATTCTAATGCCATGCTAAAGAAAAATTAAACATAACTATTTTATGATGTGTTGAAAAAAAGCTATTTCTATAGGAAAAACTAAACATAGTATTGTTTTTACCAATTAAACGTGGTATTTTGTTTGCATGCAAAACATCAAGCAAAAGTGTATGGCAATTAGTCTCATCAAACCAATCGAAAGAAAGGCTTACTCCATGATGCCCTCATACCACAATTTTTTCCTAGCCTAGCCTCAAACTTGTTTGCATGTTGGAGAAAAAAGATATAACGTATGATTTAGATCTTTTTATGTGGATAATAGTGTTATATTCATTCTAGAACTTTAGCAGTATATGATTAGATTGTGTTATTATAACTTGGATCCAACAAAAAAACTCCGAGTCATGTCTGATTGATCTGCGCAATTATAATATGAACCACTAAATCAACGGTATAGATTTTTCTCATTTTCACCGATTATGTACTAATTTCTAGTTCATACAAGCGGATGTGGTGGTTTCTTTTATTTTATTTTAATAAAATAATAATAGATAGATAAGTGTTCTCTGAAGTCCCCCTTCCATGTTAATCTTCAAATCGAGCGATCAAACCTGTCACTTCAAATCGTGTTTCAGAAAAGTAAGTTTGAAAGAAAACAGTGAAGAGGGGCGAAGAAAGGATAACCCTGATCAATATGACTTCAGCTTCTGGCTTCAGCTTATTTTTGCACTATTCATAAATTTCGTCTTTTTCTGAACTTTTGGTTTTTTTTGAGTTTTTTTACCGGTTCTTTTTTTCCTCGTATTTGTTTACATTATACGTGATGGGCTAATATGTTTTTTCTATTTTTAAATTTTTTTAAATTTAATTATGGTAAATAAACCTCTGTCAGCTACAGTGCTTTTTTCAGCCAGCTACAGTGTTTTCAGCCATAAACCATGAGGCTTTCAGCTGAACCGATCACCACCTAAGAAAGCTGCCATGCCTTCTCGAAGAGGAGTACCGCTGTATGTACAGAACAATGACAAGTTTTTCTCTCTCTTTTTTTTTTGATTTATTATTCGTTTGGGATAAACCTCGAAGGAAATAGGTAGTAGCAATAATAACTCCATTGACTGAAACATATCTCTTGCTAATAACGACGCCGTCCTTCACTTTGACTTTGTTTGTAAGCTGTGAGCCACTCAACTCCAGTGTGAAGGAGAGCCGAGCACAGCTCGGGTGGCGGTCCAGTTTTAAATAGTTTTAGTTTCTGATTTTTTTATTTTTTTATTTATTTAAATTAGAAGTCACTTGTAATATATGTGCTTATAATTTTTTGTTTATTTTAGTATTTATTCTTTCTTTTTATTCATTTATATTGTTCGTGACGATATAACAACTTTTTCTATTTTTTCTCTATTTTTTCCTATTTTTTATTTTTCTCAGAAAATCTAATAGGCACTACAATATAATTTAAAAAAACAAAAAACATATCTATAAGTTTAATTCAAACGCTATTTGGAGCACCACCACATTACACCCATAGAAGCACATGGAAGACGAAATTAAAAGTATGCATGCAGGGATCACATGGCAAAGAAGCAGGTAGAGGCAAATCTGACGCAAAGGTGACCGTGAGATCGACGCGGCTATAGGGCCTTTTTTTTCTGAAATTTATGGCTTTTGGTTATGACTTGTGGATTTTGGGCTGTTCGTGCAAGAGATTATAAAGTAACAGAAACTCACGCGCGGTTTTTGCTGATATAAATGAAGTCGGTACGGCATGTACTACAATTAAATATTAGACCCTATCTTAAAAAGATACTCCGTTTAAAAGCTAATTACTGTTGAAAAGCAGCTTTTAGAAGCTGAAAAGAACAGGGCCATAGACGAGTAGTCATGCGCATGACTTCGGTTTTGAAAAAAAAGAGGGTGGGAGTGGATCTTTAAAAACTCCAAAAAAATACTATAGTATTGGAGTTACTATGTTTTTTAAAGCCACAAAATTTTTGTACCAAACATGTCGATGTTCTTGATACTGTAATATTTTTAAAACCATAGTATTTCCGTAAAACTCCAAAAATACTTTGTATGTAAATAGACCCTAAGAGTGCCGGAAACAAGAAATTTACGATAGCAGTTATCGCAGATACATATTAAAAAAATCGTAGGAAGTTGGTTCCTTTGTGACCGGAGCCACAAACATAAGCCTTATTCATCGATCACAAAATGAAGGATTACAAGCACGATGGATAGGTACAAGTGATGCTACGGCGAGGTACACTTTGAAAAGGTGTTGTAGGGGTGCCTTAATTTTCTAGGACTGGCCTTGTAACTGGTTTAATATATAGTATATCTAATAGTGTAGAGTAATGTACTAATATACTCTTATATTTTATAATTATTAAGAAGTAAGATGGAAATTTGCTATCTATC
Source organism: Dendrocalamus latiflorus (assembly GCA_017311315.1). NCBI lineage: Eukaryota > Viridiplantae > Streptophyta > Magnoliopsida > Poales > Poaceae > Dendrocalamus > Dendrocalamus latiflorus. The sequence goes on from CM029662.1 coordinate 1,842,736, forward strand.
CATATAAACCTAAAAAAGGTATGAGAAGGAGGATCCACTTATTTTATACACGAGAATTTTCTTCTATTATTAGTTCTCTTTATCTAGTTCTCTTGTTTACTATTTGGCCCTAAGTCACAACAGGAGGCATGTAAATAAAGTGTACAAAAAACATTAGAAAAAAAATGTACATCACGTTGACAGTAGCAACACGGGCATGAACGTTATTGCGTCTTGCGTTGACGGTAGTAACCACTTGTCATGTACAATCAACTGAATTTTCTGTAAATTTAGCTAACTAATAAAAGTACATTTCATGGAAGATGTACGGAGAATGAAAAGCAAAGAGTACCGTTCACGCAGTTTTTTTAACGGTACAAGCAGACTCTCACACTCCACTCACATTTGTCAAATAGGTGTAGTAGCATGTACGATTAACTTAACAGCTACCTTTTTATAACAAAATACTGTACTAAATACTGAAATTACAAAACACATCTTAGGGCCTGTTTGGAACAGAGGAATTTCACAGGAATTTTGCAGGAAACAGTTCAATTCCCGCAGAAATCGGGAAAAATTCCCGCATTCCAAACAGGGCCTTAGTTTTTCTTAGAATTGTAAAAGAAAAAACTGTAGCATTCGTAAACTATGGTTTTTCATGCCTAGTGCTTCGAAGACTGTGGGCTTTTTTTTGGTAGCTTATGGCTGAAAAGCACTGTAGCTGGCTGAAAAAACATTGTAGTTGACAGAGACTTATTTAGCATAATTAAATTTTAAAAATTAAAAAATATAAAAAAATATGTTAGCCCATTACGTATAATACAAATAAATACGGGAAAAAAGAACCGGCAAAAAAGCTCAACAAAAACCAAAAGTTCAGAACAAGACGAAATTTATGAATAGTGAAAAATAAACCAAAAGCTAAAAGCTAAAACCAAAACGATTGCAGCGTAAAAAAGCTACAGCATCCAAACTGGCCCTTAAACTGTTCTTCACCGTGTAATATCATCCACTCATCCTCTATCGTTACTGTCACTGACATTCTCTAGACAAGACTGGATTTTTATCACTTTGCAGGAAAGCAAGGCCGCCGAATTGGGGAAATTTAACTTTTTGCCACCCTTAACATTGCCACATATCCAAATGCCATCCTCTTCAATGCAATTAACATTTTGCCACTCTCGAGCCTACGTGGCGGCCACGCGAGCGCGAAAGCCACCACGCTGGCCCGCGCCCGCGCCTCCCCGCTCGCCGGCGCCCGCGCCTCCGCCTCCGCCTCCGGCCCCGCGCCGCCGCCCGCGCCTCCCCGCTCGCCGGCGCCCGCGCCTCCGCCGCCGCCTCCGGCCCCGCGCCGCCGCCCGCGCCTCCCCGCTCGCCCGCGCCTCCGCCTCCGTCGGCGCGCCGCCTCCCCGCTCGCCCGCGCCCGCGCCCGCGCCTCATCTTCCCCGAGTCCGGCGCCGGGATCCCGCTCCCCTGTCTCGGCCGCGGGGACGGAGGCGGAGGCGCAGGCGCGGGCGAGCGGGGAGTCGCGGGCGGCGGCGCGGGGCCGGAGGCTGAGGCGGAGGCGCGGGCGCCGGCGAGCGGGGAGGCGCGGGCGGCGCGGGGCCGGAGGCGGAGGCGGAGGCGGAGGCGCGGGCGCCGGCGAGCGGGGAGGCGCGGGCGGCGGCGCGCCGCCGGAGGCGCGGGCGCGGGCCAGCGTGGCGGCTTTCGCGCTCGCGTGGGCGCCACGTAGGCTCGAGAGTGGCAAAATATTAATTGCATTGAAGAGGATGGCATTTGGATATGTGGCAATATTAAAGATGGCAAAAAGTTAAATTTCCCGCCGAATTGCATAGCAAGATTCCATCTTACTGCTACTTGCCGTGTGAATACGTGGAGTGAGACACTGAGATTCAGCTGATGACGTGCAAGAAACAGTCACTCATTCCTGCAAGCTAATCTTTCCTGCAGGCTAATCTTCAAAAGCATGTGATTGTCAGTTTTTTAATTTTTGTTTGGGTCCAAAAGTTTAAAAAAAAACTGCCTTTTGTTCCCAGCCGTAACTGCATGTTTGGTTAAAAAAACAGAAAAAAAAAACGAAGGAGTGAAAGCCGATGATGCATTTATTAGCTTTTTTTAAGTGATTAAATTTAAAAAATAAAAAAGTTATATCATCACGGATAAGAAAAAATAATAAATAAATAATCCAAAAAAGAATTAAAAATCTAAGAAAACAAAATTAAGAAGATAGAAACTACAGTCGTTGAGAACGGATCCTAAAACAAGGCACATTTTTCTGATCCGTACTTCGCTCGGTTGGGTTGAAAAGCTGTGGCTTATGGCTGAAATTGCACTGTAGCGGCTGAAATATCACTGTAGCTAAAGGTGGCTTATTTGGCGTAATTAAATTTAAAAAATTTAAAAATAGAAAAAATATGATATCTCATCACAGACAACACAAACGAATACGGGAAAAAAGAACCGGCAAAAAAACTAAAAAAAGCCAAAAGTTTAGAAAAAGACGAAATTTATGAATAGTAAAAAATAAGTCAGCAGCCAGAAGCTGAAGCCGAAACGAGCGGAGCAAGCGCATATATATACACCGCCTGACCAGCCTCACCTATGCAAAACCACTTCTCCAATCCAAGGGCCTGTTTGGCTGCGGCTTATGACTTTTGGCTGAAATTTTTAAATTTTGGTTGTTTGCGGTACATATTACAGAGAGAGATATTTACTTGTGATTTTGGCTGGTACAGATGTTGGGTTTTTAACGTGTACATCATTTAGCTTGTAGACTCCGTCTTGAGAAAATACTCCGTTTGAAAGTTCAATACTGTAGCAAAAGACAAAAGCTGCCAATTTCGGAGGAAAAGAATAGACCCCAAATCAACACTTTTATAATTTTAATTTCCATGTCCTCCTTTAAATCAAAGATACATGACTCACCATGTGTATTATCATTTGTAATATAGTTTTGCTTCCTATGTATTATCTCTAAAACTTTTATTAATCCACTAAAACACATCTTTATTACCCCTCTAACCCAATGATCATCAGTTCATCACATCTTGAGTAAGAGAGAGACTGAGAGAGGGTGCTCTGAAGAGGTCGTCGGCCAATCACACGGGCAGGAGACCGCCGCGTGTGCGTGCGGAAGCCCGCTGCCACCAGCCGGTCACCCACCGGTCGCCGCCGGTCACTCCACACAAACGCAAGCACGGATAAATACCACCTACCTCTCTCTTCCGTCTCTTCAGATCAAGAAACCGTGTCCAAGAAACCATCGAGATCGCCCTTTCCTCCCCTCGGATCGCGGAAAGGAGTCGGCTTCCGGAGGTTCGCGCGCTCTTCTCGTCGGGACGAATCGATCGGTGCGCGGATCGAGCGTTTTTTTCCCCTTTTGGTTGGGAGATTTTTTTCTGGTCGCCGGCCGGAGAGGCGGTGGTGCTGCTGTTGAGTTGTTGTTGGCTTCAAGGGGCGTGGAGATGGTGGCCGAGGCGGAGGTGATACATCAGCCCGTGCCGGTGTTGGAGGTGCAGTACCACCGGTGCGTCCCCAGGGGGGTCGAGGAGGTGGTCGGAATATCGGCCGCGGCGGCGGCCGCGCCGGAAGTCGGGGTGGAGGTCGAGGTCGCCGTCGAGGTGCCTCACATGGTGAGTTGTGCAGCTAAAGTATGTACCTTTTTTGTTCTAGTATCTTGGTATTCCAGTTGGGAGATAGCAAATTCGTAGGATGCCTGGGGCTTTTTGGAAGGATTAACTTGTAGTTTTAGGCGCTGTTGTTGTTGGATTTCTAATATTGTTTTGTGAGTACAAGATAGGTGCTTTCCTGTACTCTATAATCAGCTCTAATTATCATCATACTGCTGTTGAAGTTTGTACTACTGGATTGGGGAGTTTCTTTTTCTTTTTAGGAATTACAAGTATTATCTGCTTGTGGATGCAAAAGACTTTGACACACTTTCCTAGGAAAAGTAGCTCCTTTTTAGGGGGGTTCTAGCCCTAGGGTGGTGGTTGTAGGCCACAAGGGTGTTAAGGTGGGTGCTGAAATTATTGGATCCATTTGTATATAGTGGTAGTGGTTGTTGAGTTGAAATGTGTGTGTGTGTGTGTGTGTGTGTGTGTGTGTGTGTGTGTGTGTGTGTGTGTTGCGGAAGTGCAATTTATCATATGAATTGTCTTAATGGTTCTTAATCTAGTTAAGAAAGTATTGGCCTATTGCTGCAATTGAAATTTTGCAGCTCAAGTTCCATTAGATTGTTTTAGTGTAGAGTGAAGTAGTGGGTAAATAATATGTAAGTGGCATGTTCGCAGCTATTTAGCTGTGTATGATCGTCAGGCTTGATACCTTTTTTTGGAACAGGAGTATTGTGGTCTAGGTGGAGGGTGCTAATTGTGTTAATTTGGCATATTAAAGAAAAAACCTATTGTTCATATTTGTTTTGTATTCGGAAAACAAGGCAGTAATAGCTTTGTGTTTGGTATAGGGATTGGAGAATGTTGATGGTGCACCGAGTGTATCTGTGGAGATGCTGCATTTTGTTTCCAATATTCGATCTGGTAGCTTTACTGATATTGGACCTAGGAGGTACATGGAAGATGAACACATCCGGATAGATGATCTTTCTGCTCATCTTGGCTCGCTGTTGGTGTGTCCGTTGCCTAGTGCCTTCTATGGGGTAGGTGGTTACTTTGTATATGCTTGCTCCATGTAATCGCACTGTCATATCCTCCGCAACAGTGCCCGAACTGATTGTCTTGTTTCTTCATTTTGAATTTTAGGTCTTTGATGGCCATGGAGGCCCGGATGCTGCAGCCTACATGAAAAGGCATGTGATGAAGTTCATGTTTGAGGATAGCAAGTTCCCACAAGCATCGCAAGTAGATGAAACATATCTTCAGTCTGTTGAGAACTCTGTCCGCAGAGCGTTCTTGCAGGCAGATCTTGCTCTGGCTGATGACTTAGATATCAGCCGCTCTTCTGGAACTACAGCACTCACCGCATTAGTCTTCGGGAGGTAAGATGTGCAAGTACTAATAGCAGTTCCAGTCTGTAGAATTATACAGTCCTTGCTTCAGCATGCATGCTCACTTGAGGGCCTGACCTGCCGACGCAGGCAATTGTTGGTTGCAAATGCTGGGGATTGTCGTGCAGTCCTTTGCCGGAGAGGCGTAGCAATGGAGATGTCTCAAGATCACAGAGCAAACTATGTTGAGGAGTGTGAAAGGGTTGCTGCGTCGGGGGGATACATCGATGATGGCTACCTCAACGGAGTGCTCTCTGTGACACGGGCTTTAGGGGACTGGGACATGAAAACACCCGACGGCTCGACATCACCTCTCATTGCGGAGCCAGAGTTCAGGCAGACCACGCTCACCGAGGACGACGAGTTCCTTATCATGGGCTGCGACGGGATATGGGACGTGATGACCAGCCAGCACGCGGTGAGCATCGTTCGCCGGGGACTCCGGCAGCACGACAACCCGGAGAGGTGCGCGAGGGAGCTTGTCATGGAGGCGAAGCGGCTCGAGACCTCCGACAACCTGACCGTGATCGTCGTCTGCTTTGTCTCGGAGCTCGGCTCGCCGCAGCGGGAGCAGACGGCGAGGCCGAGGAGCTGCAAGAGCCTGTCCACGGAGGCGCTCTGCAACCTTAGGAGCTGGCTGGAAACCGATCGCTAGGTTGAGCGATGTGAAGCCTACTGTTGGTTATTTCCCACACTGTAAATATGCTGACATTGGTCAAGGAATCATAAGTACTATCTCTAGTTTCCATTTGTTGAGGCTGCGGAGCAGGCAGATGAGCAGCAGCCGCCAGCAGTTTTGTAGGGGTATTCTCATTTAATTTTTCCCCATTTTTTGTGTTGTGTTACTGTTGTTGTTTACACCATTGCTGTTGTACATGTCTATTGAGTTCATGGATGGACCTGTTCTCGTTTGAGTATCATACTAGATGATCTTCATCCCGGTCTTTCATGCCAGCCACAGTTGTTTCCCATTGTGGCATGTATGTACGTATCCAAGCAAAAGACATGATTCGGGAGGTTATAGTAGTTTTGCCGAGGACTGTGGTTAGCTATTGAGCTTTTCAGGTAGTTAAGCTTTCATGGTGGTTGGATGTTGGAACTGGTTAATGTGGTCGCGAGGGGTTGGGTGTTAGGTTAAGTTAGTTTTGTCATTCTGCTGACGGCAATTAGTACGGGTAATCCAGGCAACCAGACAGACGAGAGAATCATGGATCGTCCATTTCGATCTGGACGAGGAGCACATCAGGATATGGGTAAAAAATTTATGACTTCCCATGTGAAAACGAGTAACCTAACAACGGTCTAATAATTATAGCGCCTAATATTTTTTGCTTCGGGTTATGGCTACGGTTTATAGTTTTTAAACTGTTTATAAGAGAGAATATGGAGTAACAGAAACTTACGTACGATTTTAACCGATATAAATGAAGTCACTACAGTGTATACTATAATCAATTTATAGACCTTATCTTAAAAAGATAATTCATTTGAAAGTTAGTTATTATAAAAATACTAAAAAAACAGTTTTTAAAAACGAAAAGGAAAAGGCACTAACCTTGAGCACCCAGTCTAACACATGCTCAATTCACACCAGCCAATAAGTTGGCCATGGTGGAATGGATGGGAGTGGCACTAAACAGGCCTTACCTAATCTATAGGCCCCCTTTTGCGATAAAAGATGGCATCATCAAAAACATAAAATTCAATCAGCGAGCAGTAGTAATAGCAACTAGGTTCATTGTATTTGCACCTCACTCAAAGAGTCAGCTGCCAACTCCAGAAAAGGAGAGTAGCAGAACAGGCGCAGCCACTGCAGTTGACCATGGAAACGAGATGGACATAATAATAATAATGTAGAGTACTACAGATGACGGAATACAGCGACGGCGCTGGTGGCGTTGAAGCCCCGGCCTGGAGCTGGGCAGGTGGCAGATGGTACTAGATATGTAGCACTGATCAGTCACGACCCACGGATTGGTTAGCTAGGTCAAATGAAACACGGCTGGACTAAGCTGCCAATCGGCACAAATAGTAATAGGTAACAGCCACAAACGCATGAGCGCATTGCCAGTTCTGAATGAGTTTGCAGTCCGAGATGTAGGTCCATGATGATTACTACAAAGCATTGCTCTCATGGCAGGTATCTTTTGCTCTCCACGCTAAAAGCTAACAGTGGCTGAAAATGGCAGGGAACAATGCCTGCCCGCGCGCGATATTTGTGATGTGTGGTCGAGAGAACCAGCCAGCGGAGGCGTCGCTGTGACAGTTATCTGGATCGACTGTCATGCTGCTGATGCTGATGGTACAAATTCTATTTACTCGGCTGTGTAAACATATATCCAGATCCTGTGCGGAACAGCGGATTGGGGCGCTCCTGAAGACCGACCGAGTCACAGAGCTTCTTGCGCGGGCTAACTTGGCTGGGGTGTCTGCATGGATCTTCCAAAAGGAAGAAAGAGGCCGACCATTGAGTCATACTCCTCTCTGCTAACCTGAGCTGAGTTCAGAACCTGCAGTGCGCAACAGAAAACAATCAGATGTCTTCTGAAGGTTGTACCGTAGTTATCGATACCATACCGATTTGATTCTTAAAATGGTACGTTTGAGTACCGGTCTATACCGATGTACCATTTCGGATTTAATATAATAATACGAGTATATATATTTATAAGCATATATTTATTTAATTATATGCACACCAAATATCACTTGTAATATTATTTCAAATACATAATAGTATTATCCAATATAATATATAGTTCAATAGACATTATTATCAATTCCACTGGTACCGGTCAGTATTGACCGGTATCAAGGCCGGTCTAGCTGGTATTGACCGGTATCAGGCCAGTATGGCCACTATTGGCTGGTATTTAGACCGGTATGGTATATGAGCCTATTTTGTACCTGTTTATATGATGGTACGCTACTTACCGACCGGTATGGAAATGGTATTAGCAACTTTGGGTTATACATCCTTATATTTGTACATCAGGAAGGTAGGGACAGGCTAGTCACCTTTTGCAGAAGCTTTGAATCTGACATCACTGGAGCAAGAGCAGGAAGCCGGTGAACGCATAGTGCATCGAGCAGCACCAGAACCACCACTTGCCATAGCCTTGATCTCAGAGAAGGCAGTGCATCAACAAATGACATTGTGTCGATCAAGTATCCCTAGTGGGAAAGAAAAAAACTCACATTAGATGACAACTCACATTAGATGATCCAAAAGCATCATATCATCACAGACATGTAGCTCTATATGTGAGGACCCAGATTATTATCACACTAGCATCAAGCTAACCTACAAATTTTTAGTGCGTACTAGTTTTTTTTATACTGACTAAAGCTGTTAGTTGCTTGATACATGTTAGCCAGGAAGTGTCTTAACTAGATGTCAGAACAGAATGCAGTGGAGAATCTCCTCACAGTAAGGTTCCAGGCATAACAGATAAATGTACTGTAAATAAACACTACCAATAACGACAGACCCAGGTGCAACTAGTGTCATATATGGGGCATAGAAGTGATAAAACAACACACGCATTCAAACCTTTTTACGGGTGAATATAAAGAAACATGGGATCCCCAACACTATCAGATGGAAGTTTTCAAATGTTATGACTTTTTTGCTTCTCAATAAAAGTTGTGATCTGTTCAACTAGTAATGCTAAAAACATTTGATATGCAATATGTCTAGCTAGATAAAGATAACTTTAGACTAACCGAACATCCAGCAATTAACTGTTCATACCAGAGTAATCTCCAACTTGGAGACTGGGATTTGCATCCTCAAGTTTGATACAAGTACTGGCAGTGCATTACAAACACAACTACCTAAAGCTCTTCTAATTTCAGACGATTGGCCATCTCTCAAAACTATCTTCTGGGGATATTCTCTCCCATTGGCAATCAACAATTCTTCCACAGAACTTTCATCAAGCCCATACACATAGGCCAAAGATGACCGGGATATCCATCCAAATAGTGCAGCCCACATTGATGCAAAAGCGGACAGCTGAAAAGAAATGTATGTCATGCTAAATTGAATTAAAAGAAGCAAAACTGTTACTTTTTTCTCAAGGATACTTACAGTTAAACTGAAACCTTCTGGCGGCGTGTCATGCCAAGAATCATCGACTTCGAACATGTCTGTGTCTAGAAGGACAGTCTTCTTTGGCCACTTCACAACATCACTTTCTATTTCAAATACGTCCTTTTCCATAGTATCTTGGTCATTGTCATTGCCATTCTCGAACTGTTTCTGGTGAAGCATGTCAGGCAATATGATGATTCCTGCCTTTGAAACTGTGTTCAGAAAGGTATAAGTCAGTACCTATCAATAACAAAAAGAGTATTATGTGCCTCAAAAGCATCACAATGTTAAGGAATATATATTCACCTGCATCTTCTACTTCCAATGTGCCTGAAGAAATAGCTTCTGCTGCCTCGGTAAGGGCAGCTGCACAAGCCTCTGCAGATGCTCGCCTTAGTGAACTGTCAATGTCTCCCTCAGATTGTTTTTTACCACTTGAATGGCTTTCAGATTGTTTTTTACCACTTGAATGGCTTTCACATGCTTTACTTGTTTCTAAAACACTTCCATTCTCATCCGCCCATGTCACATACTGACTTCTATTCTTGGATCCGGCAGCCTTCAATGAAGATTTTAATGCATGTCTAACCTTTTTGTCACTTGTCTCATCTTTTCCAATGTTCACTGCTTTACTGAATTCTTCGTGTAGCTGTTCAGTGTAAGCTTGTGTTGAATCTCTTGAAGAATATTGAGATGACGAGGGATGTTTATCCGCTAGTAAGGAACTTGAGAAGTTATATTGACCCACAGTCCCTTGATCCGTCATTGCCGAAGCATGATCCCCAATAATGATTGTACTTGTAAAGTGCACTTTATGCTCATCACTTCCAGCAGGTCTTTTTGTAGGCTTACTCTTGCATGCCCTTGATGAGGCTTTAGTTGGTTTCTTTTTCTTCCTGTCCTTTTTCTCTTCCAGAACTACATCCTCTAGCTGCTTCGCAATGGAATCTGATATGCAAGACGACAACATATCAGTATCTTCATCCTGCTTGAGCACCTTCAATGGGGTTTTAGTTGCATCCTTTTTCTTTGTTTTTGTATTCTCACTAAGAACCATGTCGTCTAACTTTTTAGCTATTACTTCTGAGCTCACTTGTGTTTCAACTGAAGAAGATGAAATTATCATGCCATCTTGACCAGAAGCAGCAGTCCTAGAATCAACATTCTTAATTCTGGACCGCTCAGCTCTACCAACTTTGTTCTGTTTAGCCTCCAGCTTTGGCCCTGAAATACAGAACACAGGCTCACTGTTTCTTTAATTGTTCGAAATTTAAGACAGGCCGAACAAAGGGCAAGAATGGAGTTAAGCATCCTTTCATGTACAGAAATGTGCCTGCAAGTAAAACTACTGTTACTCTGGTGACATTCTTACACTAGTTTCTGGAACATTATTGAATAGAATCAAAGAACAACATGTGCTTCTTACAAAAACCTGGTTTTGTTTCTAGTCTGCAATTTTTATATGAAAACCTGAAAGATTTCATTTAACAATGTAAGCAAATTTTCACCCTCTCAAATCTCTCCAAAAGAAAATCACTATATCTCACCTCTGCTTCTCCATTCCTCCATGAATTCCTCTGTTTTAATAATTTACCTCAATCCTACAATCCCATCTCACATCCCGACAAGAGTATCACAGCATAGTGGCCCTTTAGTAATTTCAACCACTAAGTATGTGACCTCCTTTATGGGGCCACATTCCAGTAATGTTGTTCTTTTGTTTTACACTGTTACATCATTTCAATTTCAAGGCAAAGGTGGCAACAGTCAGAAAAGCAATAACCAACAAGCTATGACTTCTTTTTATTTTTAGTTACACAACAAAATACTATCCTATATCCAGGAATTGCATGTGTTAGTCAGGTTTGAGGTTAACATATAGACAATATGCTGACAAGCATCAACTTTGACAATTAGAGCCACCAACTAGGCAACTATGTATTCGAATATCTGAAGAAGTTGATAATTAGAGCCACCAATCAGAGGCAGTCTTACACTCACAATAAAACAAATACACTTACTAATTACGACCATTATTTACAACATTTATGTTCAAAGTAGTAACACTTCAGGTAAATTCAATTTTCAGAAACCAATTCAACTTTCTATCTTCCAAAAATTCTCCTATCTCATCACACACATATATGTCCATTGCATAAGCAGTGAATTGAACACACAAGATAATAAAATGCCTCAATTATCCTCATTGGTCTGATCCTATCAATATAAGAAAATGCAAGTATGAACATCCAAACTATGCAAAGCTCAAAGCAAATGGAAGAGGCGAGCATAAAACAATCACCTTCGCCAATGCGGTCACGGCGAGGCACGTAGCCCTCGATGGCGTCGGACGGCCCAATCCACTCCTGCAGTGTGACCTCCCCTGGGCCGGGCGCCTCCTTCTCCCTAATCTCCACCTTCCTCCCCTCGTCCTCCTTCCCACCGCCCGCCCCAAACCCTAGCTCCGACCCGTCCCCGCGGCCCTCGAAGAGCGCCACCAGCGAGTGGAGCCGCTCCGGCGGGACCCCAAAGGGGCGGTCGGGAGGGAGGGAGGCGGCGAAGGCGGCGGAGGCGACGAGGCAGCGTTCGGAGCAGAACTTGCGGGCCTCCTCGAGGTCGTAGACGCGGTGCTCGCGGAGGGAGATGTGGAACCGGGGCGCCGCCTTGGGGTTGGAGGCCTCCGGGAGGGGGTTGGGGCACGCGGGGTGGCCGCAGGCGTCGGCGATGGAGCGCTCCGTGACGACGTCGTCGTAGTCGGCGCGGGAGAGCAGCGCGGCGGCCGCGTCGAGGAGGGGCTCGTAGGAGGCCGCGGCGCCGTCAAGGAGGGCCAGCTGCACGCGGTGCACGGCCGCGGCCACCGTCGTCGTGCTGGGCGCCATGCGGACGCGCGGGGGGAGGGGGGGGGGGGGGGGGAGGTTCGAGAAGGAGAGAGATGGGCGAGGCGAGGAAGGCAGATGTGTTGGGCTTCAATTTATGCAAAACAAATTATGTGCAAGGCGGTTCCGTGTGGCCGGGCCCACATGCTAAGAGTGCTTGGGCTTGGGCTTTTTTGCGCTTGGGTACAATGGGAACCCACTAGATTTTAAAATAGTACAGGATTGAGGCTATTTGATAGAAAGTCACTAGGTGATTGGAGCAATGAGTTTATCCTAGAGTGGAGTCTTTAGTTTAGTTCAGTAGTACTGTGTTGATGTGCACATGGAATGTGGATAATGTCATCATTTGATAAAAGTAAAGCATAGGGGTGTTAATTCGATCAGGATTATCCGTTTTATCTGATATCCGTATCCGGGCTATTCGATTCGTATTCGATATATTAAAACTTAAAGAGTGTCAATCATATATTTATTATCCGTTTTATTCGGCATCTGTATCCAGACTAATCAATTCGTATTCGCCTGTTGACACCCCTAGTAAAGGACACAGAGATCGCTCAACCACAAGTTTAACTTGTCAAACCTGGTTCAGTACATTGCTCAATTAGATCAAATGTCTACAAGAAGTCCACTATCTCAGGGTTTCAGGATGGCTCGCGAGAAAGGGGTGAGATGGAAGTTGAGCTAGGTATGTCACTTGCCATTTTTCTCAACGGTAGGTCCACTCAATGTCGGGTAGCGATTTTCACACTAGCCAGTAGATTCCCGATGGGGGTTAAATGGCTTCGGGCCTAGCGGGTACAAACTAGAACGAAATGAGCAGTGAAAAAAGATTGTTGTCTTAGCTTAGTCGCACACTATCATGTTACGTGTCTACAGCCTGACATTATGAGTTTGAGATATTTTGTATGTAAAGTTAGGCAACTCTACAGAGTGTAATAAGTGGTATTTGAATACGCCATGCTCCTGATCAATGGACTTGTGTTTCTTATGTGATTCCAATAACAAAACATAAGTAGAATTTATGAAATTTTAAATGTGGAAATTGCGAATGACAAACCCCTTATTAGTTAAATATTATTTTACTATTTTAAGTGTAAAGTTCTTTACTAGTAGACTTGCATCTATTCTTATCATAATACAACCCATGAATCTGTTTAGTTGAACATTTTGCATGGAAGTTAAATAGCCTTCTCATGTGGCTTGCTAATACCTAGTGTACTCAATCTTGCTCATTTTTACCAGAACAGATACTAGAGGAAGAAATGATGTATCAGTTAATGTGTGAGGGTTACGACCGCACTCAAACGTTCCTATGGGTTTTCTTCAATTCTTCTATATGAAAGTTTAGTTTTGGACTTGGACACCCATAAAGCTGTTATGGTTTGGCCATTTTGTCATATTTTATTTAAACTATCCCTTTTAAATACTCTTGAGCATGCATGATACTTCTTCTATCTGCAACTGAACTCAAGACTATTGTGAGAATCATGGCGGTCTTATTCTTAAAAATGGGGTCGTTACAGAGTCCATGCATGGCCGACGACTAGGGCTTTTGTAAATATCTGTTCCCTTTTTGAGATATGTGTGTGTGTGTGGCAACATATCTAGTGTTAGTAGCTATTTCAGTGCTAAGTTGCTAATAGCGATGTGGACCATCCGATCTAGATTGTATGGCTCGGATAAAGGTGGGTGGGAAGTGAGGGTAGACTTGATGGATTTTTGTAAAAGGCGCAGGGGGTTTTCTACAAAAGAGTTTAAGTGGGATGGGTTCTTCACCTCCATCTGATCCAAACAACCTAGATCGGACAGTCCACATCGCCATTAGCACTAGATATGTATATGTATGTATGTATGTATGTATGTGTGTGTGTGTGTGTGTATATATATATATATATATATATATATATATATATATATATATATATATATATATATATATATATATATATATATATATATATATATATATATATATATATATAGTGTACTTACAATTTTACCCCTGAGTTTATTATACTTCGTCATATTTGGAGGTGTAGTACATTTAAATCATAGCTACTACTTATGCTATTGATGGTAATATAATTAAATTCTATCTAATTAAATCTATTAAATAAAAAAATAGATGATTCATATTCATTTCGTACTGTAAAAGAGCCCAAAAGAAAAGGGGGACGGGAGAGGAGAGCATGCATCCAACACCAACCTCTCCCGGTGCCATTTCAAGTGTTCATCATGATCCCATTAATTGATTGATTCGATTAGACAATATACACTTCACTTCTGCTAGGGATCGAACATGGCAGAAATTAACTCAAAACACTGCAAGTAAACAAACAAACAGATGTCCCGCGCGCACCAACCATGCTAGGGACGCACACATCACACTTATTTCAGACAGCTCACCTCGCACACATGGATGCTTTGACCAAAAGGACAAAGGTATGTGAGGAGATGCACGACGCCATCATCACTGCAAAGCTAAGTACTGCTGTTATGATCCACTAATTAACACCTTCAATTAGCATATCTGAGAGATGCACGGTGCCATCATCACTGCAAAGCTAAGTACTGCTGTTATGATCCACTAATTAACACCTTCAATTAGCATGATTGACAGGACCATCGTAGATGATTCATAACTATTATCACAGACGGTTATCAAGTCATCTAAATTTATATGTCTATGATAATAGATAATTATCACATATGGTTATCAAGTCATCTAAATTTATATGTCTATGATAATAGATAGTTATCACAGACGGCTCTCAAACCGTCTGAGATAATTACAACACTGATGGTTTTTCAAAAAACCGTCTGCGATATATCAGGTGTTACAAACGGTTCTTAAATATAGATATCTATGATACGCTAATTATCATAGATGGTTAATGTCAAAAACTATCTGTGATATATCATATATCACAGATGGCTAATACCAAAAATTGTCTGTGATATTCATATAAAATAGACAATTTATTGTTACAAATCGTTTGTGATAGCTATTTGAATATCTATATTATTTCCTGTTTTCGGCTAGCCTCAGAAAATACTAGCTATGCCCTCTAAAAACAAGCAAACATATTACATATAAAGCACACGACAATCATTACACATATCTCACAAATAAATTAAACAACTAAATAAAGTACATTTTAATGAATTATTTGATTAAGCACAATTGAGTGATTACAGTTGCATCAAATGTTTCAACATCTAATTTTCATCGCTGGGGGTAGAACTTTTCAGTCTTATTTATGACCTCCGCTACCAAGAATTGAGAATTATAGGCAGATATCACAACTCTTAGCAAGAGGTCCTTACTTTACCTTGATGCCTTCGCCGTTATCGGAGTCATCTTACACTTGTATCGGGATGCTTTGCACACTGCACAAATGTGTAATTTTACATACTCTTTATGGTAGATGATACAATCATTCGGACATACATGTATTCTTTCTGCTTCTACTCCCAATGGACAAAGAAACTTCTTGGCTTGATAGGTGATTCTCGGCAACACATTTCTCTCTGGAAGAATGTTCGTTCGTAGACCTAACAACACCATGAAACTCTTATTGGACCAACCATTCTTACCTTTAATTTCAGTAGTTCAAGAACAGATGACAATCTTGTGTATTGCGGCTAGCAGCCTGGGAACAAAGCTTTCTCTAGGTCCTCCGTCAAGCCCTCGAATTTACTAAACTCTCTCTCATTATAGTTTCCTTCTGCATCGCGTAGCGTTTGATCCAGATTGTCATCATACGACCTATCCTCATTGAAAGCACAGTCCACAACCAGCATATCGTTGTCTCCCTCGACACTTTCCTGTATAATCTTCTGTTTATGATGACTGGTCTAACATGTATATTCCTTTTTGAAACCCCTTCGAATTAAGTGAGCTTCAATCTGCATTGAGTTGGTAAACATCTCAGATTATCGCAACCAATGCATAGACAGTACATATATTTCATCCACTTCTTCAATAAATCCTGCTCGACCACTCTTCTAAAAGCAGATACGCCATTAATGTACTCTTCACTTACACGGTTCTCAACATACATCCAGCTTCGGTCCATCTACACTGCGCATGTAACAAATTAGTGTCTAATTGGATTATTAATGCTAGCTAGCCATCTACGTACTATTCATGAAGCAATATATATTAGACAAGAATTAATATGTTGAAGTAAACTAGGAGTATTGATCCATTCTTAAATTGCAGCAAACTACCAATTAAGCTAGATCTAAATCTAACTATCATCTCTTTTTTATTACAAGGCATATAAATTAGAAACAAATACTAACATCTAATCACCAAGTTAGAATAAATCGATCTACAAGCAGCTAGATTTACAATCGGAATACTTCTCCAAATCCGGTCGCCTCCTTCAATGCATCGCAATGAAGATAGATCTGTTGGGACCGGTCTAACTTAGTATTAATTAATAATGCGGCATATCCCAGACACGTCCAACCACAAACTGTCTGTAATACGTAATTATCACAGACGGTTCATGTTAATAACCGTTTGTGAACTATCACAGACTCTTCGTATTAATAAACATCTGTGATGTATGCAAATATCACAGACGGTTCGTGTTAATAACCGTCTATGAACTATCACAGACGGTTTTTAATACGAACTGTCTGTGATGTTTTTAATTAGGGTATTGATAAACATCATCCGGATGTTTTCTTTCTAACTATTATCCAGATTTGTGACCGTTGGATTAGAGATCCAAGGGCCACAAATTCTCTCCACCCCCTCCAAAAAAAATTCACCCCCCTCCAAAAAAAATTCTCCCCCTCCAAAAAAAGAGACCGTTGGATCTCTAATCCAACGGTACAAAATTTGGATGATTGTTGAGAAGAAAATATCCGGGTGATACCTATACACACCCTTTTAATTATCACAGACGGTTTATGTTAGTAGCTCATTACAGATGGCAAACGATCACTTTTGTAAAATTGTCTGAGATAATAATAGTACAGACGATTCTCCATAAACCGTTTGCGATGAGATGTCTAATATAATTTATTTTATAGTAGTGGCGTATCCATAGTCTAATCTATGCATGCGCAGAACCGGCCTTTCCAGCTGATGGCATGTTTTCAACTTTCTAATTAATCTATGTGTGCGCAAAACCATCCTTTCCAGAGGGCACAATTTGTCGGCGTCGCTATCTCTAAGAGTAGTATTGTTTCCTGCAAGCTTTCTCACGATCAAATTAAGTACCGGACATCAGATATCTGATAATCTTCGGCTTTACACTTCATCGTTGTCTTATGTTTTATTTTAGGAATGGGGTGTCTTCATCTCTGGCTGGCTGAATGGAATGGAGCCCAGGACAAGTCGCCTATGCATGCACCCACTTTACACTCCATCATCTGTCATGAGGAGCTTTTTTTTTTCAGAAACCAAGGGATTGGGGCTCTGCCATTCAAGAAGAAGACAATAACATGGCACCGGTCCAAAGAAGAAACACCACAGATAGAGAAGTCCCTGCTGAAAACACCATGAGCGATGAGGAGCTTAATATATTACAGTAACCTGCATCCCTGATCTGAGATCAGCAGCCCAGTTCATCCATTGTGTTTGGGACCTAATCCAGAAAGTTTGCTGGTGCCTTCCTTGTTCCTGCAGGAATCTGCCTGAATTCTAATCCTAATTAAACCTGTAACAACTGACAAGTACTGCTGTATAGTATATATTATCTAAGTAATGGAGATCACATGTACCTTTTGGCCCAGTCCTTGTATTTTAGAAGTTCTAAACGAGCAAACGGCAATGCAACCAAGCAAAAGTAAGTGAATACTTTAAGGCAAAGTACATGGAATAGTTTATGGACCACACTGATCATGCATGTATGCAGAGTGGTGGTTTAGCTATGAGGGCTAGTTTCTTGGAAGCTCGTAGATTATGGCACGAACTAAACGAGATGCGTGTTGCTTCTCCCTCTTGCATACATTGCAAAAAGAAAAAAAAAGTTGAGGAGAGAGAGAACAGCTTAACATGTGGAGGAAAATTTGTTATTTTTCTTGTTATGTTATTCCAAGCTAACTGTACAAGTTGACCAGTTACCAGCAAGGCATCGATACTAGCAAGGTAAGGTGTCTGCTCATTTGGGATTATTTTTAGTGATTTATGGTTTATTTTTTACTATTTAGTATTGTAGATGTCTTATTTTATACTGTAACTACCAGTGATTTTTTATGTAATTAAATTTAAAAATAGAAAAAACAGATTAGTCCATCACAGAAATACAAAAAAGAACAAAAAAAATCAAAAAGCAGAAAAAAGATGAAACTAAAAACCAAAAACCTAATGAAGAAGCCGAAATGAGGCCAAACACAGCAATATTGTTGCTCGCAAGCAACAAGACGGCCAAAGACGCCAAACCAATTGCATGCGGCGGACACGCGCGCCTGAGCGAGACGTCACAACGTAACCATCCGGAGATGGACGATGCTCCCTTGCAAAGATTACTACACATATCAAGCTTGCTGTCCGTATGTATAATCATGACAAAGCCCTTTATGGCTTACTTGCAGACTCGACCAAACCCTTCCAAGTAAGTGATCGCTCCACGGCTTCCTGCGCCGCCGACGGGCGGGGCTGCGCCAACGAACCGAGACGCGGCCGCCGGATTAAGCAAACCGGCGATCGAGGAGACGAGGCGTAGGGAGCGCACGTTTCTCCGAGCGACAGAGTGCCACGAGAGCCCATCCCATGAATCCGCCATGCCATGTTAGGTAGCATCTCTCTCCCCTTCTCTCTCTACATGAGAGGAGAGAGAGAAGCGAAAGAGGAGGGAGAGGACAAAGGAAGGTGCCAGCTGCCAAGTTGCGTGTCCAACGGGGACAAAATAAGGCCCTGTGGAGAGGGACAGAGAGAGGTGGCCTATAAAGTGGATGATTTTTAAAATAATTTTTTTATTTCAAAAATATAAAATTATGTCTGTGTTTTTATTTTGTTACAAAAGTAATTCCTATAGTCCAACCGTTGAGCAACTAGACCCTGTCGCCCAACGGCTGAGCGACACGCAGGCAGCCGTCCAACGGTTGGGCGACAGCGATGCAGTCGTCCAATGGTTGGATGACAGGTGCTGTCGCCAAATCGTTCGGTGACAAAACCTCATGTCGTCCAATCGTTCGACGACTAGAGCCCATATTAATCTATTTTTTATTTAGATGTGAGATTGAGCAACGTCCGTTGATGGTATTGTTAGACTATAAAGTAGTGTTATATGATAGTTAGGAATATTTTAGGTAGTCAGTTGTATGTTATATGGCAAAGAAGTTAGCATTTGAGGTCTTAATTTGTAAAGAAATATACCGGTTGACCACATTTGGTTGGCATCAAGCGGTAATTAGGACGGAGGTCTTGTATAGGCGACCCTGGTTAAACTGGCCCATCGACATCTGCCATTGTATGTTACTGTAGGACGGAGAAGATTCTTTTTCCTACGGTTGACAGGGTCAAGTGCTCCTACTTTCAGGGGTGGGGCATGCATTTTGTAGCCCGCAGGGGGAGGCAACGGGTCATGTGTTAGCTTGCAGAGCGACGGCGTCACCACCATCATCAGAGCGGGATGTGACCTCCCTCTCAAAATGAGGTAGCTTTGTGTACCGACGTGACCTAACGAGGCAGCCTTTCACATCGACGTGACCCAACGAGCCAGATTTGTAAACGATGTGACCTATTGAGCCAACTTTGCGTAGGGATGTGACGTGACTAAACGAGCCACCTTTGCTCGAGATGTGACCCAACGAGGCGGCTTCGCGCAGGATGTGACCCGATCAAGTAGCTTTGTGCTGCAATGTGACCCAACAAGCCAGCCTTGCGCAGGATGTGACCCAATGACCCGATAGATTAGTCATACTACTCTAGATGTGCATACTATCTAGATTATCATAATAACCAAGTGCTCAATAATATACTATCCAGAATAGCCAATAGATTAGTCATTATATTCAAGTACAACTTTCAAAATAACCAACAGACTAGTGTTTTGTGGAGCTTGTAGGGAAGGCACTAGAAGATGTTGGAAAAGCTCGTCATAAGACTAGTGATTACCTAAAAGGTTAGTTTAAAATATCATGAATACACCATGCATAAGTACTTGCTGGACGAAGAAAGATAGTGTAAGTACGCATCTGTAAAGCACGACGTGATCCAACGAGGTAGCTTTGCGTTATGACGTGACCTAACAACGCAGCTTTGCACAGCGACACGACGCAAGGTTGCATTACGGTTCCTTGCCGGGCTCGCTACTTTACGGACGCCAAATTAGGTTCAACCAAAATATGCTCCAACCACGTTTGTCGATCCGCATCAATATTTAGGTTCAACCAAAATATGCTCCTGCATCATGACTACAATAATACCTCACTCAAATGAAGAACTAGCAGGATGAGATCCGCAGGCTCGCAAGGGCTACTGCAGCCCACGACGAACAAAGGGAGCGTGACAGAAGGCCACCTCCCCGCAACGACGCCCCCTGCAGCAGTAATCCCTACCTCAACATTCCAACCGAGCACTCCATGCAAGAACCGCCCGAGGGGGAGACGCCACCCCTCTGTTGGAGCAGGGACAGATGTAAGTTCTTCAACTCCAAGCATCAACTCAGCCTCGGCATACGCTACTAGGGTTGCACAAACTACGTATCGGAGTATCCCGATCACCGTTGGGATACGAGCCGCTACCGGCAGCTGGTAAGGACCTGCTACAACTTAAAATCTGTAACATTTCTCTCTACAAGTGTGCACTAACATACTCTCCCGTCTATCTGTAGTCTTTGAGATAGACAATGAACTATGTATCTTTCTTTATGCGCAGCCTGTACAGTTGTCGTTTCAGCACCTACTGGTTTATCAGCGACTTTCAATATACAATTCTTCAAAGTCTTTCTATAATTTCTTCAGTGAATTCTCCTTGATCACTAAGTACTTTACCTCATCGGAGTGACACAGATGGACTATACTAACTGCCTTCCGCTCCATCACTTTCCAGTCTTCATCGGGTGTCTTTTTCGGTTTGTCCCCTTCAAGAGCATCGATTAGCTCTTGCTGGCAAGGATATCCTTTACTATGTATTGCCACACGCTGAACTTTGCTCCGACATCAAATTTCTACTTGATTCCACATCGTCGATATTGATCTTGATTTTATATCACTTGGCGCTTTATCGACTTTCTTACAATTCAGATTAACTTGACATTGGCTCTTATACACTTGTTACACTATGATACCACTTTTTATGTACAGTAGCCTCCAGATCGGATCAGAGTTGTGAGATACGGCACAAACGTTCACGGTATCAAAAACGAAGAAGATGAATCTTATAGAGAAACCAAAATAACGACGTTGAAATAACCATGATAAGAGATAAAAGATTTGACAAAGCTGACAGCAAATTCTTTAAGCACAACCTCAAAAGTATATAAGGGATTGTCGCTCTCTTGCAACATTCTCGAACCTTTTAGGATTCTCGTATCTGTGCTCTATATAAGAATCTAGTGTTAAAGAATACCTAGCCTCTAATCCTCTAATATACCTCTACTTTTGGATGTGTGCCTTTTTTGATTAGATACTCTGTGACCACTCTCATGATTTTATATAGTCCCCTAGTTATTAGGATGCACCAGCTAAAACTTCTTAGGGCATGTACAATGCAAGATGCTTATATATGAATACTTAAAGAGAGAATATATCCACATCATCAAGTACCTATGCAAAAGTTATTTTCTCCAATGCAAGCATCTCTTCTGTGGGTGCTTAGATGCTATATTACCTACTAAGCAGTGATGCTTATTTAAGTATCGGTGCTTCAAAATAAGCACCTTATCTATCCTATGTGGCAAGAAAAATTAATTTTTCATTACTAAGCATTTCTCTAAATGCATGCATTGTATATGCTCTTAGCACATATTTCCAACCGCTAAAAGATAGGATACTCAACAGGGACGACGCAACCACGTCCCTGCACGCTGGCCGTTCACTGTCACGCGACGAGTGAATCACCAGCCGTTAAAACATTTGGCAGCCGAGCCCAGAGTTTGCAGGCGATATATAGCTAGCTGCAGCCAAGAGCCCAGGGCCTTCTTCCCCGTGACACTGCACACAACCAATCAGCACGCGGTGCACATACCCATAGTACCACTTGATAGAGCTAGAGCTAGAGCTAGCCGCTTCTCTCTGCACAGCGCGTGAGTGGCTTGGCGCGGCCCGCCGGAGAGGATGAAGAAGGCGTCGGTGCTGCTGGCGGCTGTGCTGGCGGTGGCCGCGGTGCTGGCGGCGGAGGGCAGCCACCTGAAGGTGGGGTACTACAAGAAGAGCTGCCGCGGCGTGGAGAACGTCGTCAAGTACCACGTCGCCAGGGCCATCCACGCCAACCGCAAGACCGGCGCCGCCCTCGTCCGCCTCATCTTCCACGACTGCTTCGTCAGGGTACGTCCACGGCTGTAGCACAAGTAACATATACCTAGCTGGGATCAACAATTTGCAGCTCACGAAATATCGACTGCTAGCTTCGATTCGTCAGGTTAATTAGTGCATGCACAATCTGTAACTCGTGATGAACATTCTAGTACGTAGTAGCGGCACCTTTTAGAAAAACAGATTTCAAAGTTGCTTTGTTCAGGGTGCGTTCTTTCTGCTGACGGCTTATAGCTGATGGATGGTTTTTATTTCTATTAAGAATGTCTATATATACGAATCGAATACTAATAATTTATTTTTGTTTCAAAATGATAATAAAAAATTATTCTATTTATTTATTGGGTGTGTATAGGTATCACCCGAATGTTATTTTCTTAACAATCATCCAAATTTCGGACCGTTAGATTAGAGATCCAACGGCCTCCTTTTTTGGAGGGGGCGGAGGGAATTCGTTATCGTTAGATCTCTAATCCAACGGTCACAAATCTGGATGATAGTTAGAAAGAAAATATTCAGATGATGTTTATCAATACCCTTATTTATTTAAGAAACTATAAACAATAAAATGAGAAGATGGTAGCTATCATTGACGCACGCTACTATACTTTGGATAGCTAGCAAGCTGGTTCGTCGAGTTTCGTGCGCCAGTTGGTCACTCCAACATGGCAAAGAAAGACAAGCGGTCCATGCTGGAATACGATACTTTCCGTGTATTTACGTATCATTACATGTGAAGACGCACTGGCTTTTTCCTCAGCTGTTTGGGTCCAGCTAATTAACCTAGCTAGCTAGGCGGCCCCAGCACAGCCACAGCACCACTGCGTCGTTGTCTCTTTCTTCTTTCTTGCATGTGGCTGATCTCCATCAGTTCATTAGATTGATAAGCAATGTGCAACCACCTAATAAATTCCCCATGTACGAATCAGTCACATGTCTGCGATCGTTTTGGCTTCAGCTTTTAGTTTCCGACTTATTTTTCATTATTAATAAATTTCGTCTTTTTCTGAACTTTTGATTTTTGTTGAGCTCTTTTGCCGATTCTTTTTTTCCGTATTTGTTTGTATTATACGTAATGAGCTAACATATTATATATATATTTTTAATTAAATTATACTAAATAAGCCTCTGTCAGCTACAGTGTTTTTTCAGTCAGTTACAGTGCTTTTCGGCTATAGGCCACAAAAAAGCCCAAATGACATGTACATCTTTCTTCTTTGTTTGTTTTCTAAGAACAAATTGTTAGTAAGATTTGATTATTCTTTCTTCCAAGAATATAAGGTTAGGATATCCTTGTATTATCGTAGGGGGATGTGAATGGATTGGAGCTGTTTCTCTTTCTCCTGTTCGTCATCACGAGCCAAAGACAAAAAGAGAGCTAGAAAAAAAGGAGAAAGAGAAAGCGTACCTAAATCAAGATCAATGATCGCTCGCACCGGTGCACAGATCGAAAATGGTTTACAGAAAAAACTCCTCGTATTTTGTTAGGAATTCATGGGCGAATTTTGGGTGAAGATTTTAAAGGGCATTCTTTCTGAAAAAAAAATGTACATAAACAGTTTTCAGTGTGGTCCAGTGATCACTTCGAGAAAAGAAAATGGTCGGTCCAATAATGCATATGGCCTTGCCGACAATACATATGTACATATCCCTTTCCAACAACTAATTAAGCTGATCGAACGCATTATATTTCGGATCCAGAGCTGTACTAACTATACACTCCAGTACCAACGAAATGACTTCCCATGCACACTTACACGTCACTCAACAGTGTTTACTTAAATACTTTGTCTGCTGTAGTAACGACCCTGCTTAATTAGCTAGGTTAGGATAATTAATCCTGCTTGATCGTTGGCTTAAAATAATTTCACTTGGAGCAATTACTTTCTGTGTTCTTTTTTACTTGATTTTTTTTATTTTTTTACAACCTCCAAGATGCGATTTTGACCGATACTTTTTATAACTTTACAATAAGATATACTAATAAAATTATATTAGTATTTTCAACGATAAATCTAACTATATAACTTTGTATAATCAATCTAGATAGTTTTGAGTTTATTGATGGTCAAATTTTAAAATGTTTGATGACATTGATTCTAAGAAGAAGTAAAAATGAACAGATGAGAGTAATTAAAGCACAGGGCATGAATTGATAGCGTGGAATATTTGGAGCAATCACGTAATGAATAGAATGAAGAACTACATGTTATATATATAGACCATGTCGGACAGGTGAGGAGGTAAGTGTGAAACCATGTCAGGCAAGTTAGAGGGTAGGTGTAAAACCATACCAAGTATGAAACTATGCTAGGCAGGTAAGGAGCAAGTGTGAAACCATGTTATGTCTTAAGTATGGGCTAGGAACTGAGGCATCTAACATATCAACCGAGGCGTCTAACACCCCTGCAGTTGGAGCATCGGTGGAGCGAATGTTCAAACTGAGTCGGAACTCGGTGAGAAGAATGCCATGGTCGATGGTGCTGCAAAGATACTGAAGAATGCGCTTTTTACGGTGGTGAGGTGTAGCTTGTGGGGATCATACATATGGAGACGTGGCGTCGACGAGAGCAATGGTGACCATGGGTAGCAACATTGCAGCCCGAAGGGGCGATGTAGCAGCAGCCCGTGCATGTCGATGGCATGACCACATGTGCAGGCTCTTGGTGGTGCGACGGCTCGTGCTCGCGGACAACGGGCCGACGATGATGATCCAGTGTGATGACGATGGTAGATGGGGTGCTCAGAAGGCTGTGGAGGGAGGGCCGTGTCGACAAGCATGCCGCATCATGCCACAATGTCATCGAAGGAGAAGAGGTGCCGGAGAGGTCGGAGCCAAGGCGGTGAAGTCCGAAGCCAAGGAATGTCGACGGGTCGGTAGGGCGATGCAAACCAATCTATGATCGGAAAAAGTAGAGAAAACCTGATCTGAAGATGATCGAGGAAAACTCTAATTGGTAGCCGATCGGATGATCGATGACACAACTTAAACTACGGGTTGCGCAGATCGTCTCCTAGGGGCGGCACGACAAGCTGTGGAGGCGGCTGCTCAAGAGCGGCACCACTCTGATACCATGAGAGTGTGAAATATTTGGGGCAATCATGCAATGAATAGAATGAAGAACCACATGTTACATATATAGATCATGTTAGGTAGGTGAGGAGATAAGTGTGAAACTATGCAAGGTAGGTGAGGAGTCAGGTGCGAAACCATGCCAAGTGTGAAACTATGGTAGGTAGGTGTGGAGATAAGTGTGAAATCATATCATGCCTTAAGTATAAGCTATGAACTGATATATCTAACATATTAACCGAGTTGTCTAACATGAATTAGTGTATATCTGTATGCAGGGTTGCGACGCGTCCGTGCTCCTGGACCCGACCCCGGCGAACCCGCACACGGAGAAGACGGCGCCGATCAACATCGGTCTTGCGGCGTTCGACCTGATCGACGAGATCAAGGCGGCGGTGGAGGAGCGGTGCCCCGGCACGGTGTCCTGCTCCGACATCGTCATCTACGCGTCCCGCGACGCGTCCAGCATCCTTAGCAACGGGCACGTCCACTTCGACGTGCTGGCGGGGCGGCTCGACGGCGTTGCGTCGTACGCGGCGGAGGCGCAGCGCGACCTCCCGGACTCGACGTTCACGATCCAGGAGCTGATCCGCAACTTCCGGCGCAAGAACTTCACGGTGGAGGAGCTTGTCATCCTGTCCGGCGCGCACGCCATCGGCGTCGGCCACTGCTCCTCCCTCAGGGCTCGGCTCACCGCCCCCGCCGACCAGATCCTGCCCTCCTACCAGAAACTCCTCCGCGGCAAGTGCGCGGCGGGGCCGGACCCTGTCGTGCCGAACAACGTGCGCGACGAGGACCCGGCGGCGGTGGCGGCGGCGATGCCTTCGTTCCTGGGGAAGCTGAGGAAGGTGAAGGACTTCCTGGACAACAGCTACTACCACAACAACCTGGCGCGGATCGTGACGTTCAATTCGGACTGGGAGCTGCTGACGGAGAAGGAGGCGCGGGGGCACGTGAAGGAGTACGCCGAGAACGGGACGCTGTGGGACGAGGACTTCTCCGACGCGCTCGTCAAGCTCAGCAAGCTGCCCATGCCGCACGGCAGCAAGGGCGAGATCAGGAAGCACTGCCGCCTCGTCAACTACTAGCTCGATCGCTTCATCTGCATTGCGTTTGATTATTCTTTCAGTTTATTAATTCGTCGGTCGGTTCGTTGTTGGTGGTGGTGGTTGTGGGATTGATTTGTCGTATGGACATGATGAGAGTTCGTGGTGGACTTGGACATGCATGATGTATGCTTCAGGTCAGTCAGATCGAGAGGGAGGGTGGCCTGGGTGCGTCTTGTGTTGCTTTCTGTCGTACGTTTGTGCATGCAGTGTTTCGTTGTATGCAGCTTGGGCTCGGATGTCCATCCATCCATCCATCCATCCAATGATCATGTAATAATCACCGGTTTATGGGCTTAAGGTTTCTTTTGATCAAATAAACATGCGATTTTTTCGTCGCTGTTTCAAAATCACTAATCAGAATTACTTTTTTTAAAACAGCTTATTAGTACTTGGTTTATTTATAGATTCATGCTAAGATTAAAAGTAATCAACTACAACTATAAGTCATTCACTGCAGTCGAAAAGAATACATCTGAATTATACAACGTTCATGTACGTGCATGATGGCTGGTGTTGGCCAGTAGTACGTACTAAGGCTCTGTCCTTTTCAGTTTTTAATTTCTATTTTTGATTTTTTTACAGTAACTAACTTTTAAATGAAGTCTCTTTTTAAGATGAGTCTACTAGTTAATCGTACTATATACTGTACCGATTTTATTTATATGGGTAACAACTGTACGTGAGTTTCTATTATTCTGTAATCTCTCACACGAAACATCTAAAAATTATAAAACACAGATAAAAATCAAAAATCTCAGTTAAAAAAAAACATGCCATAAATAAGGAAGAACTAAGGATTCGCCCCTCCCTCCATTGCGATTTCATTCCGTGATTTGCCACCTGTTATCTCACTTACACGTGGTGCCGGGACACACGTACCAATGAGATTCCTCTTTCCGCTAGCTGGGCCAGCGTATTATATGATACAATCATGTAAGGCCCATCCACATGGGCCGGTCCGGCCCATGGAACCGCACGCGCTACCATTCGAAGCCCATGTTATCTACTCTTGTCAATATTTCGGCATTTCTTTTCAACATCCAGCAGTTTCTAACTTTGAGGATACAACACCTAAATGAAAGCAATTGGTACAAAACTTGTCAATATTTTCAGCATTACGTTTCAACATCCGACTCTAATTCTGTACATAACTGCTTCAGATTTTCGCTCAATAGTTTGATCCGCACCGGTTTGAATATTAATTATAGTCATTCTGACATATTATTTCATATGATGTTATTTAACTTTTAGGATTGCTTTAGCGCAATTTTTCTGAGTCAATGTTAATTTACTACTTCAATCAAATGGTATAGTGTTCTTTATTATTTCTAATCTATCTTTGATTTTTGTTTTTTCAATAATGCAGGGTATATTGGTTCTGGAACATCAATATATTAGAATTTACTTCTCATAATACTTATCGAGAGACTTCTCATAATCCTTTTGGACGACTAACTAAGTTGGTAGCGCCCATTTCTTCATTCATTAAACTTACGTGTCTGTCCATATCATTTTACATTGTTTTTTGTGTGATTGATTAATCATTTTCTTCAAGTTTTGGATTCACATGTAATTAGTTTTTCCTATTAATTTTGTGAGTAGGAAATATTATTACAGCTCATAAAGGTTAAATATTACTGTACCTAATTAAGTAAGATGGAGAGATACAAATCAAGTTGTGTGGACAAATCAAGGAATTAAGTACGATGGAGAGATGCTATTCTGAACGCTAAACAAGTTGTGATGCAGATACAAATCAAGTCTAGATCCAGGTGTTAGAGTGATCTCAGGGCTTTGGCCCAACGGCCAAAGCCCATCCCTTGACCGCGCCCTGATCGGGGGCGCCCAGCCCGTTTGGCTGGTGGGCCCCTGTCGCCAGCGCTATAAAAACAGAGGTGGGGGCCGGGCGGCACGCATCCCAAGGTTGACCGTGCCGCCGCCACCCCACCGACAAACCCTAGCCGATCTAGAGGGAAGCGCTGCAGCGACGGGAAGCTCCACCGGCTCCTCTGCGTCTTCTCCGGATCTGCGCCGTCGCCACCGCCGCCGCCGTCTTCGCTCTTCTCCGACCGCCACCGAGATGGCTACCTCTTCCTCTACGTCCGAAGGTTGGTACCCCACTCCCTCTCGGTATACCTCAAGAACAAGAACCTAGAGAAAGGATAGACCCCGCTAGATCTACCCTAGAGATCCTAAAAGAAAACCAGAACTATCAATGGTATCAGAGCATACTAGGCTTAGATCTAGATGCGGGAAAAAGAAAAGAAAAGAATCCCAAACCCTAGCTCCCCGGATCGGAAAGAAAGAAACAAAAAAAAGGGATCGGGCTTACCGGGCGCCGCCGCCGGCAAGGGGTGGTCTGCCGGCCGCTGCTCGGGCTGTCGCCCCGCCTTGCGCCGCCGTCGCGCGCCCGGGCGCCCCGCGGGTGTGCCGCCGCGCGCTTGCGCCGCCGCGGGGGCTTTGCTCGGAGCCGCCGCTCGCCGCGCCTCTCGCGCGTATGCGCCGCCGCGGGGGCTCTGCTTGGGGCCGCAGCCCCGCCGCCCGATGGCGACGCCGCCATCGCCTCCTCGCGGGTGCCGTCGCGCGCCCGCCGCAGCCGCACGGACGCCGCTCAGATCCGGTTTTCGCGGAAGGAGGCAGGCGCAATGAGGGGCTAGGGTTAGGGTTTGCAAAGGGGCGCTGGATTTTGATCCGGTGAAAGACTCTCCCGACCGTCCGATTGGGATGAACGGCCGTGAAGGCTGCGCGCGCGCGGTGGCCACCTGGGCCGGCGGGAGGCAGGCCGGGGCGCGGGCGAGGCGCAGGGCGCGTGCTCGCCTGGGCCGTGGCGCGCGTGGGCGAGTAGGCTGCGGCCGCGCGGGGCAGGCCGGTAGGCCGTGGGCCAAGGGAGCGCGCGTGAGGTGCGGCGGCTGAGCGGGCCGACGTGGGCCACGGCCGCGCGGGAAGGGCCGAAATGGCCGAATGCACAGTAAAATCCCGAATTGTGATGTTTAATGTTTTTCAGAAGCTATTTTGAGTGTATTTGAATGAAAATTGAACCAAAATTTCTGGAAATTTTTGCACCAACGTGTTAATTTTTCCAGAGATTGTTGTGTACTGTATAATGCTTCTGAATATTGAATTATTCTTAAAATAATTACAGTTTCCGCTGAAAAAGTTAATGTTAATTGATTTTCATTATTAAATTCGAACCAACGGGAGAATTTAATTTTGGAAAAAATAGAGATAAATTCCAGATAATTATGATATTGTTATTTTCTGACCAACGTTGATAATAACAATGTTATAATTTTTTAATTGATGTTTTTTATGCATTATTTCTATTTCTGCCCAACGGTGATGTAGATTTAATGTATAGATAAAATGTTTTAAATTGTATGTCGTATTTTTGACCAACGTTGGAAATAAGGCATATAATTTTGATGTTACGTTCTCACTGTATTTGAAATATTTTTCAGGAGGATACAACTTAATGAGTTGTATTAGAGAAATCCCCACTCTCAAAGGTGATAATTATGGAGAGTGGAAGAAAAAGTTAGATTTGGCTTTTATCTTGGCTAAGGTGGACTGGGTCCTCACTACAGCACGTCCCACTGAGCCTTTGGCGCCAGTGAGGGAACAGAATGAGGATGACACTGCATGGCAGAAAAAACAGAGGGATCATGCTCCCTTACAGATGTCTTATGACCTTGATCATAAGAAATGGACCACAGCCAACAAGAAATGTATGGCTGTGATAAAGAACACAATTGAGCCTGCTATTCTGGGCTCAATTGCAGAGTGTGACACTGTCACTGAATACCTTGATAAAATAAAGAGTCAGTTCACTGGCTCTTCAAAGACTTATGCTACACAGCTGATTAAGCAGCTGGTAACAGAGAGGTATTCTGGCGGTGAGAATGGCATAAGAGAGCACATTCTTAGAATGAGCAACTTGGCATCTAAACTTAAACCGATGGATTTGGCTCGGCTCGGGCTCGTGAAGGCTTGGCTCGGCTCGTGGATGAAACGAGCCGAGCCAGCAAAAAAGCTCGGGATCTAAACGAGCCGAGCCCGAGCCAGCTCGCGAGCCAGCTCTGCTCGAGCCAGCTCGCGAGCCAGCTCTGCTCGAGCCAGCTCGCGAGCCAGCTTGGCTCGCGAGCCACTACATTCATCCATTCATCCATGGCAAAAAAGCTCGGGCTCGTGAGCCAGCTCGGGCTCGTGAAGGCTTGGCTCGGCTCGTGGAGGCTCGTGAAGGCTTGGCTCGGCTCGATTCGGGCTCGTGAAGGCTCGGGCTCGTGGTTGTTGGCTCGCGAGCTGGCTCGAGCTGGCTCGAGCCGCATCACGAGCCGAGCCGAGCCTACAAAAAAGCTTGATATCCTAACCGAGCCGAGCCGAGCCGAGCCGAAATTTTACCGAGCTTTCACGAGCCGAGCCGAGCCGGGCTCGGCTCGGCTCGTTGCCACCCCTAGTGGTGCTATCAATTTTGTGAGGGAAAACAAGAAAAAGAATTACAACAGTAACCTCTTCTCAAAGAACAAGGGCAAAACCTCTGTACATCAGCCTCAACAGAATAAATTTGCTGTAGACAAAGACCAGTGCCTTCACTGCAAGAAGACGGGACACTACAAGAAGGATTGTCCTGATTACTTAAAGATGATAATGGCTAAGAAAGGTGAGAACATTATTACCTTTATTAATGAATGTCTGTATGTGAAATATTCGAAATCCACTTGGTGGATTGACTCAGGAGCAACTGTTCATGTTGCTAATTCATTACAGGGATTCCGTTCGACGAGGACTACGCAAGAAAAGAAAGATGCATTAAAGTTGCAAATGGAGTCGAAGCTGAAGTTGAAGCCGTTGGCGATCTTTCATTAGAATTAGCTAATGGCTCCACTCTTTTACTTAGAGATGTCCTTTTTGTACCCTCTTTACAGAGGAATTTGATTAGTGTGTCAAATTTGGACAAAGATGGTTATGATTGCAATTTTGGAAATGGCAAGTGCGAAATAATGTTTAATAAAGAATGTGTTGGTATTGCCATATTACAGAATGAGCTTTATTTGTTATCATTGTGTGATGATGTGAATGTCGTATGCGATAATGAGAACGTTGCGTGCGAGAAAGTGATTGAATCCTCGTCTACGAATGTAAACAGAAAACGAAAGAGAACTCTAGATGAGTCGTCGAAATTATGGCACTGTCGTTTAGGCCATATTTCGAGGGGGAGAATAGAAAGACTAGTAAAGAATGATATTCTTCCTCCATTAGAGTTCTCAGACTTAGAACAATGCAGAGAATGCATTAAAGGAAAATATGTAAAGAAAATTAAAAAAGACGCTAAAAGAAGCACATGAGTTCTACAAATTATTCACACAGATATTTGTGGTCCTTTTCCTGTGAAAAGTGTGGATGGATATGACTCGTTCATAACATTCACAGATGATTACTCCCGTTATGGATATATTTATCCAATTAAAGAAAGAAATGAAGCCTTGGATAAATTCAAGATATTTAAGGCTGAAATTGAAAACCAACACGATTTAAAGATTAAGATAGTCCGATCAGATCGTGGGGGGGAGTACTACGGTCGACATAACCCATATGGACAAGTTCCTGGACCTTTTGCGAGGTTTTTACAGGAAAATAGAATAGTGGCCCAGTATTCTATGCCGGGCGAACCTCAGCAAAATGGAGTAGCTGAAAGACGCAACCGTACCCTGATGGATATGGTGCGAAGTATGATGAGCTACTCCACACTCCCATTGAGTTTATGGATGGAGGCGTTGAAAACCGCTATTCATATTCTCAACAGAGTGCCTAGTAAGTCGGTGCCCAAAACACCGTACGAGTTGTGGACAGGAAGAGTCCCCTCACTAAACCACTTACGTGTGTGGGGGAGTCCTGCTGAGGCTAAAGTATTTAACCCAAACCTTGGGAAACTTGATCCCAAAACAGTAAGTTGCCATTTCATTGGCTACCCTGAAAAGTCAAAAGGTTATCGTTTCTACTGTCCAGACAGATATACAAAGTTTGTAGAAACGAGACACGCTGTCTTCTTAGAGGATGAAATGATGAGGGGGAGCATGGTAGCTCGAGAGATTGACCTTGAAGAGAAGCGGGTGTATGCGCCCACTCCGATGATTCAAGAGCCATTCTTCACACTACCTGCTGTCGCTGCACCGACGGTGCAAGACACTGTGGTGCCAGCACCTGTTATTGTTCCTCCTGTGGCAACAATGAATGAGAATGAAGAACCTGTTCTTCAGGATCATATAGAACCAATTGCCACAGATGAGGGGGAGCAACAGCAGCCTCAAACAGTAGATGTACCAAATGAGGAGGCCCCGAGGAGGTCTCAAAGAGTAAGAAGATCAGCTATTTCTGATGATTATCAGATTTATCATACAGAGGAATTTCAAATGGAGGATGATTCCACCTCATTTGAAGAAGCCATGAGAAGCGAAAATTCCTCAAAATGGCTTGAGGCCATGGAAGAGGAGATGAGGTCCATGAAGACTAATAAAGTCTGGGACTTGGAAATTATTTCTAAAGGAGCCAAAACAGTAGGCTGTAAATGGGTCTACAAGACAAAACATGACTCCCAAGGGAATGTAGAAAGATATAAAGCGCGACTTGTGGCAAAAGGCTTTACGCAAAGAGAAGGGATTGATTACAATGAGACATTTTCTCCAGTCTCATGTAAAGATTCCTTCAGAATCATAATGGCATTAGTGGCACATTATGATTTAGAGTTACATCAGATGGATGTAAAGACGGCATTTCTTAATGGGGATTTGGAGGAAAATGTTTACATGGCACAACCGAAAGGTTTTGTCGTGGAAGGAAATGAAAGAATGGGATGCCGCCTAAAGAAATCGATTTATGGGTTAAAGCAAGTTTCAAGACAGTGGTACTTGAAGTTTGACAGTACAATAAGAAAATTTGGGTTTAAAGAGAATGTTGAGGACAACTGTGTTTATGCAAAGTTTAAAGATGGGAAGTTTATCTTTCTAATCCTGTATGTGGATGATATCCTACTAGCTAGTAGTGATGTTAATCTGCTACTGGAAACAAAGAAGTTTTTGTCCTCAAACTTCGATATGAAAGATTTTGGTGAAGCTTCATTCGTTCTAGGGATCGAAATTCACCGAGATAGAAACAAAGGGGTATTGGGACTGTCACAAAAGGCATACATAGAGAAAGTCTTAAAGAAATTTGGTATGCATAAATGTAGTCCATCACCTGCATCTATAGTCAAGGGCGACAGATATGGAGATTTTCAATGCCCCAGGAACCAGTATGAGATCGATCAAATGAAAGCGGTTCCATATGCTTCAGCTGTCGGAAGCTTACAGTATGCTCAAGTGTGCACACGCCCCGACTTAGCATTTGTTACCGGGTTACTTGGCAGATTCCAGAGCAATCCTGGAATAGAACATTGGAAATTGATAAAGAAAGTCTTGCGTTATTTGCAAGGAACAAAAGGCCTCATGATGACATACAGAAGATCAGATTCACTCCATATAGTGGGATATACAGATTCTGATTTTGCGGGAGATGATAGAAAGTCTACATCCGGATATGTGTTCACTCTCGCTAAAGGAGCTATATCGTGGAAAAGCTCAAAACAAACCGTCACTACATCGTCCACAATGTATGCCGAGTTTGTAGCATGTTATGAGGCTACGGGGCAGGTGAACTGGCTAAAGAAGTTCATACCCGGTTTAAAAGTGGTTGACGACATCAATAGACCACTTAAGTTGTACTGCGATAATGAACCCGCAGTAACGTATGCCCACAACAATAAGTCAAGTGGTGCTGCCAAACACATTGACATAAAGTACTATGTTGTGAAAGATAAAGTTCGGGATCAAATTATAAGTCTTGAGCACATAAGTACCGCAAAGATGTTAGCGGATCCGCTTACCAAAGGCTTACCACCCAACGTGTTCAGAGAACATGTAGCCGACATGGGTTTAAGGGAAAGCCTATGATTCCTGGACTAAAAGATGGCCCAAAGATTAAAGTAACTATTTCAGAACAGAGAGGTGTATTGTAACTGTTGAATCTATCGGCGATTGACCGTGATGATGAGACATGTTCTATGCACTAATCTGTGATGGAATGTGTAAAGTCAAAAGTAATTAAAGATAAAGTATAGTTTGAGATCAAGGGGGAGAATGTTAGAGTGATCTCAGGGCTTTGGCCCAACGGCCAAAGCCCATCCCTTGACCGCGCCCTGATCGGGGGCGCCCAGCCCGTTTGGCTGGTGGGCCCCTGTCGCCAGCGCTATAAAAACAGAGGTGGGGGCCGGGCGGCACGCATCCCAAGGTTGACCGTGCCGCCGCCACCCCACCGACAAACCCTAGCCGATCTAGAGGGAAGCGCTGCAGCGACGGGAAGCTCCACCGGCTCCTCTGCGTCTTCTCCGGATCTGCGCCGCCGCCGTCTTCGCTCTTCTCCGACCGCCACCGAGATGGCTATCTCTTCCTCTACGTCCGAAGGTTGGTACCCCACTCCCTCTCGGTATACCTCAAGAACAAGAACCTAGAGAAAGGATAGACCCCGCTAGATCTACCCTAGAGATCCTAAAAGAAAACCAGAACTATCACCAGGTTGTGCGACAAACCTGTTGCGATGTGATGCAATACTGATCAGGCTGTAACTTCAGAATCGTTGTCAAGGACCTGATCGACGTGTTCTTGTAACGATATATACATCTTGATTAAGTCGAGCTGTTTGGCTGGCTGATTGCCTCGTTGTCAAAGAAAAGGGTTCAGACTTCAAAGGAGAGTGGTTCAGGCTTCAGAGTTCAACAGACAGCCAGCCAACACCTGCAGACCTGCTTCTTTCTTTTGCATTTAGCAATCCTTACAAAATTACTCACAGGCGTCTCCTGAGAATCAGAATGCATATGTAGCATGATGAAATATTTGCGCAGAGAAATTCTTTCTTTGTCCAGAGAAGAAGAAGAAGATCCAATCGCTCAATGAACAGGATTTGCTCTGTCGATCGCTCTACGGTCAGAAGAAGCTTGGAGCAAACAGACTTAAACAGTGAGATCGCACACGGTCACACGGAGGACGGCGCAGCGCACCGTGGCGAGGACGACCGGGATCTTGCAGTAGCGGAGGACGTCACTGGGGATTATGACGGGTTTGTCGGCGGCGAGGCCACGGCGACGGTGACCAGGATGGCAGTTGGCAGAAGTGCACCGTCTATCCTCCAGCGGACGGCACAGGCGCAGGAGAAGCCCATTCCGGAAGGGAATCTGTCACGCGGCCCGGCCCACACACGCCTCCGCAGAGCGGCTCTTATCGTCTTGGAGGGCGCCGCGCGTACGTGGATGCTGCCGGCGCGGGCCGGCGAGGTCACCGGGCAGGCAGGTACGCCGTACGCAAACGCCGGGCCGCCGCCGCCGTGGCCGTGAGCGGCAAAGGCGGCACCGCAACCTGGCACCCCACCCCAGCAGGGAGTAGGCTGGCTCAGGCATGCGTATTAATTAATTCCGGCCGTTCCTTTTCTTTTTACGTCGTGGTGCAAGCATGGCATGCGTGCAGCGAACATGCTTTATTTTTAACGGAAGTGCCGTTGAACATTAGACTGTTGTTTTAGCTAAAATCAATCGATTTTTTATTATATATGTAACATTTTTTGTTTATATTTATAATATTTTTTATCCATGTATACAATATTTTAATATATCTGTAATATTTTTCTGATAACTACAATATTTTTTTTGCTAAGAAAAGTTGTATATATGTTAAAATGTTGTATATATAGACAAAAAATATTATAAATATGGATAAAAAATGTTACATACATGATAAAAAAATAAACTAATTTTGATTTAAAAAGCAGTCGAACATTCATTAGACACTCTATTTTTAATGCCCGGCCGGCCAGCTCGATCGATATCCAGATCGATTGTAATTAAAATTGGCAATACGTACGTACAGGGTATATACTTCCGTTGCTAAATACACGTCGTTTTGGTTTTTAAATTTCGTTCGTCTATACGTGTCATTCTACACTTTCGAGGTGACCTTTTACTATTTTTTTTCTTTCAGTACATCTATACGATGTCATTATACTCTCAGGTCTAGTTATTCCTACCTATAACATATCATCTAAACAAACTTAACATACTCATACGGAAGCTATTAATTAATCTAATATCCTAGTTAACTGTATCCAATACTCCATTGCAGTGGTGACTTCCTCCTCCTACCGTAGAAAAAAAAAATAATGGCAATAACAGTACAGAAACAGGGTAATTATCGATTGCACATCCATTCATTCAACGGTGGTTAGTGTTGAACGAAGAATGCTTGGTTGCATGTGCAAAGGTTGGTTGGTTGCGTGTGCAAAGGTTTAGTTGGTAACGGAGTTGAGTACGTAGTTGCGTGTTCAGCTTAGATGGTATATCATAAATGAAATTAACTATATTCGAGAGTAAGACATACCATAGTAAATGAAACACTTGTTCTATACACACACACTAATCAAATACACGTGCTTTGTTACGGATAAAAAAAAAATCATATTATCCTAGTACGATGAGTCGACATTGCTCAGCTACGTTGTACTTTTGGGTCTGTTGCACATCCTATAGAGCTTTGTTGTTTTTTGGTTAGAGAATTTTGAGGATGGTGAAATTTATTTTTTTGGGTAGATTATTTTTTCTATTTTTATTAGAATTTTTTAGGGAGATGCAAAGAGGAGTTGTGAGGAGCAGATAAGCCACTACCACTATCAACTCACTTTTTTTAAGTAGTAGAGATAGTAATAGTTGTTAGCAAGATAATCATAACGCTTAACAAACCTTAAGATAACACTTAACAAACCTTAAAGATAGCACTTAACAAAGCATTCAAGCTAGGCCCATGTGCACTGATAGGATGCTCATTCGAAAGTCTAACGTTGTCAAACAGTGGCGGAACTAGGCCTCGGAACCAAAGCTCATGTAAATTTCATGAAAATCACAAAAAACAGAGTTAATCTAATAGTTGGCTCAAGAGCAGCTGGGGCTTGGGCTGGTTTCACCCCTGTTGTCAAAGATGGGAGGGGTGGGCCCGAACAAGCATTGGAGCTACATTACTACATCATCTGGAGCGGTGGTGACTAATCGACAGTCTGTCCGTCCCCTTTCTGCTTGATTGGAACAACGGGGGAGGGCAACAAAAAAGTAGGTACCGGTTGGCACTAGTCTAGAGCGCAACACTCACCCACGAAAGAGAAGTGATGCTCATAGACGACGGTGGCAGATGACGAGGACCTTGCGTCAATGTGAGATGTGACAGAGATGAACGTGGAGGGCATGGTGGTGTGAGGAGTGCTGGAGATGAATGTGGAGGATGCGGCAGAAAGCAGGCACGGGAGAAGAGGGGAGGGGAAGACTGCTTCGATAGCGTTGAGGCCCAAGGGGCCATGTGGGTGGTGGTGTCGAGGAGAAGGAACGGACATAGGCTGGAACGAGTGAAGGAAGGGATTGAGGGTGAGAGATAAGTGAAAGAATCGGGACCATATGTCTGCACATTATTTTTATGTGAGGATATGAGAGGCAGTGGTAGATGAATCACCATCACCACTAACTCTCTTTTTTTAAGTAGTATAGATAATGGATCATGGATATTTTCTTTCTTTTCTTTCTTCTGACTTTCTTCCCTTTGGTTATTAGTTGAAAACAACCATAACAAGAGATTTCATAAGAACAAATATGGAACCTGCTAAGCACCGCCATACAAACAGAGTTCATATAGAACAAACACATGAAACTAAACATGCAAAGGGAGAGTCTGTATAGAACAAACACAACTGAGGCACTGAAATATATGTCGACACTTCTCTGTTATGGTCACCTCCGACTTCAAGGATCAATGGTGCAAAACTTTGACCTAGCAAATCCCTTTCAGCTATGTAGCAATAGGTCAACAACAATATGGAACAAAACTTATTTCATGTTGAGAGAATGAATAAATTTTTTTTGTTGAGATATCTTGTAGTAACAATAACAACAACAATATGGGTTGTTGAGATATCTTGTAACAATTACAAGATTATGGAAGATAACCATAACTCCTAACAAACTTATTTCATAAGCACCATGTGCATCGGCACAGCTAAGATTGTGGCCCCACATAACTTACTTAGTCCTACACTATATATCCTCCTTGGCAAGTTAGCATTGAGGATTGATAATTCCTGAACAAACATGACCAATATCAGAGTAAGATGGCCAGACGAAAGAAATCATTGAGTTCATAACAATACGACACATCCCCACAAGTGCGCCCGACGCATTCAAACCAGCACCCACTGCACCCCGGCCATGGCCGTAGCCTCCGTCGACATCCACACGAATGCGCACAACATGAAAATGTCCATGTATATGCATGGATGAACATTGCATGCAGTGTGCTTAAGTTGAACACAAGTTGAACGAAGGTAACATAATCCTTGTGATCATTGATTAACTAAAACACACATTTGCTTCTTTGCTAGATTACAATCCAAAGAAGATAGGCACTTATGCATACTATCTTTATAAAAGACTAACATGAACTTCCTAAACGCTTTGGTTCCCAAAGGCCAGATGAGTACCACACTGAATTTAGGGGCGAAATGTTAGTAGGAGCAGCAATCGTAGTGGTATGCACATATCATTAAAGAAGGAGCTCATCGGCATGGAAGCTTGCTGGCATCAAATAGGGGATCGTGCCGACTAGGATTTGCATTAGCCGTGATGTGCAGATCAATAGCAACCCCGAGAGGAGCACTGTTGCCTTGCCATCTTCCTAGCCACTGCCATCTCCATCATCCGAGCATCACTTACGTATATTTTGACATTATTTTGTTGGAGATTATACTGAATATTCCACTAATAGTTTGATTTTACTAATATTTTTGAATTATTTCCACAGAAAATTGATTTGTTCCACTACTGGTCTTGAATTTTTCCATGAGCATGTTGGATTCTCTTATGATCTACCGAAGCATTAGAAATTAAAGCATTGAACATTTTATCCTAAATGCTCAAACATTTCATTTCCCTTGAGTTGAGATGTCACAGAGCAGCTGCCCCACCTTCGGCCTCATTCCATCAGAAGTATAGTGCCCGTTCTCTCTGGTTGTGGTTTTTGACTTTTTGTTGAAATTTTTTAATTTTGCCTGTTTGAGACAGAGATTACTAAAATAGAGATACTCGCATATGATTTTAGCCAGTACAGGTGATGAGATTTTAACATGTACTACAATTAACTTGTAGATTCCATCTTGAAAAAAATATTTCGTTTGAAAGTTAGATACTGTAACAAAAGCCAAAAGTCGCACACAAAAGCCAGAAAGAACAAGACCATAATTTCCTCTCGCAGGCGTGCGCACACTGTCTCTAGAAAAAGTAACAAAGATTTTTGTACAACCTGTTGTAGCAAGGTTAGCAGGCTACAAATAGCTGTAAAACAATACTCTCTGATTCCTAAAATAAGTTGTTTTAACCTTCTCAATTTTTATTTAAATATTAGTCATTCTACAACTTTTATGTACATTTACCTCGTTTCTTTTGATGGGATGGATTCTTTTGGGATATGGATTTGGTTTATAACTTTCGAATTCTGGCTATTCGCTAGAGATATTATGAAGAGAGAGAGAGCCACATGTG
This sequence comes from Dendrocalamus latiflorus, assembly GCA_017311315.1. Lineage (NCBI taxonomy): Eukaryota > Viridiplantae > Streptophyta > Magnoliopsida > Poales > Poaceae > Dendrocalamus > Dendrocalamus latiflorus. The sequence goes on from CM029662.1 coordinate 1,882,965, forward strand.
ATTTTGGCCAGTATAGCTGAGGTCGGTACAATGTGTACTACAATCAACTAGTAGACACTGACTGAAAAAATACACCATTTGAAAGATAGTTATTGTAACAAAGGACAAAAGCCAAAAAGCATATAAGCTGTGCCGAACCTAGCCATTATACTCTTATTCAATGAAGGTTCATTATCTAATGAATAAATGAGATATATTCCCTCCAGTCACCAAAGGGTGACATTTTTTACTTTCCAAAGTCAACAAAATGCTCATTTGACCACTAAATTCTCTTATTATATATTTTAAAAAGTTATAAAAGTGCAATATGTTGAAAGTATTTTTATGATAATTTCACTCATATCATTTTCATATGTCCAAATCATGTGTTTTAAACAATATCGTTGGTCAAAATTAACAAGGTTTGACTGCATGTATAATAGGGCGCAACTCTTTTGTGACTGGAAGGAGTATCTCTCAACCTCTCTCTCTTTCCCAACACACTTAATAGTGAAATTATTATAGTATAGGAATAATTGAAAGGCAATAATGCCATTTTTCTTATTCCTTACTTCGTGTGTCCAAAACTAAATCGACTTACATTTACATTTGGAATCGGAGGGAGTAAGGCGAAAAAGCACCATTGTCTGGAGTTTGTCTATGTAGAATTAGTGCACCAAGTTCTTGTCTAGAGATCGTCGGTTGGATTATTTGCGTAGATTTTTCTAGGATTTAATTATGTACACCGTGTGCCAAAACTTCAAATAATCAACCGACTGACCTCTTAGAAAAACTTGCAGCGCACATGCATGCTTCCAATAATTGACGATCAATAGTCCAGTTTTAGTGCGCACGGGAACGATCTGGGCGCCATGATCGATCGAGGTGTATTTTCAACTTGATCGCGCGATCATCGGTCGTCATTTGTCAAACAGCGAGGACTTGGCGTGTTTGGTTGCCCAAATCGACCTTCCCAAAATTTGGCTAGCCCTAATTAATAGTCTGGCCCTTGCTTGGATGGTTCGTCAAAGAAGGCGGCTCGAATATCGGATGCTAGCTCGATCGATGGTCTTCTGGACTCCAGTGGGTACGTACGTACATGCATGGCAAGTAGCGCCCGTTTGGCACAGCTCCACCACCGGCTCTTGGAGCTGTTTTGTGCCAAACGGGGTACAACAAAATAGCTCCATCCAAAAAGTCCCTTAAAACCTGTTGAGACAAAAGTAGCTCTTTGGGTGGAGCTGAAAAAAGTAGCTTCACCCAGCTCCATTTGTGAAGTCAAAAAAAAAGCTCCACTTATGAAGTGGAGCCGTGCCAAACGGGGCCTAGCTATCTAATCGTTTTGGCTTCAGCTTTTAGCTTTCGGCTTATTTTTCACTATTCATAAACTTCGTCTTATTCTGAACTTTTGGCTTTTTGTTGAGTTTTTTTGCCGGTTCTTTTTTCTCGTATTTGTTTGTATTATATGTAATAGGTTAACATATTTTTTATATTTTTTAATTTTTTTAATTTAATTATGCTAAATAAGCCTCTGTCAGCTACAATGTTTTTTCAGTTAGCTACAGCGCTTTTCAGCCATAAGCCACAAAAAAAAAAGCCCAAATGAGCACCAGTAGTACTATAGCAGCTAGCGAATACGAAATGCTGATCAAATGCTAGAATTAGAACGTGGGAGATCGGTGATCCTTTCTTTTCTTCAAGCTTGCCGCGAAACCGGGAGTGATATGTATGACCCTACCTAGCTTGCGAGTGTCTTTGAAGATTATGCACATCGATCACACTTGACCTAATTAATCCGGCTTTCCGTGCGATATCTCCTTGCTAAAGGTCTATCTCTCATCTTTCAAGCTAGCTTGTTGAATGGATTATAGAAGGTACAAGATGTACTTCCATTCCTATACCTATTCCTGTTTAGCAGCTTCTGTGCTTATTGAATAATCTGAACTTGCTTGGCGAGCTTCTGTCATTCTCATTGGTTCAGACAACTAAGAAGTCAACTGATCTTGTCTTGATTTACTCCGCGTCGCATGCATGCAGCTCGATCGCACGCTTAGAGCATCTCCAATGGGTCTATAGCAGCTATCTACAAGAGAGTCCATGTCATCAACTGTCCTACGTGGAAGATATTAAATGAAGAAAGAGAACGCAGCTCTCTACAGCTCTAGAGATAGTCTATAGCGCCAAACGAGGCAGCCTCCATAAATTCTGTGTGTGCATGTAAGCATCAAATAGCTATCCTTATAGATAGTTCTTTAGAATGCTAATTTTAGTGTGTACTATATAGATGATGTGGAAGTCTTATAGTTAGTTGATAGTTATAACCATTGGAGATGCCTTTACGCTCGAGCTAAGCTAGCCGCTTTGCCTCTCTAACTTGCATTGCATGCAACTCCGCTGGGACCACGTTCTTACAGAAGTCAGTCTAGCTAGTCAAGGTTCTACCGATCTGACAGCAGTATACACGTATACTACTATGTACGCTAGTATGCATGTATGGTGCCGCAGGCCGGCGCGTGCACTTTCAATTTTTACAACGTCGTACGTACGAGCCTGCCATGTTTGCACCACGTCCGTTGGTATCAGTTGTGGAGCCAGAATTTGGTTACATTTCGGGCTCAGTGGTAGAATGATCTAAGCTATCTGAATTAGATCATAAAAATGTTACCCAGACTAAACTAAATTTGCCTAGGCTATATATTAGATATTTTTCCACACCCAAACTAAAGTCTACTCTACCGGAGTGTGGATCCACCCATGGTTAGTATGGATACATAAACTTACCACCCCAACATACATGTAAGATAACCATCGACTCCACCGCAACAGCAACTGCAAAAGGTAGAGATAATTAAGCTACGAGACATCGTCGTGCAGATTCTGAACACCGCCTACGTATATATATATATATATATATATATATATATATATATATATATATATATATATATATATATATATATATATATATATACTCAACCCCATAATCCCAATTCGTAGCAGGCAGCAACGTAACTAACCTCTGCACATGCGTCCAGCTAATAACTCTTCGTTTAGTAGTTTTAATTTAATGGATAGTGAGGTGTAGGTTAGGTCTACTACTATTTTTCCCCTACGGGAGGAATTAAGCAACGATATAGGTTGATTGGCCAGCGTATATAATCCGTGTACTTGTTGCACGATCCATATATGGTGTAATTGCCGCCGTCTAATCTGCTACAGAATATTATTAAGACCTCTCAACCCGACAAGTTTTCGCCTCGAATTGAAAGATGAAGGAAGCTATGCACCGACAGGAACAATTCTGTTGCGGGTACGTCACCCGGAGGTCTAAGATATTATATGATAAATTATTGTCAAATTTGTATAGTTGGAATTTGTAATTTGGTCACTTTACAATTTTTAGAGGCTGTTTTGTCAGAGAAACTGGTTTGATCGGGTAGGGCATACGGTCAGACCGGCTAGGCTCAACGGTTTGATCGACCATCGTCAGCTATCTGACCGACAAGAGGTGAATTTTGGCTGGAATGTTTGTTATTGGGAAACTTGGTCGTGGTTTGGATTTCTTGGACTTCCGTCAATGCAATTATATTGCATGGAGCATGCTTCGACTAACGTGGGTCAAGTTATAAAGAACTTGTTCCCAAAAACAATTTCTTTTTCTTTAGATATGCAGAGAAGTTTAGAGCCAACTATGATCAATGACGAGGATTGAGACTATGCTCAGGAGGAGCCGAGGCCTATAACGATAAAGAATGCTGAGTGAGATGGCTAAGTTCAAGTATGACACAAAGAAGACGGGAAATGTTGAAGGGAAGATTCAAGCGACGAGTTGCACCAAATGGCTTGGTCGGTCCAAGTAAGCTGTGGTCCGATGGAACCAGAATAAAAAAAACTTGCCAACGTGTGATAAGCTAGTATTACACCTACACGTGTCAAGCACGACGATTGCTTACAAGGGAAGATGAAGACTGGGTTAAGAAATGATATTTTGATAAGGAGGCTAAATACCAAAAAATATATTGGATCAAAACTATGGTGCTTGGAAAAGCGGTTTAGGTCAAGGAGATACTGAGATGATCAATTAGATCAAAAGCTAAAGATTTAGTAGATTCGGGTTTGTGTGCTTTGAAGCATGCATAGTTAAATATAGGAGTAAAAACCCCATGTTGTGTGAGGGTTAACGGGGTTTTTTTTTTTCAAATGTGCTAGTTGATGGTATTCATTAGGGTTATATGTGGGCTAGTTACCTCATTTAATTAATGGGTTAGGGATGGAAGCTTGTAAGCTAACCACTCAACCATCTAGCCAACCATTCCAACCTTGTGTTCTAGAGTTAGGGTTTGAGAAATGTGAGTGCTGTGGTGTGCTCTTTTATTCTTCAGGTAGAGTGGCTATAAAACCTTCATCTTCAAGTAGCAATAGATCAACTTTACTCATCACTCATGGTGTCGTTTTGATTTGCTCTTGTTCTTATTGGTTTTGATCTCTTCTCTCCCCTTCTTGATCTTACTGTGCTAAGGATGTGTAAGTGATGGAGATAACTCAAGGGGATCATATTCCATCCATCAAGGTACCAAGTCATGCAGGATTTTGAAGTTACTAGGTTTTGTTTGGATTTGACCTCATCTTAAGATTTCTTAATTCGAGTGTTTTTCTTCAAATCTTCAGCAGAAATAGCTTGTTATAATATGTGGAAGCTCATCTAAAACCATCTTGGCTATCATACATTTTGTAGCGTCGAGACTAGACATATATTTTGCTGCGTGTTTGTGCTCTCGATTTCAGGCTTTCCCTAGTATCTCTCATCGTAAAGCAGTGCGGCACATTTTTAGGTATCTTCATGACACTCTTGACTTTAGACTATGGTATTGTTCTGATTCTGCATTCACTCTTCATGCTTTCTCTGATGCTGATTTTACGGGGTGTAGGATAGATAGGAAGAATACCTCAGACACTTGTCATTTCTTATGCACATCTCTTATCTCTTGGTCATCTAGGAGGCAATTATTTGTTGCACAGTCCACTGCTGAAGCGGAGTATGTAGCTACTGCTAGTAGTTGATCTTAAGTTCTCCGGATCTTATCTACTATGTAGGACCATGGGTTAGCTTTAGATAGTGCTCCTCTCTTGTGTGATAACATTGGTAACATAAATATTGCTAAAAATTTAATGCAACACTTCAGGACTAAGCATATTAATATTATATACCATTTCCTTAGAAACCATGTAGAGAAGCGGATGTTGTTCTTTAGTTTGTAGAGTCCGAACACCAATTTGCAGATATTTTCATTAAGGCTCTCAATTTTTCTCGTTTTGCTTCTTTGTAGGGGAGTTGGGGGTTATTCGACCTTTCGACTTAGTTTGAGGGGGAGTTTGACTCTTTTGCATCCATTGTATCATGATGCATATTTAAATTTCAGCGACTTGCATTGTAAAAATTTAAATGAAGCTTTGACTATTATCCCAGTGTGACATGATATCTTGCTTTATAACTTATTATGTCTTTTGCTATTTTACTATATTTATCATGTCTTTCTATGTGCAGCTTAACTTTTACCATGCTAGTTTGCTTAAATGTGAAAAACTTAAAGTAAAACATGTAATTGTTGGATCTTATGACTAGCTTTACTTTAGTGATCATCTTATGATTCATGCTATGTCAAATAGGCTGAGTTGAGTTTAGAATCTAAATTAAGCTTTAGATTGAGCTATGCTAGTTCATTGTTGAAGCATGAGCTTACTTCTCCTAGGCTTTTGTGGCTCGAGTTAGGTATAGCTTACGGACTCAAGAGCAACTTATTATTCTTAAACTAGAAACTAAAAATGAAAAATGATCTCTTTTGTGTGTGAAAAAACTAATCTTATCAATTCTTTATCATGAGACAGCTTGTCATTACACTAAGCATGAATTCAGGAGAGTGTTGGATGACCATGACCATACTTTTAAGCTTATCGCTTGGGGTGGTCAACAAAGGCTTGAGGTCTAGCGCATGGCTCAATCAAAAGAAGTGCAACAAAAGATTGAAGCTTATGAGATAGTTGTAGATGGCTCATAGTTTAGAACTTGCTTTACTAAGATAAAACCAAAAATATATTTTAAAAAGTGCTAAATATGCTATTTATGCTTCATTCTAAGTACTTGAACAAAATGATTCAATTCTGAATTTGTAGCACTCTAAATTGACTAAATTATAACTTCTTGGTTCTATTTAGTTTATTGACATGGCTTAGCTAATTTTTGATACCTTTGGCTAAATTATAACTTCGAGTAACTTGACATGCTAAGAAATCTACTTAATTTTATATTCTTGCTCGATTGGCTTAACTTTCATATATATATAGATTCCCATAATCTAGATAGCTACGTCACATTATATGGCTAGGTGTAATACTTGTAGAGTCATTTTGAATAATTTTCATAGCTCTTTATTAAACAAAATATGAATAAAATGCAGGCACTTCATGTCATTCATGCTCTATCTTCTTCCATTCATCTGATGGCTCTATTGCCAAAGGGGGCGAAAGATTGGTAAAAATGTATATCTAGAATATAATTTAGAGTTTTTGTATGAATTCTTGTTAAGTTGGAGTTTTTGTGCTCTGCTGTGACTCTCTTGATCTTTTTATCTCTTCTCACCATAACTAAGGTCAAATAGAACAATTGTTTTTCCATATGGACCTAGAGTGAGATTTTCAAATTTCTTTGGTGGAGGTGAAGCTTTTTGTAGAACGCTTGCTTTATTCAGTAGCTTCACTCTATTTCTGGTTTATATGGTCATTTTCAATCTTTTCAATTCTTTTGTGACTATTTTGAGCTCCTCTCTGCAAAATTCCTTCTTAACTTCTAAAAACCACATCCTATTTGTATTTTTGAGAAATTGCTAATGGTTTCATAAATGGGGATATTGAGAGACTATGTGAAAGGGTCTAGGATATTGTGTGATGACCTTTGCTAAGTTTGTGAAGTTGAATTTTGAATTTTGCTCTACTTGTACTTTTCAGATGCTATTTTGGCAGAGGAACTGGTCGGACCGGCCAGGGTGTGCGGTCAAACCGACTAGGCCCAGCAGTCTGACTGACTTCCATCAGTGGTCAGACTAGTTGACGTTAGTGATTTGACCGACCAAAGGTGAATTTCGGCTGTAATTTTTGTTGTTTAGGAAATTTGGTCATGGTTTGGATTTCTTTGACCTAGGTTAGTGCATTTATGTTGTATAAAGTATACTTTGACTAACGTGAGTCAATTTATGAAAAACTTATGCTTGAAAATAATTGCTTTGTCTTTGGATGTGTAGGGAAGCTTGGGGTCAATCATAGTCAACGACGAGGATCAGAGCTATGCTCAGGAGGAGCTGAGGCCCAAAACGATCAAGAATGTCAAGTGAGATGGCTGAGTTGAAGTATGGCACAAGGGAGATGGGAAATGTTGAAGAGAACGTTCAAGCGATAGGTTGCACCAAGTGACTTGGTTGATCCAAGTGAGGCGTGGTTCAGTGGAACTGAAATGGAAAAGACTTATCGACACATAGCAATCCAGCGATGCACCTACACATGGCAAGCATGGTGATTGTTTGCAAGGAAAGGTGAAGACCGGGTCAAGGAAGAGTATTTTGGTAAGGAGGCTAAATATCGAAAGCCGTGGTGTTTGAGCGACGCTTGGAAAAGCGGTTTAGGTCAAAAAGATGCTAAGAAAATCAAGTGAATAAAAGACTATATACTTAGTGGATTCGGTCTCGTGTGCTTTAAAAGCGTACATGAATTAAGTTTGTGAGTAAAACCCGTGTTACGTGGGGTTAACGGATTTCTCCAAATGGGCTAGTCGATGGTATCTATTAGGGTTATATGTGGGCTTGTTGCCTCATCTATTTAATAGGTTGGGGATGAAAGTTTGCAAGCTAACCATCCAATCATCTAACCAACCATTCCAACTTTGTGTTCTAGGGTTAGGGTTTGAGAATTGTAAGTGCTGTGGTGTACTCTTTTGTCCTCCATATAGGGTGTCTGTAAAACCTTTATTCTTAAGTAGCAATAGATCAATTTTGTTCATCACTCATGGTGTGTTCTTGATTTGGTTCATTTGCTCTTCTTCTTGTTGGTTTTGATCGCTTCTCTTCCCTTCTTAATCTTGTTGTGTGCTACTGACGTATAAGTGATGAAAATAACTAAAGGAGATAATATCCCGTCTTTCTGGGCACCAAGTCTTGCATGATTTCAAGGTTGCCCAGTTTTGCTTGGATTTTATCTCATTTTGAGGTTTCTTGATTTTAGTGTTTTTTATTTCAAATTTTTGGAAGGAATAGCTTGATATGACATATGGAAACTCATCTAGATCCATCTTGTCTATTTTCTACCCACGAGCAAGTAATATCATAAGATTTTAAAGGTTACCTAGTTTTATTGTTATGTTGCTTGTTCTTGGGAAAAGTTGAAACTTTGACCAAGATTCATCTGATCTTTAGATGTAATAGATTTTTGAAACCCTTAGTAAGGTGAATGCAAAATTTCATCTTTTTTTATTGAGGATTTTGAGAGTTGCACCATTTTCGATCTTGGCTCGGATTGATTTTCTGTTCTGAAAACAGGGAGTTGTCAGCCCGCTTCTAGGTCTGGTCCAACCAGCCATCGGTTAGATCGTCGTGGTCAAGCTAGTCAGATTGGCTGGCTGACTGCTGGTGGTTTGCCAGTCAGACCGACCTCCCTGTGGCGGTCAGACCAGTGAGAAGCTATATTTTTCCTCTCTTGGGATTTTGAGTTTGTTTTACTCTTGCCTTCTAATTTTGATCTTTATAAATTATAACTCTATAGCTATTAGAATGAAGAATTAGAGAATATTTAGATAAAAATTTTAAAACATCATTTATTCCACTTTATTGCCATAATGGTTCTATAATTTATTTGCAAACCCTCCTCTCTTTTGCTAACACGAACTGCGAGCCGTCCAATAATTGACGTGCGAGCGAGCCAGAGCGGACGAGAGAGAGAGAGAGAGAGAGAGAGAGAGAGAGAGAGAGAGAGAGAGAGAGAGAGAGAGAGAGAGAGAGAGAGAGTCTTTTGGATCTTGCCAAAGAAGAACGGTCACACAATCATCGGAGCATATATTGACATAAAAGTCTGCATGAGCTAGAAATTAATATGTTTCTAAACTCGTATCAGTCCTCTATTTAGAAATTATATCTGTACATTCTAATTAGCGCGCATATATTCGTGTATATATCGTACTAGGTTTTTCTCTTTCTGAACTAGATCGTACTAAAATTGAGTCAGCTACACATATATACAACCCCAACAAGATTAATTAGAAAAATATGAAGACAATCAGACAAGCAAGTTGACAGGGAAATTCCGTGCAACTTGTACGTTGACCAAGATAGAGTGATGACTCCAGGCACCGGCTGATAATCGAGCTAAGCTGTTGCTGTGCTGCTCATCACCACACTTCAGTTGTACCAGCTGAGTCGCATGCATGATTGCCATGCACGTTCCTGAGCGGCATCTCTGCATTTTTAGTCAAATTAGGATCTAAAGTTTATATCCAACAAGTGCATACATGCACGCATTCTTGGATAACAAGCAGGATAGGAGGGAGGCTGCAATTTCAGTTGATTGAGAGTACAATTTCAGATGACTGAAAGATAAAAGAATTTCAGTCACCTGTGCAATAGCAAAACTGATTAACAAATGCTTGCTTCTCTGCATCAGCCATCAGCGCATGCAAGCAAAGGCTAGCTACTCACAAGCAGCAGCCTAGCTGTACCCATGATCAGCAGTATATATACCCCTCGATCACAAGTTCCTGGACGTACCACAGCAATTCTAGCTAGCATCGGTTAAGCACTTCAGTTCGTAGGAAAGTAGCTACGTAGCTAGCAAGCGAATAGCGATCGAATTGGGGGGATCGGAGATGGTGAAGCTTAACGCCGGTGCCGTCGCGTTGTCTCTCTGCGTGTTGCTCGCCTGCTTCGTCGCCGGGCAGTCGGCGGCTGGCGGCGGTGGCTACAACAAGGACGTCGAGGGCACCGTGAGGAAGGAAGTGGAGAAGGCCATCTATAGCAACCCCGGCAAGGGCGCCGCCCTCATCCGCCTGGTATTCCACGACTGCTGGGTCAACGTAAGTAATTTGTCATGCATTAATTATACAGTAATTTAAGTTTGACAATGTGTCTGGTCATCTAAATTGTGTTAATGCATGTGCTAATTAACTTGCTAATAACTTAATTGCAGGGTTGCGATGGATCCGTGCTCTTGGACAAGACGCCGTACAGCAGCTCCCGCGGGACGGAGAAGAGCGCGGCCAACAACATCGGTCTCGACGGCTTCGATGTGATCGACGGAATCAAGGCCAAGCTCGGGGACGGCGTCTCCTGCGCCGACATCGTCGTCTTGGCGGCGCGCGACGCGACCGTCATCCTCAGCCGTGGCAAGATCAACTACCCAGTCGAGACGGGCCGCAAGGACGGCGTGGTCTCGTCGGCCGTCGCCGCCGACGCCACCCTCCCGTTCTCCACCTTCGAATTCCAGCAGCTCAAGGACAACTTCAGCAAGAAGAACCTCACCCAGGAGGAGCTCGTCATCCTCTCCGGGGCGCACTCCGTCGGCGTCTGCCACTTTTCCTCCTTCCAGGACCGCTTCAACCCGTCCACCGCCACCCCAATCGATCCCAGTTACGCAGCGGCCCTCCGCCAAAACGTCGATAACCAGACGAAGCTCCAAGGGACGTCCAACCCGACGGAGAAGAACAACATCCGCGACATGGACCCGGACTTCCGGAACAGGTCCGGCTACGACGCCACGGGGGTGGACACGACGGCGACGGGAGCCCTGGACAACAGCTACTACCACGCCAACCTCCAGAACAGGGTGCTCCTCAAGTCCGACTGGGTGCTACGCACGGACTTCAACGCATCGAACGACCTGCAAGAGTACAGGGACAACGCCGCCAAGTGGAACGTCGACTTCGGCAATGCCATGGCCAAGCTCAGCAGGCTCCCGGCCGAGGGCAGCCGTTTCGAGATCAGGAAGAACTGCAGAGCCACCAACCAGAACTACTACTACTAGACGTCTCGACTCTGGATTACGCGCGCTTAATTAAATCAATCAACGACAACACGTACGTGAGGCACCGTGTGGCGCCTACATGTACCGTAATAATCTGCCTTTTAATTAGAACATTTTAAATTCAAGGTTTTATTTGCTGTGTACGTTCAGAATACAATTAGTTTTCTATACTACCTAATTAACTTGCTTTACTGCAATAAACACTTGAATGCAATAACGGAATTACCTTCCATATTGTTTACATTTTCTTCTTTCCTTTTTTTTTTAAAAAAAAAGGGGTAGGAGCGCTCCCATTCAATTAAGAACAAAGCCAAGTTTTTACAAAGCGAAAGGTCATCTCAAGGATGTGATGATCACTGACCAGCTTATGTGTCTTTCATTACAGCCAGACAGTAATCTATATCTATCTATCTATCTATATACTAATTAGACACTATGAGAAAACTAAGATCTAACATCTACATGGCCGACTAGAGGGGATGAATAGACGTTTTTAAATTTCCTTTGGCTAAAATCGAAATTATAATGCAAAAATATAAATCAAATAGATTTCGTATAATTAAGGCCTAAAGCAACTAAGTTCACCTAAGTGCACCAACACCCTAATTATAGGTCAAGATTTGCAATCTTAGGGGGAAAGCAAATAATTCAATTTCTATGAATATAAATGCAAGTAAGTAAATTTAGCTCAAAAAACAAACCATAATTGACACACGTTGTTTTACCGTGGTGTTCGAAAACATGTCAGTTTTCTCTAATACATGTTGAGGTAAACCAAATGAATTAGACCAGCTCCACGAATTGAACCAACAACCTTAAATTCACTAGAGTTGCTCTTCCTTCACTCTAGAGATGATGAGCACCACACCACTTACAATAGGAAGAAGAAGATTGATTTGGTGTGCTGCTCTTGGTATGAATTATCTCTTGGGCTTTGCAATGTAGAATCTTGCTTGGTGCTTTGGAATCGGAAAGGCTATAGTTCAAGAATACATCCTCTGGCATCTCTGTAGCTACTAGCAATCTCCGATCAATAAGCCTCTCTAGATCATCGAGCTATTGAGGTCCACCCCATTCTATACATTAAATATTCTTTTTTAAGAACTTTGGTGCTCAAGTGTTTTGCAACAGCTATATGTTGCTTGGTAATATGGTTGATTTGGTGTGTTGCTATGAATCGGCAAAAATCAGCCGCCACCACCACCGTTCATCACCTGGTGGGAGCCCCTCTTATATTCCCTTATCCTAGAACATCTCTACATCTCCCTCCCCCTTCCCCAAGTACTGATTTAAGATATCTATCGCTTAGTCCCCGTCGCCATGATGAGCTCCCTACGCCACCTCGGGTCTCTGCCGCTAGCCCGCCTCGGCCCGTCTTCGCCCTCACCATCCGCACCAGTGACTCAGTGAGACACCCTTGTCCCATGGATGCCAATGCGCACCAAATTTCCTCTCTACTCCTCCCTCATCACCACACCTTTTCTTCTCCATTTTCAGCCATTGCGTGTAGCCCCACGTGCTCACCCTAAACACTGCTGCCTGCAACACTGCCACCCCTAGCCTCCTCTCCCTCTTGGTGATCCACTTTTGTGGTCATCGGCACCTCTCCACAGCCCCTTCACCACCGGTAAGGCCCTAGAACTATGCACCGCCACCTCCCCTGTTTCTCTACTTTTAACCATCAAAACGGTAAATGCTAAAAGTTCATATATGGGCATACTTTAAAATATGTGAACCATAATACAAAAAGGTCATAAGGGGTTGTAAAATCATTCCGCATGCAATAAGCCCATGAATGCAAATTTCATGCAATTCATAAATTTAATTGTGACAATTTTAATGAACAATACAAAAAAGTCATACAGGGTTGTGCCGCATCCATCTTCATGAACTAAAATAGGGTTGTACATGCAGTTTAAATGCACTGCTTGCTCAAATATATGGAGAACATGTGGTGCACAGGTAGAGCATGCATAGCTATTCTTAAGATGTGCAAAAATAACTACTTTGAAGTATATTATTTTGACATTTACGGAAGAAAACCAAACATATATTTCAATTAGCAATTAAGGTAGTTTCCCTTGTCTATATCATTTATCCTTTATGCATAATACCAACCTATATTTTGTACCAACAAATAGAATTGTGGTATACATCTATTCCTCCTGTGATGAACAGTGGAAAAATCGAGACATTTCTCGCTAATGGCTTAGTTATTGGATTCAAACCCAATGGAATTGTAGCAACATCCAAATACTTGCAGAAAATAGGCAATTGATTACAGATACGATGTACCTTGTAGACCGCAAAAAGTAAAGGAAGGTCACTGGAGAAGGAGGTTGCCATTTGTTGAAGGGAGTTGCCGGTAGCTAGGTGGCCGCTAATCTGCCAAAGTGTGAGAGGGAATAGTGAAATCAAAAGAAAAGCAAGGGCAACCATGAGATGCTATCAATGAAAGAATCAGTAAGCAAAACAAATCAGTATTGGGTATCAGACCAGCATGGACTGAAAAAGGCAACGAGCATTTTCAACTGGCAAAAATATGAACCACAGGCTAGTGCAAGCCTTGTTTACAGGGACATGAGCACCAATTGGTGGAACTATCGCACTACTAAGACATAAATTAGATATCTCATGCATAACAGGTAGTCACTGTGGTGATCAGGGCAGGACAATAGGGCATGGACTAACCACTGCAGGGAGGGTGTGGTTGTGGTAGGGGGTTTTGACCATGGCGGCATGTGACAGAGAGGGCAAGAGGGTGTGACAGGAGGACGACAGTGTGATAGAAGGATGCGACGGTGACGACAGCGGAGCACCGTTGGGGCAGGAGGGTGCCATGACATGGCATGGCAGGAGGGCAATGATGACAATGGCGAGGGAACGTAGTGAGGCAAGATGTCATGACGGAGACGACAGGAGGGTGTGACAACGACGTTGTGGTAGGAGGTTGCGATGGCAAGGGTTGAAGGGCGCGACATCATGGTAGGAAGAAGACAGAGTACAGGAAGGTGGTGGGGAAAATGGGCAGAGGTGGGGAGGCAGTTGTGAGAATGGGGAGGTGGTTTCTACTCATCCCAATAGAACCAGCCGCTGTTGGGGAGGGACACGCCAGATCTAGTTGCTGTCGGATCCAACCAATGCTATCACATCGCCACTAAATCTGATCTCCCCGACTGAGCCACCATTGGATCCGGTCTTGACCGGTCGTGCCGTTGTCGGTACGGCCAATGTTGCTCACACACTGCGCTGCCGATAGTTCGGACCTCCCTAGCCACACCGCCTCCGAATTCAGCCCTCCCGTCGTTCGCCGTTGCAAGCCTGCTGTGCCACCGCATCCTCGCCACACCACCACCCTTCGGCCTGCACCGCCTCCCTTCAGCGACCACGCGAGCACCACACGACAGCCGCATTGCAATCTACAAGTAAAGAGGAGAGAGAGACGATAGTGAGAAAGGAGTAGTGGGGGCGATTGAAATGGGAGTCAATTGCAAGAGAAAGGACTCGCGGGCTGTCATGCGGTAGGGGAATGCGTGATGAGATTATGGTGGCAGCTAGAGGTAGGGAAGGGGAGGGACGGACAACGTGCGGTTGGGTTCAGAGCATTGGTTAAGGGGGAGTGAACTAGAGGAGAGGCTAACCATGAGGGTTCACCTGTCAGTTCGCATTGGTTTTCTCAACTTTTCTTGAGGGCCACTTTTTTCCATCGATGGTGCGATCGGTCAAAAAGAGAAACACACGCGTACCACAGGGAAGGGAGAGGTGGGATGGTGAACAGACAAACTCCCCTTTTATATTAGTAGTGACATCCTTTTGCTTTGAAAATGCTATTTTGGTGATTTCATAATACTTTTTTATTTACTTGTAGTATGCATATATGTCAGCACACCTTTTATGCTGTCATCTTAAGTAGTATTAGAGCATATTATGTTTATGCCACCAAACACACTTAAAAATATATATCATTTTGCTTTGAAAGTGCTATTTTGGTGATTTCATAATACTTATTTGTAGTATGCGACTGGAAACCATGAATACACTTGTAGTGAATGAGCCTAATCGATTAGCCACCTCTTGCACATGCATCCAATAGAACATTCTTCATTAAATACTTCCAGCGTATCGGGAATGATCTTTTGACTATTTTTTATACATGCACGTAATTTTAATTTGAAGATAAGGAGGTACCTGCAATGACGTTGCTATTTTGGTTGGCAAGTGGCACCTGCTATGAGATTAGCAATTCTAAGTGCACACCAGGGAAAACAATTTCGGAACGGCTGGCCGGTAATCTTTTTACCAGATTTCCTAGGAAAGTCTCATTTTATTTTCAAAACTCTTAACCTTTTGTTCATTTTGTCCATTTCGTTACCCCCCGAAAGAACAATAGTTCGGTTAAATTTTAGCCGAATTTATCCCCATTTGAATTTTATCCAAATTTCATCTAAATTTTGATTAAAGTTTATCAAAAAAATTGATTTTTTCCGTCTGAATTTTCGAACGAAATGAACAAAATTTTATCCTTTCGTTCATCTCGATAACCTCTAAAAGTTTTTTCAATCCGAAACATTTAACCTGCCCCCCACCCAGCGGCGCGCCAGGCTGCGTGGGATCCAGGACGGCGGCGAGGCACCCAGCGCCGCCGCCGTGAGCTTCTGCTGTGTTTTTTGCTCCTTTGGCAGATGGAGGACGGTCGCGGACGGCAGCGCGAGCTCGAGCTTCTTGGGGGGAAGACACGAAGAGACAAGAGACACACGAAGAGCGAGCTGGGTCTGTGAGACTGACGAGGAGGGGGGGATGCGATGGAGACGAAGAGTAATCGGTCGACCAGACGAATACGTGTGATACCACCACCGTACCATGTTCTACGGGTACGTGTCGCATCACAGCTACGTCCGCGAGAAACGATACGTAGTCCGGCTAACCGCAAAACAATTGCGTCGGTAGACATGTTCTACGTACATGTGCATGCATCTCAACAACGCAAGGAATCTAATACATCTATCTATGTAAAAGCTCTCGTTTTACGACCGCTAAGAAAATAGATAAAAATTTATATAAAACTCATGGAAATCGTTTTACAACCGCTAAGAAAGATAAAAACTCTAGAAATTATCCACACACAAAAACATTCGGCCCTTAATTGTGTAGACCCTAATTAATGATAAACTTTAGTGGTCATTGGATGTTGCAAAAGAGAAAAAAATATGTTATAAATTTTAATAAAAAGTAAAATATCTGACCCTAAATTTGGTATATTCTAATTAAAATTGAATTATAACGGCCATTGAATACACTATTAGCAAAATACGTAGCTAGTATCATCTTTCACTCTATCCAATATACAACCACGCACGTCTTCCTCCCTCTCCGTCTACTCTCGTAGCCTCGTGATCAAACATGTTGAAGGTTCACATACACATACAACTACACAAGGCTACGGTCACATACACACACAAGGCCTTACTATGCATTGGAAAGGATTAGGTCGACAGGAGAGTAGAAGCTGAAGCTGGTTATTGCTTGGCTGTCACACTAATCAATATCTTGGAGCTAATTAACTAATCTCTTAGAGGGATGCAATCCGTGCATGAGAAGGACCCGCCACAAACCATACAAACTGAGGAGCCTATAGGCCCTAATCTTTTCGGCTTCTAAAAACTGCTTTTCGGTTTTTCTACAGTAATTAGCTTTTAAACAGGATATCTTTTTAAGATAGGATCTACTAGTTAATTGTAGTACATACTTTACCACTTCATTTATATCGGTAAAAACCGTACGTGAGTTCAAGTTACTATGTAATCTCGCATACAAATAGTCTAAAAACCACAAGCCACAGCTAAAAAGTACAGGCTCTATAGACTATAGGAGATCATTTGAGATCAAATAACATCAAAGCATGCACATCAGAAGTTGCATCGCAGCCAACGCTTATTTCATGTTCAGATTACAAGTCGGTGACGGAGTCCTAAAAGGTAACCACGACGCCATCAAATATCTGAAGGTATATGAGTTATTATATCTTTCATGCATACATCTTTCAGTCGTGTCAACCTTAGGACCTTCAGTCGTGTCATCTTAGAATGGTGAAGTCGTACTATTTGAACTTTCAGCAAGAAAATCTCTGTTAACAGGTAGGTTGCCCATATGAAAATGATATGAGGACATTCATCTTGAAAATGCTTTCATATCATCTTGAAAATGCTTTCATAATATTTTAGTGGGGGAGACGTATGGACAAATGCTGGCTTATGACTTTTGCACACCCGCACGAGAAGCCGAAGCGCTCCAACCGGCTATATGCTTAACGAAGCCCGAAGCCATAAGTTACAGCTGGTTGGAGCAGCGCCTTAATACCATTTTGTATTAGTTGTGCTATATGATCTTGTTTATTACAAAAATATCCACCGATTCCGCTACGGCTTTAAAAATATGATTTGACATTGCCTCAGAACCTAAGCGCTTGTTTGTATACATTGTGATTATGAACGTAGAGATGCATTATTAAAATATTTCTATATCCTTTGCGGTATTTTATAAAGATGATTTAGTGTGTCTGGCTGATACTCGAACTCTAGACCTCATAAGAGGTCTAAATAGTACTTCCCTTACACTTGTCACACTAGCCACTCCAATCTCACCATTTCACATGTTTAGTTGTGTTTTACAATATTTATATATAAGTCCTTTAACACATATTAACCAAGCACTGAAAAAACGCCTCTAGATAGTTAAAAGAGTCTAAAAAAATATCTTTACACAATAAAAACTTTAGACAAACTAGAGAGCATATCAAAAATATCTCCACGAGATTAAATTTTGCATGTGGTTCTCAAACTTCTCAAAATTGTCTCATAACCGTATCTACATTACAAAATTTTAGGACGATTACTAAAGTGTCTCTAAAAACATCTCTAGACTATATAACTCTAATTTTAGATACAAATTAAAAAACGTTTCTCGAAAAATGACGCCGCATAGGGATAGGGTTTTTCTGGTAGTGATTTGCCTACCTTGCGAAACCAAAAACTCCCAAAAGAGGTCCATACAATGAGATCCAGCTGCAGAGTTACGACTGCATGATGCATGTTCTAGAAATGAAATGATAACCGACAAACGTTGACAAACAGTGTGTACCAACGGGGATGGACAACAGCGCTAGCATAGCAAGCAGCATATTTATCTATGTATGTACGTACGTGGTATGAATAAACTCATGAATAGATATCATCATTGATCTAACCATTATCGGTTAGGCCGAGCAGATAATATATAATTGGCTACCCGTGGAATTTCTTCGGCCATAGACTACTTGTGTAATATAAACTCATGAATAGTTATCATCATCTAAAATACTACCGCACTTCACAAGAAACCGATACAAGAAAAAAAAACAAAAGAAGCTAGAGAGAGATACTAACATGGAGTATCTTCTAACAATCATCCAGTTAAGTTGGCATTCTTGCCAACAAACAAGCACCATAATTAGTGGACAGAATGTGGGCAGGGGGTGCTTCAATATAATTTTTGAATGTGTCCACTCAATCATATGCAACCTCTCCAGTATTGCATTACCTTAGCTTTGTAGATTTGTGATCTATTCATAGTGATTTCTGTTTATAAATTCTGTTTGAAAAAGTTAAAAGTCAATATGAATACATGACGTTTTAAAATAGCCCTTTTACTCCTCTCGCTCCCTGTCTTATGTATACATCTTTCTCTCATTTTCCACACTGCTTGCTTTCTTATTCTAAAGATCACTTCTTTCAACCACTAATATTTATTTTCAGCTAAAGTCATGAATAGTTGTGATCATCTAAAATACTACCGCATTTTACAAGAAACCGATAAAAGAAAAAGAAATAAAAGAAGCTAGAGAGAGATACTAACATGGAGTATCTTCTAACAATCATCCAGTTAAGTTGGCATTCTTGTCAACAAACAAGCATTAGTGGACAGAATGTGGCAGGGGGTGCTTCAATATAATATTTGAATGTGTCCTCTCAATCATATGCAACCTCTCAGTATTGCGTTACCTTAGATTTGTGGTCTATTCATAGTGATTTCTGTTTTTAAAAAAAGTTAGAATTCAATGTGAACACTTGACGTCTTGAAACGGCTTTTTTACTTCTCTTGCTTCTGTCTCATGCACACATCTCGCTCACTTTCCACACTACTTGCTTTCTTATTATAAAGATCACTTCTTTCAACCACTAATATTTATTTTCAGCTAAAGTCATGAGCGATGTAGTCTAACTCTATATCCTGGAGTAGCAGGAGGCACCACCCAACTTAGAATCATCTACAAATTCCGTCGTAAGTGCCCTGTTTGGAGATTCTCAAAGCAATTTCGGGGGATTTAAACCGTTTCTTGCAAAATTCCTACGTTTCAAACGGAAACTTCAGAATTCGTGAACTCAACTTGAAAGTGAGTGGTGAACATTTGCAGTCCAGCGGAGGCAGAGGTTAGTTTGTAGGAAACTAGCTGGGCAGTTTCATTGTGTTATCCTTAACTGCCGGTAGGAGAGTTTCCAAAGTCATCAAGTTAGATAGAATCTTGTCACAAGCTAGCTTAGCTAGGTTTTTTTTATAACATTTGATCTTACACTGTTCATAACCACGAGCCCAATGCTGGAACTAACCAACGTCCAGATTAGTACTTATCTAATCCTCAAGGAAAATACCCTCCTGTGGCAATGTCAACGCGGCTAGCTGCAAGCCTGCAACTACCAATAAATATTGGTAAATAATATTTATCCATCATTTATTATGATTTAAAAATTATGCAAATCACTATTGAAAAAAACATAAAAGCACCTTTCTAAATAATATTTATCCATCTCACTCATTATGATTTAAAACAAACATGACATGCAACATGCATAGCACCACACAGGGTACAACTTAAATAAACATGATACTAAAATGCTAAGACAATAAGATTAACACAACACTGCCTAATATAATCAAGGTCTCGTTCGCGTCATATGATCTATAAATACCCGTAGAAACCACACCATTGTCACCACCAAACATTCCCTGCACGTCTCTTTCAGTAAACATACACAAGGAATCATATAGCTAGCTCGATATATATATCGATCGCTTTCGCTGACTGTGAAACATGGCGATGGCGACAGCAACAACATCCAAGGTGGTGCTGCTCATGGCGTTCATGGCTGCTGCACTGAGCTCCGTGTCGCTGGCAGGGCTGCAGTACGACTTCTACAGCTCGTCGTGCCCGAACGCCGAGAAGACGGTGAGGAACGTCGTGGAGGGGATGATCTACAACGACCCAACTATGGGCGCCGCCTTCATCCGCCTCTTCTTCCATGACTGCTTCGTCAGGGTACGTAATACATGCCCTGTTTGGTATGCAGGAATTCCGCAGAAATTTTATAGGAATTTAACACTAAACAGTTCAATTTCCGTGGGATACGAGAAAATTCCTGTGTTTCGAACGCGGCTGTAGCATATGAACTTGCATGATGCATGCATGTATGAACAAGTATATACATATGTTTGCAGGGTTGCGATGCCTCCATTCTCCTCAACCCTACCCAGAGCAACCCGCAGACGGAGAAGACGACGATCCCACTTCGCGGGTACAGCGCCGTGGACAAGATCAAGGCAGCCGTGGAGGCCGTCTGCCCGGGCGTCGTCTCCTGCGCCGACATCCTCGCCTTCGCTGCCCGCGACTCCGCCATCGTCTCCGGCAACTTCGCCTTCGCTATGCCCGCCGGCCGCCGCGACGGCCTCCTCTCCCTCGCCTCTGACGTCTTCCAGAGCATCCCTGCCCCGTCCTTCCAGCTCCAGGAACTCATCGACAGCTTCGCCGCCAAGCGCCTCGGCGTCGACGACCTCGTGGCGCTATCCGGAGCGCACTCCTTCGGCTTCGCGCACTGCTCCTTCGTCACCGGCCGTCTGTACCCCACCGTCGACCCGACCATGAACGCCACCTACGCCGCCGCTCTGAAGAAGGTGTGCCCGCCGCCGTCGAACGGCGGGTCGAACCAGTTGTTGAACAACAACCGCGTGACGGACCCGAACGGGCTAAGCAACCAGTACTACAGGAACGTGGAATCCGGGCAGGTGCTGTTCACGTCGGACCAGACGCTGGTGAGCCGCAACGACACGGCGGCCAAGGTGGCGGACAACGCCGCCAACCCCATCGCGTGGATGGCGAGGTTCGCCGCGGCGCTAGTGAAGATGGGAGGCACCGAGGTGCTCACCGGCACCGACGGCGAGGTCAGGAAGGTCTGCTTCGCCACCAACAACGCTAGCTAGAATGCTAGATCGAGCTGCATGCTACTCTTGCATGCATGCATGCATGCGTTGCAAATCGCAATGCATATGGCTATATATTGCTGTGCAGCACTCAAGTTATTCTGATACCTATCCCTAGTTATTTTGATCTCTTATTAGTTGTTAATTACTTGCACTTGTATTTGCTGTTCTAAGTTGAGAGCGGTACAATTTGTAATTTCGTTTCACTCCTTGTTGTACGTACTTTGCTTCCAGCAACATGGAGTTAATTAATTGTTTCCTATTTGAATACATGCTATTTTTTAATCGCTCTTTGAATGTTTAGTCTTTCGTTTCCTTGTGTTCCACCACCACGTTCAGCTTTATAGCAACAAGTACTTCGATTCAAGTGGCATGTGAGACGAGGAAGCTATTTCTTTAATTATAGGTTTTCTGGATTGTTGTAGAATTTACGGTATAAGCATATTTTTATATTTCATTCTGGCCAAAATAATTATATTAACAACATGATACCAGAACAGCAAGAATGACATAAATTGCATACAGCTATGTAATCTAACATTGCCATTCATATACAAGTGAATATTCAATGAATATGACCATAAATCTGCTGAAAACAGCATACACAGCAGATCTTCAGACAACATAGCAATTAATTCTAGCATGAAACAAATTAATTGCTTTAGAATTGCTCTCAGAACAGAGTTGCTCAAGATCTTAAATCTCGGCCTTCTCATACCAATGTCATAACTCTTCATGAGTAATCTAATAACAGGAAATTAAGACTTGAGCTCTAAAAGTATTTCTACTGTCAGACCCGAGCAAACAGAGAATAACTCTTTTAATTTCTGAACAAACAGTTTATATGCAATTGAATAAGTGACAGGGATCTTAAATAGAGTTCAGAAAACTAAGCAGTAAATCGAAACTAAGGAGAATACAGGATTAAACAGATCTGAACCAGAACTGAACAAGATGATTACTGCAAATAAAATTTAATCTGAACAGAATTAACAGAACTACTGCACTACTGGCAATTCCAATTGCAGATAAACAGATCTGATAAACAGAAATTCAACTAGCTACGGTACAACCAGTAGAAGCCAAACCCTAGAGCTCAAGTCTAAATATGTTATCTAGATCAAGTTCAGTATATGACAAGTTCATCACAGAGCAAGTATTGATCCCACACAACATATAGCAATCCAAGTGTCTGAGCTTTAAGACAGAGACTAAAGAACAAATACAACTGCTGCTATATTAAGATAAACCAAACACTCACAGTGCAGACGGTATTCAAAACCGTCCAGGAGCAATCAAGCTGAAGAAGTACTCAAAGAAATAGGGCAAGGCACGATGAAATCGCTGTCCCATAAAACCTATCAGCCCACTGCGGCAAGCGAGAAGATGGTTCACGGAGATACAATGCCGCACTTCCTCTCTCAGCTGAAGTGTAACACCCTAAAAATTTGAGCTTGGCAAATGTGTAGCCTTGGAATTATTTTTGAAAGTATTTTTCTTGGTATTTGAGCTCTGTGGAATTTTCTTGAAATTTTGGTTTAAAGTCTAAATAAAAAAATTAAAACCGTTAAGAATTTGGGGGAAAACATGAGGATAAATAAATAAATGAAAATATAAAGAAATAATAAAGAAATATATACAGAGAAATTTTAAATACAAAAATATGTATAAAAATAGGCACAAGAAGAATGTATATATATGCGTGTGTGTGTGAGTGTGTGTGTGAAAAATGAAAAAAAAATGAAAATTAAAAAAAATGAAAAAGGCCTTTTGGCCTGGCAGCCGGCCGAACCGGCCAAGCCAGCCCAGCCGGCCCTCCCCCGCGCCCTGTCTCTTTCCCCCTCCCCACCCCGCGGCATTCAGACAAAGGGGCCGAAGCCCCTTCGCTCGGACAACGGCGCCGCAGCCCGCTCCCCCGCGCTCCACCCTTCGGACCGCCGGTCCCCGGTGCCCTCCGCTCGCATCACCGCAGCCCCACCGCCATCCCGTCGCACGCCACACCCACGTCATCCTCTGCTGCCACCGGCGCCCGTCCCCTCCTCATCACTACCCGTCGCTGCCCATGCCAAAGGCACAGCTCCGGTCAGCAGCACGTGACGGCCACAGCCCGCCGGACCACGGCCCTGTCCGCGCTTGTCACCCCACGCCAGCCACACCGCCCCGGTCATTCACCCGACGCTTTTCCCTGTAGCCATGCCGGTCCACCACCGCCGCCCCATCCCGGCCAACCACCCCCTTCGCCGCCACGCCTTCTCCCTCTATAAAAGCCTCGCCTGAGGAGTGTAAAAGCGCCGCAGCATTCCCCTTCCCCTCCTCCTCTGAGCAATTGAGCTCCCGTGCTTTCCCCTTCACCGGAGCCCATCTTCTTCCCCACGGCTGGCCGCCTAGCGCGCCGCCGCCCCGCTCCACGATAGCTCGATTCTTTGCGCCCACACCCTCTCCAGGACACCGTGAGTTCAACGCCACCCTTAGCTGAGCTCCCCACTATCTCACCGTCGCCGGCGTCGACTTTATTCCCAGGCCGCCGCCGCACGTTGCTGAACACCGCCAACCCCTCTCCGGCGTCCCCCAGCCCCCGCCGACCCCACCATCAGGTTCCTCGACACCCGGGCGTCCCATTTTGGCCGCCACCACCAGCCCTCCAGCAACCCACCGCCGACCGCACCACCGTCGTCTCTGCCCTCGGCCTTCCTCTGCTCGGGCTCCCCAGCTGTCGCTTGGCTCATCAACAAATATCGCCCCTAAACTAACAGGTAACACCCGTAGCTTAGTTGGTTAGCCCCGCCCGCCTCTTACTCGCCTCGGCCGCCCGCGTGCGAGCCTCTAGCTCCGCAGCGCCGAGGCTGAGTTCTGAGGTTTTGCTACATTTTCTTTTTTTTTAGTAGCAACACAGGAAAAGTAGGGAGAATAGCAAGGAAAATATGGAAAAATTAGAAAGGCAACTTCCTGTGGTGCAGAAACTTATTTAGCATATAGAGGTATTTATGGGACCTTTGATCATGGTTAATCATCATGTGTTAGAAAACAATACATATATAACATAAGTAATTCCTTTAACTCCTTATCAATTGAGAGGGTTTAGTAAGAATATAATTAGGGTGAATACTCACATGAAATAATAACCTATCAAATAAAAGTTTACTAAACCATAAATCATGAGTTTCGCATATTAGAAAATGATGTAGAAATTAACCATTTGCAAAGATAGGCCATAAAATATTATCTTCAACCCTAGCAACTAGGATAATCCTTTGCTGTTAAATAATGCGGAGACTAAGCCAATAACCCTAGGCTATGATACCCAATTGCAATTAGAGATTATATTGTATAAAAATGACTGTGGTTAAACTTTAATTAATCGTAATGGGATTACTCTCACCAAAGCGAATGAAACAAATCTTTAAATTTGTCTAAATTCCATGTCTACTTAATGGGATTAAAAATATGAAATCTGGAGTTATTGGATTTTCTGGTGAATATTTATGTGGTTGCTGATTTGCTCTTATTCCATATTTTCGTGCACGGTAAAAATTAGCTTACGAGGCTCAGGAAGAGGAAGCCGAGGCCACAGCTTTAGAAGCTCAAGACAACCCAGACCCAGCCCACTGTGACCAAGACGAGTCAATACTTTGATCATGTTGAACCTACATTTTCTGTAAATTACTTTTGTTTAAATTATCAAATTGCATGCTGTTATTTTATATGCAAATACATGTTTAATTTAAGATTCTAGTTATATGCCCATTGTTTACCTTGAATAATATTACACCTCCTTTGGAATAGTTGAATATGTGAACCTTGTCGTCCTAGCAAAATTATAATAGTAACCTTTCAAAAATAAGTCTGTAATTATACGCCATGCTTAGTACTGCATGGATACTCGTGGGCGCAAGAACGCCCAAGCATCACTTTTAATCATGAGAAAAGTTGGTTGGGCAGTTATGGTGATAATGACTAGTATATGTTGGCTATGATTATTTTATACACCCAAAAACCTCAAATTGCTTATCCATCTGGGCGGATGGTTCGGGGGTATGGTGCAGGGGTGCACGAGAGTGTGGTTTGTGGTAGAACCGCCTAGATAACCCTAAGGACTGAATCTTGTCATGACCTCCTGTGTAAAACAAGTACAACCACAAGTCTGTAAAGTACAACTTGGCCTAGTAAATTTACCGAACCCTGAAAGTCATCATCATCGGTGGAGGAGTGAAGTAGTGCAAGCGGCTGTCTGGGTGGCGGGCTTGAATGGGACATCCGTAGAGGGTGAAGTTCTTCTGCGGCATGCTAGCAGTGTGGGTAGCCAGCTGCTAGGCGCATAGGAGGGAAACATCCCGCACAACGTATGGGACCCACCGCAAGTGGGAGTGACCCATAGGGTGAGATGATGGAAGGGGCGAGGTACTTTGAACGGTTATTGTGATGGTCCGCTCAACCGCACGACTAAGGAATCGTGTGAGCAACGAGTAAACTGTCTCTTGTAGGTAAATTATGCAAACTCTGCAGGGTCCAAACTATTCGAATAGCCGTGCCCACGGTCAAGGGCGGACATGGGAACATAACAAAATATAGTTCTATTTCAAAACTTTGTGGTAAAATGAGGAGAAATGGAGGGCAGTGGGAAGCCCTAAATGGTGTTGTCCTGGGTGTCGTCCCAGTGGTAATGTAAGCGACTATAACGCTGAAGATATAGCATATGGTATAGAGACCATGTAAAGGTAGATGGTTTCTAGATCACTGTTATTAAAGCATTCTTTACACACATTATGATTTGGTTCAAACGGCTAGGTCATAGGAAGTTCTCTAAGTATAAGATATTTCCAAAAGCAATTTCTAGCAAATAAAATAACCCGAGCCTCTCATTTGATAAGCCTTGCATACTATCTATTTGCATCCTGTGTATTGGCTCGCTGAGCACGGTGGTTTGTGCTCACACTCGCATTACCAAAATCAGATTCAGGAGCCCAAGATCATTACGCATATGAAGATGCCCCTGCTATGGAAGGAGGGAACAACGCCGAGAACTAGGACGTCTCTTGCGCTTTTGAGTCCTAGGCAGTTAGACTATGGTGTTGTGTGCCTATAATTATTGCTTTAGCTTAGGTAATAATCATATGGCACATATTTACCCCCAGTCGCTGCCTGTGGATTAAAGGCCTACCTTGATTTTGCTTCCGCTGTTATGCTTTTGTAATGTGAACATTTTGCCTGATCGGCCCTTATGTAAAACTGTTGCCCGATGTGGCATAATTCAAACCCAGTTATGTAATATTATTATGAGTTGTTATGATTCATGCGATGTATGAAATGATGCAGCAATGTACCTATGAGCACTATCTACTGATCTAGGGAATAGTGGAGTGATTTCACAGGAGATTCTGGATTGAAAAATCCGGGTCTGACACGAAGCCAAGAAGGAAGAGATCCCCACCAAGGAGCCGCACAGCCTTAAGAGGAGAAGACGGGAGGTTGCGGGAGACGACACGAGTGGCCGGCTCCGAGGAACCCGGGCTAGCTCGCGCCTTCATCGCCACTCCCATCCGCCGCTTCCCCCTCGCGCCACCGAGATCGTCGAATCTGGGCGTAGAAGACGGAACGGCCGCAACACTAGCGCATGGGCTCGGGACACAATCTCCTCCCCCTTATCTCTTTGCGCGGTTCACCGACATGTGGGCCCCGCCTGCACTTCTTTCTCTTCTTTTTTTTCTTTTTCCAATTGGAAAATTACGGATATGCCCCTACATAACAACAGTCTATTCTCATGTACAGTAATGTATCCTCCGAATCTTCCTCGTGTGATTAATGTAAGGTAATTGATCATACCGTGCAGACGTACGAAGCAAATTGTGCCATCTTGACGCCTCAAGTCCTACTTGATCGTATCCATCCACATCACTTAAGGCAAGTACCAACCACCTATTCCATCACTCTCCATGTCCCTTCTTCTCTTCCTGCAAAACTGTTAGACTATATGCTGATTGTGTATTTAGTGATAATAAATAATTGACATTTAGGTTTGATTGAAATTTGCGTTTGTGAAAGTTCTGATCCATGCGCTTTTGTTAATTGAATATTCAGGATAGCAGGTCTAGTCGGAGGTATCGACCACGATATGTGATGGATAGAGTGAGCTACAATATCTTGTCGGTGGTCGTATCTACAGTTCTTGATCGATGGTCATAGTTAAAGTGCTTGTCATTGTCGTAGACTTCATGGTCTATTGTCCTAGTAGTAGGCTTCGCGGTCGGTTGTCGTAGACTGGGAGTGCTATGATGCTTGTGACTTGCAAGAGTTCTAAGTGGTGATAATTCTAGAGTACTTGTGATTTTCAAGTACTCGTTGAGCCAGCGGTCTGACCGGCCTATGCTTGGCAGTCATACCGGTCGTACTAAGAGGTCGAAAATTGATTTTCTGGAGAGCATGAAAATTATGGTCGTGGTTAACCTGGTTTGTGTTGATGGATGGTTAAGAGCATGGATTGAGTGTGTGGACTAATGTCGGTCAAGTTAGAAAGAACTTGTGCCGGGGAAACGTTCTTTGATCTTTGCTTGTGCAGGCTGGATGTGGAGATAATCATGGTCGGTGACGAGGAGGACTGGGATTAGGATGGGGAAATCTGAGGTCCAGGCGGTTGAGAATGTCACCAGGTGATCAGGCTCATGTTGGAGCATATGGAGATCAAAGGTGATGGTGCATGGAGAAGCTACAGGAGGCGCAGTCCTAGAGGCTTCGTCATGTAATGAGATTGGAGAAGTTATGAAAGGAGTCCGTAACTGGGAAGGTTTAGAGATATTAGAAAACCCGAGTTTGGAAGGGTTTCGGGTCCCTTAGTTTTTTGAAGAGATAGGATTTTGTGCTTGTGTTTAATGAGGACACATTTGGGGCATTAGCCTATAAAAATAGGGAGAGGTTAAGGGTTAACGTAAGGCTTTTGGTAGGTTTGTGGTGAGAAGATTTTGTAAGGAAAAAGTGGCTTTAGTTTTTGACTAGGGTTTTTAGGGGTGCTTGTGAGGGCACTTTATAAATCCACAAAAATCCAGCAATAAAGATCATCTTGAATCAATCTGATTTGCGATTAGCGTGAAGAGTGCTAGTGATTGGAGGTAGATTGGATCTTACAATGACGTGCAAAGGTACTCAAGAGGTTCAGCTTTTGGTGTTGACGAATTCGAGTATGTACAAATCAGTCGAAGATCAACACTAAGCGATCAAACATTAAGTGATTGATTGGGCAGTTGAGCACCGAGCGGTCGAAACCTTTACCAACCGCAAGGAGATTCCAAAAAGCGGCAACAATTATTCACCCTTCCCTCTGATTGCAGTATTCGAACCTACAAAATCTCTCACCTGACCTTATCCATCTACATCACTCCAAGCCAAGCACCAACCATTCATTCCATCTCTTTCTCCATGCCCCTTCTTATCCTCTCTGCAAATCTCTCACGAATTTCTCATTGGACGTTACCGCAGCCAGAGTAATTGAAGACCGCGTGGAGTGCTCCCCTTCCAAGGCCAACACCTCTCAGTCCTTGCATGTTGATGTCCCATTCGAGGCTGTGAAGGAGATCATTGGCATCTTTTGTGTTTTTGAGAGGCTTCCAAAAGCATCGCCATCGCTGGGTTCTACCTCTATAAGTGTCGCCACTAGTCACGGCATTGCCATTCCCGCAACCAAGTGCTACTTCCGCCCCCGCCGGATTTGGGCCGCTGGCGACAAGATGATAGTTTTGGCTAGATGTTGCCTTGTCCTTCGTGTTCATCCGAAATGTTGCAACAAGTCGAATTGTACTATGTCTTTTTTCCATATTGCAATACCTCTTCTAAACTATTTGCAGTTGTTTCAATGGGTGTTTCATTTGTTACAACAATATATTTTTGTATTGTTTCTTGTATTGTTGCACAAGTAATTCTCATTTGTTGCAAAAATCTTATTTGTATTTCATGTCAAATGTTCCATTTGTTGCAAATATTGTACTTAATTGTTGCATACGAAAACCCAGATTGTTATATCATATATAACATCACCTATTTGTTTATTTGATACTTATGAGATAGCTTTCGGTGAGGCCGAGATATCTTTTTTTTTAGAGCTCTCTGTTGAGATTATGCATATTTTGCTGCACATATTGATAACATTTTGTTGCAGTGATTGACCACATTTTGTTACATATAGTATTCTCAAATATTGTGCTATCTGAGAAAGGATCATACGATAGAAGAGTTCCCATCATACGTTCAAGTGCTGGCAACGCTCTTAATATAATCTATCTATTCCTCTCCAAATCTCTCATCTTGTCTAATTGTCTTCTCTTTTTTTGTTTTGTTTTTTTGAGGGAGAGGAGTCTAAAATAGTCTTGCTCGTCATCACACACGCTGCTACTCGAGCAAGTATTCAGCCCATTTAGGCTAGCTGGGCCAAAAATGGGCTGTTTGGTTTGGGCTTTGGTCTGCTGTTTGGGCAAACATAGGATTCGGAGTTTGTGCACATGCATGTGCGCTCAGCTTTTTAATGGACTTTGAGCGTTTTCATGTTTCACACACGGAACTGTTGATAGGTTAGCGTCCCATCAAGGAAAAATCGGAGACAATTAGCATCCATACTCCGTTGATAGTTTTCAAACTGAAATGGTAAATAAACCCTCGAACGACTAGCATGGCAAGCAGCATATTTATCTATGTATGTACGTACGTGGTATGAATAAACTCATGAATAGATATCATCATTGATCTAACCATTATCGGTTAGGCCGAGCACACAATATATAATTGGCTACCTGTGGAATTTCTTTGCCCATAGACTACTCGTGTAATATAAACTCATGAATAGTTGTCATCATCTAAAATACTACCGCATTTTACAAGAAACCGATACAAGAAAAAGAAACAAAAGAAGCTAGAGAGAGATACTAACATGGAGTATCTTCTAACAATCATTCAGTTAAGTTGGCATTCTTGTCAACAAACAAGCACCATAATTAGTGGACAGAATGTGGGCAGGGGGTGCTTCAATATAATATTTGAATGTGTCCACTCAATCATATGCAACCTCTCCAATATTGTGTTACCTTAGCTTTGTAGATTTGTGACCTATTCATAGTGATTTCTGTTTGTAAATTCTGTTTGAAAAAGTTAGAAGTTAATATGAACACCTAACGTCTTGAAACAGCCTTTTTACTCCGCTTGCTCTCATCTGACGCACACATGTCTCTCTCACTTTCCACACTGCTTGCTTTCTTATTATAAAGATTCCTTCTTTCAACCACTAATATTTATTTTCAGCTAAAGTCATGAGCGACGTAGTCTAACTCTATCCTGGAGTAGCAGGAGGCACCACCCAACTTAGAATCATCTGCAAATTCCGTCGTAAGTGCCCTGTTTGGAGATTCTCAAAGCAATTTCGGGGGATTTAAACCGTTTCTTGCAAAATTCCTACGTTTCAAACGGAAACTTCAGAATTCGTTCATGCATGGTTAGTTTGTAGGAAACTAGCTGGGCAGTTTCATTGTGTACGTTATCCTTAACTGCCGGTAGGAGAGTTTCCAAAGTCATCAAATTAGATAGAATCTTGTCACAAGCAGCTTAGATATGTTTTTATAACATTGATCTTACACTGTTCACAACCAAGAGTCAAATGCTGGAACTAACCAACGTCCAGATTAGTACTTATCTAATCCTTTTGGAAAATACCCTCCTGTGGCAATGTCAACCCGGCTAATAATTATGATTTAAAAAAATATAAAAGCACCTTCCTAAATATTGTAGCTAGTACTCGGTAACCTCGTAATAATTTGTCGTTAACAACACTGCCTAATATAATTAAGGTCTCGTTCGCGTCATATGATCTATAAATACCCGTAGAAACCACACCATTGTCACCATCAAACATTCCCTGCACGCAGTGGCGGAGGACGGGAAAAAAATGAGGTGGGGCGGATCGAGAGGCAGAGCAGAGAGTGGCGGCGGCCTGCCTCCCGCCGGCCGCCAGTCGCCCGCCTCCCGCCGGCTGCCAGCCGCTCGCCTCCCGCCGCCCACGAATGCAAACCTCTGTTGTGCCCTTTCTCAAGAAAAAGAGAATGCCAGTGAAGGATATACTATATTGCCAACAATAATCACAGCTGCACAAATATGTCTATAAATAATAGGATTTAGAACCCAATACACAAGAAAGTCAACTTCTCACATTCAGAAAACAGCTTTTTCAGCATGTAACTAGGTCAAGAAATTGGCATGGAAATTTAGCATTCAAATATGAATATTAGACCATCAAGACAGTATATGTAGAAAGGGAAAAAGGAATGAGCACCAGTGCACCACATACCTCAGCTGGATCAAGCGCAGGGAGGGGCGGCGCAGCCATGCAGGGAGCCGGAGGAGGCGAGGGCGGCGGCGGAGGCCGCGAGGAGGAGGCGGAGCCGGAGGAGGCGAGGGCAGCGCCGGAGGCCGCAAGGAGGAGGCGAGGGCGGCGGCTGGGGGCCTGGGATCGGGGATTTTGGGGACGCCCGCCCGCCTCCCGAGTCCCGCCCGCCCGCCGCCGGCTACGCCCGCTCGCCCGCCTCCCGCCGCCCGCCCGCCCGCCTCCAACCATGATGACGTCCGGGAGGAGGAGGCCGACGGCCGGGTGCGGGCGGAGGACGGGAGGAGGCGGTCGGGTGGGGGGCAGAGGAGGAGGCCGGCGGCCGGGTGCGGGCGGAGGAGGAGGCCGGGTGGGGGGCGGAGGAGGAGGGCGGCGGCCGGGTGCGGGCGGAGGAGGAGGCCGGCGGCTGGGTGGATCGGAGGCGGCGGATTTGGGGGCGGAGGAGGAGGCCGGGTGGGGGGCGGAGGAGGAGGGCGGCGGCCGGGTGCGGGCAGAGGAGGCAGATCTGGGGGCAGAGGAGGCGGCCGGGTGGGGGGCGGAGGAGGAGGCCGATGGCCGGGTGCGGGCGGAGGAGGCGGTCGGGTGGGGGGCGGAGGAGGCCGGCGACCGGGTGCGGGCGGAGGAGGAGGCCGGCGTCTGGGTGGGTCGGAGGCGGCGGATTTGGGGGCGGAGGAGGAGGCCGGTGGCCGGTGGGGGCGGAGGAGGAAGAGGCGGCGGCGAGACTGAGAGTGCGAGAGGGGGCGGACGCGGACGGAGGGTGGGAGCAGACGAAGAGTTACTGGGGCCTGGGGTAGTGGGGGAAGAAAAAAATCAAGGTATGGCTTGGGCCATACCTTGCCCTATCGGGCCCTCCGCCCCTGCCTGCACGTCTCTTTCAGTAAACATACCCAAGGAAGAATCATATAGCTAGCTCGATATATATATCGATCGCTTTCGCTGACTGTGAAACATGGCGATGGCGACAGCAACAACGTCCAAGGTGGTGCTGCTCGTGGCGTTCATGGCTGCTGCACTGAGCTCCGTGTCGCTGGCAGGGCTGCAGTACGACTTCTACAGCTCGTCGTGCCCGAACGCCGAGAAGACGGTGAGGAACGTCGTGCAGGGGATGATCTACAACCAGGGGCGGACCCAGGACAAAATCTGAGAGGGGGCACAACAATACACATAGTATGCTGAATTGTTCTCATTCATAATTTTAGCATGAGTGAGGGCCTTTTAGTTGGGCTGAGTGGGGGCACTAGCATTAAATCTTGGGCTATATACCTGAGTTCCTGCGAATTGAGTGGCGGCCTGGGCCCTCACTCCCCCCTCTTTGGGTCCGCCCCTGTCTACAACGACCCAACTATGGGCGCCGCCTTCATCCGCCTCTTCTTCCATGACTGCTTCGTCAGGGTACGTAATACATGCCCTGTTTGGTATGCAGGAATTCCGCAGAAATTTTATAGGAATTTAACACTAAACAGTTCAATTTCCGTGGGATACGAGAAAATTCCTGTGTTTCGAACGCGGCTGTAGCATATGAACTTGCATGATGCATGCATGTATGAACAAGTATATACATATGTTTGCAGGGTTGCGATGCCTCCATTCTCCTCAACCCTACCCAGAGCAACCCGCAGACGGAGAAGACGACGATCCCACTTCGCGGGTACAGCGCCGTGGACAAGATCAAGGCAGCCGTGGAGGCCGTCTGCCCGGGCGTCGTCTCCTGCGCCGACATCCTCGCCTTCGCTGCCCGCGACTCCGCCATCGTCTCCGGCAACTTCGCCTTCGCTATGCCCGCCGGCCGCCGCGACGGCCTCCTCTCCCTCGCCTCTGACGTCTTCCAGAGCATCCCTGCCCCGTCCTTCCAGCTCCAGGAACTCATCGACAGCTTCGCCGCCAAGCGCCTCGGCGTCGACGACCTCGTGGCGCTCTCCGGAGCGCACTCCTTCGGCTTCGCGCACTGCTCCTTCGTCACCGGCCGTCTGTACCCCACCGTCGACCCGACCATGAACGCCACCTACGCCGCCGCTCTGAAGAAGGTGTGCCCGCCGCCGTCGAACGGCGGGTCGAACCAGTTGTTGAACAACAACCGCGTGACGGACCCGAACGGGCTAAGCGCCTAAGCAACCAGTACTACAGGAACGTGGAATCCGGGCAGGTGCTGTTCACGTCGGACCAGACGCTGGTGAGCCGCAGCGACACGGCGGCCAAGGTGGCGGACAACGCCGCCAACCCCATCGCGTGGATGGCGAGGTTCGCCGCGGCGCTAGTGAAGATGGGAGGCACCGAGGTGCTCACCGGCACCGACGGCGAGGTCAGGAAGGTCTGCTTCGCCACCAACAACGCTAGCTAGAATGCTAGATCGAGCTGCATGCTACTCTTGCGTGCATGCATGCGTTGCAAATCGCAATGCATATGGCTATATAATATATATTGCTGTGCAGCACTCAAGTTATTCTGATACCTATTCCTAGTTATTTTGATCTCTTGTTAGTTGTTAATTACTTGCACTTGCATTTGCTGTTCTAAGTTGAGAGCTGTACAATTTGTAACTTCGTTTCACTCCTTGTTGTAGCTATATATAAATTAATTTGCTTAGTAGCTTCATTTACATGATGTACGATACTTTGCTTCCAGCAACATGGAGTTATTTACCTACAAATGATGCATGCAGCTGGACTTAATTAATTGTTTCCTATTTGAACACAAGTATTCAGCCCATGTAGGCTAGCTGGGCCAAAAATGGGCTATTTGGTTTGGGCTTTTGGTCAGCTGTTTGGGCAAACATAGGATACGGAGTTTTTGGTCTACGCGCGTGATCTACATACTCTGACTGATCTTTCAACGACGACTACGCTGCGCGCCACTAGCTTAGATGCTTCTGCCGCCCGCGTATTTTAAGCTCCTCGTGGCACAGGATAGCGCGCGAAAACTAACCGAGATCTGCAAGCCCATCGACGACACTGCAACGAACTGTGAGAGATTGTGTACGAAGTCTAAATATATTTATGATAAATAATTAGTACTTTGATTAAGTTAAATTTAAATTTTATGAATGTTTTGGAAAATTCAGATTTATTGTCAGTGTTCCCAGTTGAACCGATCGGTGGGACCGGCCGGACCGTTGGGAGGAAGTGGTCGGATCAATGTGTGAACGGCGGTCTAACCAGTGGTCTGGTGTGACCGAATATTAGGGGGCGGTCAGACTGCTGTAGCATTATGACTGATTTATAGTTGATGGATGCTTTTTCCAAAGAGTTTGTTTTGGTGTTGGTTGCATACGGTTGGATCGGCCATCGTCAGCGGTCGGACCAAGGTGAGATGGCCAGTGTGACTGGCATTGAAATATGGTCACATCGGGTGGCCGGTCAGACTGGCCAGTGGTTGGCAATCTGACCGCGGTGGTCCGACCGACGTGTGTAGGATTAAGGATAACCGACTAGAGGGGGTGAATAGAAGGTTTTTTAAATTCTTTTGGCTAAATCACAATTTTAATACAAGTATGAACTAATAAAATTATTTTGCACAATTTAAGGCCTGAAATCTTTAAGTCTTGCTATGGCACCACAAAGCTAGGATTAGGCAAGATACAGTTCTAGCTAAGCAACATAAGCAATTAGTTACTAGAAATATAAATACAGAAGATAAAGAGCAAGAGAGTTAAACTACACGATAGACACAAGAATTTTTTCGTGGTCTCGAAGACTTTTCGATCTTCTCTAATCCATGTTGAGGGAGCTTGAATAAATCAATTCGGCTCCTTATGCAAACTTGAGCTTTTCCTCAATCTGCTAGGGTAGCACTTTCCGCTCCAAAAGGTGAGCTCCAAGTTTCACAATCATGCTGGGTCTCTTCACAACCTTTGTGAAGAGATCATCGCACCAAATCTTCTAAGTCGTCTAGATATCGGCAATCACCAAAAGTAATAAGCCAATTACACTTGCTTGAATATATTCAAGTGCCACGAAGATTAATTAGATGATGCAATTCACTTAAATGCTCTCAACAACCTCAAAGAGAGAAAATAATGTACTAGAGTTGATGAGAGGGGTGCAAGAGCTCAAGAGTATATAATAGGGATCCAAGAGAGTTTCCTTGCTGTTGCCTACTGGTGGGGAGGTATTTATAACCTCCACCCACCAGGATGACCGTTGGGGATGAAATCCCCAAAAATCAGGTGGAGCAGTACTACCGTGTATGTAGTGGTCGGTACTACCGCACCCACTGTTCAACGACTACTTAGGAATTATTAAGTGCATAGAAACTAGTCGTTAATCCAAATATCAGTAGTGCCACACTCACAGGGTCTAGTCATACCGATACTACGGTAGTACCACACTTCAGCTGCGGTAGTACCGATTTTCATATGAGAGAAAATATCCTAAAATGTATTTCTCTGGAAATTAGCTACTGCCAACTAAAATGCAGTCATACCGCAATACGGTAGTATCAGACAAGCCAAGAGGTCAAACCGTGGCGGTACTACCGATCAAGAATAATGGTAGTACCGATACAGTTAAAGCACAAAAGAACACCTATATGGAAATAACATACTGGCATGTGATGGATTCTGCAAACCCATCGAGGACACTGTGACAAACTATGAGACCATTTACAATATCTAATAAATGTTTGTGATGAATAATTGGTTTTTTGGTTGAGTTGAATTTAAATTTTGCAATAGATTCAAAGAATTCATATTTACTGTCAGTGTTTCTGTGGGACTGGTCGGGCCGTTGGGAGGAGGTGGTCGGACTGGCCTGTGAACGACGGTCTGATTGGTGTTTTGGTATGACCGAATATTTGACTGATTTCTAGTTGGAAACTACTTTTCCAAAGAGTGTGTTTTGGTGTTGACACGTGCGGTTGGGCTAGCCATGGTTGGCGATCAGACCAGGGTGAGTTGGCTAGTGTGACCAACATTGAAAATGTGGTCACATGCACCAGTGGCCAGCCAAACCAGCTAGTGGTTGGTGGTCTAACCGCGGCGATCCGATCGGCATGGGAAGAGCGATCAAACTAGTGGCTATGGCCAAATATCAGGTTGAGTTGAGCTGAGTTGGTTTGACGTCGGTTCATGGCTTGGGAACTATAAGGATTTGTGTTGCATTGCATGGTGCATGTATTTGACTAACGTAAGTCAAATGCATGAAATTTGTACTCGATATGGTTGCTTGATCTTTGGATATGTAGGTTGTTTGGAGGACGTAGCAGTCAACGGCAATGTGCTTGGACTAGGTGGGGGAGTTGAGGTCCGAGTTATTATGTAAGTCCGGATGAGACTACAAGGCTCAAGCGGGAAGTATAGAGAAGACAAGAATCATAAAGAGGTGAGTTGGTACATGTGGTGAGCCAAGTGATGGTCCCGATGCACGTAGAAACGGTTCAGGGGAATCTGAATGCGTAAAGATGTGATGGCTTGTCATTAGGCACTACAGGCTACATGTTAAAGCACGTAGAGATGCTTTGAGATGAAAATGGGGATGGAGTAAAGAGTAGGTATTTTGGTGGTAGACTAAATATCGGGTTAGTGCCTTGATAGTAGACCAAATACCAGGTTAGTGCCTTGATCAAACCCACAATGTGGAGAGGCACAAAGGAAAAGTGGTTTTTAGTTCAAGGAGAGCTGGAATTGACAAGTGGATCAATTGCTAAAGAGTTAGCAAGTTGAGTCTTGTAAACACTTTTAAAAAAAACATGCGTGAGTGTATAAACCCTATGTTAGTGGAATTGATGGGTTTCTTCAATAAGCTTAATGGGTTGGATCTATTAAGGTTGTGCTGGTTATTTAGAGGGGAGGAGAGAGGGTGGTGGATCCATGTATTCTAAGTTTTAATTTTTGCTCTACTACTTCGTCTCCTTTCCATGGTTGTCAGAGAGAGAACATGAGAGATGAAAGGTGGTATTTTAGCTGCACCTTGTAATCATCCATGAGTATGTAAGTCTCATCCTCTACTAAAATAAATCAGAGCTTTGCCCTAATCATGCTTTTGTTTGCAATCTTACTTGGTTTCCCTTATTCTTGAGCTAGATATATGATTTCGGGTTCGTGGGAGTTCTAGCCCAATCTATTGCTTAAATTACCTTACGAACATATAAGAATAGATATGAAAGACCTTATATCTTAGATTCTCATGGGTTAGAACTAATTTGAGTTTTAGAATTTTTGGTGTTATTATGAAATTTATCAAATTCTCTTCAATTTGGTGAACTTGAACCCAAAAACTTTATGATTCTTGATTTATTTAGGTTCATATCGCCTTGAATAAGTTTTATGCAAAATTTAGAAGTGTTTAGATACGAATTGAGTAAGTTCTTGATATTTGAGCTTTTGACCCGAGAGGTTTTTAGGTCTGGGAATAAAGGACCGGTTGGCCTGGCCCCAGACTACGATCAGACCAGCCTGCTGGTATGACCGGTCACAGGCCGGTGATCAGACCATCCTTTCAATTGCGCTCTAACCTATCCTGTTCAGAAGACTGCTGGTTTTGTTACCCGTATTGGTGTGATCTGAACTTGATAACTATCATAATCATTTGAGTGAAGATTTTAAATACCTTACAAGAAAAAAGTTCCAAGAAGCATTTACCCTTTGATTCGCATCAATCCTACAAACTGCATGCAGGTTCCAATAATCAAGAGAAGACATGACGCACGTTAGCCATAGCTAATCCCCTCAGAAAACAATAGCTAGGCTACTATGGCCTGCTTGCATGGTTGTCGCAGGTCAACTTGCGATCCCATGTTCCTGTCTCCCCATGACATACTGGCCATGTTCTTCCGAGCTAGCCACTCTCAACACTAGCGCAGGTCACTTGCATTATCTATCTTTCCTGGATCTTGATAGCTAGCTTAGCTACATATAAATGGTTGGCCCTCTTCTTCTTCTTCCTAGCTAGCTATTACTTACATCATTACAGGAGCAGTTAGTATCAGTAGTGCAGGGGCGATGAGTACTAGCAGCGTCGGTGCTCGCTTTCCTGCACTAGCTGTTCTTGAAGCCACCGCGTTATGCTTCTTCTTCTTCTTGTCCTCCGGATATGTGTCCGAACCGCAGCTCCAGGTCGGCTACTACAACTCCACAT
The DNA here is from genome assembly GCA_017311315.1 of Dendrocalamus latiflorus. Taxonomy (NCBI): domain Eukaryota; kingdom Viridiplantae; phylum Streptophyta; class Magnoliopsida; order Poales; family Poaceae; genus Dendrocalamus; species Dendrocalamus latiflorus. The sequence goes on from CM029662.1 coordinate 1,921,707, forward strand.
GCCCGGGCGCCGAGGACCTCGTCCAGACCATCGTCCACGCCGCCATCCGCAACGACGCCGGCAACGGCCCGGGCCTCGTCCGCCTCTTCTTCCACGACTGCTTCGTCAGGGTAACTAATAAGCTTAGCCATGCATTCGTGCTTGACAGCAAATTAAGCCGACGCCAATGCCAACGCATGATCCATGGATTCACCAGGGCTGTGATGCGTCGGTGCTGCTCGACGACCCCACCGGCACCCCGGGCAACGCCACCGTGGAGAAGACGGCGCCGCCCAACTTCCCCAGCCTACGCGGCTTCGGGGTCATCGACCGCGCCAAGCGCGTCGTCGAGCGCCGCTGCCCGGGGGTCGTCTCCTGCGCCGACATCGTCGCCTTCGCCGCCCGCGACGCCGCCCGCATCATGGGCGGAATCAAGTTCGCCATGCCCTCCGGCCGCCTCGACGGCCGCGTCTCCAACTCCTCAGAGGCGATCGCCAACCTGCCCCCGGCCTCCTTCAACCTCAACCAGCTCATCGCACGCTTCGCGACCAAGAATCTCACCGTCGAGGACATGGTCACGCTCTCCGGCGCGCACTCCATCGGCCGCTCCCACTGCTCCTCCTTCTCCGGCCGCCTCTACCCGCAGCTCGACCCATCCATGAACGCCACCACGCTCGGCAAGCAGCTGAGAAACAAGTGCCCGGCGGCGGGGCGGCGCGACCCCGTGGTGGACCTGGACTACAAGACGCCGCTGCAGCTGGACAACCAGTACTACAGGAACGTGGAGACCCACGAGGTGCCCTTCACGTCGGACCAGTCGCTGCTGAGCCGGAACGACACGGCGGCACTCGTCGGCCTGTACGCGGCCAACCGGAAGCTGTGGGCGCAGCAGTTCGCCGCCGCCATGGTGAAGATGGGCTACGTGGACGTGCTCACCGGCCCCCCCGGGGAGATCAGGAAGGTCTGCAGCAGAGTGAACTAGCTCACGTTGATGGTTTCAGTCGACTAATCGGCCGGCATCTGCATGTGCGTACTGTACTTGGCAGAGGCATGCATGCTTGCTACTTGCTAGTGCCACTTGCAGTTAATATTGTCGTATTAAGTTGTAACATAAGAGATGGTAGAATCGTCATTTTTCATTCCAATAGATCAGTTACTTAATTATTGCATTGTTGAACATTTCATCGATCAATTTTGTGGCACTTGCGTTGTGGCATAATGGGATGATTAGTTGAAGAATATACATCGAGAGCTGATGCATTTTTCAGTTACATTGTTACAGCTAGTGTTGATTGCTGAATTTTGTTGTTCATATATATTCGTCACTAAGGTCCTCATGAAAATGACAAGCTTGATTTTTGCAGTTGCAGACCAGTGTAAGAGGCACATGGTATGTGCAGTGCACATATATGTGTCATATGGGTTGGCAAGGACCCCAGCGTGCAGCATGTTTTGCTTCCTTGTTTCTATGTCCGTCTCTTTCGATCTCCTTTACACATGAAGCTAGGAACATGCTCGCATGTGCAATAATATGGCCTTTGCACTTAGCACCAAGATCTCCTCTGCTCAGCACATTCTTACAATTAAACTATCATAAAAGAGGACAAATGTAGTTCGAATTTTAGTTTACCTTGTTTGAACTAGATAATAAACTAGTTAAACTCGACATCTAAAAAATTTTAAAAATTTTCGCACGTGATACATAAGAGAAACACCTATTTTAGATCATGGTGTTCTGATACTATGGTGTCCCATTTAATTGTACCATATATATGTATACACACATATATATATAGGTCTATATAAAACCTTTTTTCTACTCCGAGTGTTGTTATGCACTATGTCGTATTTCACAAAGTAAGAAGTATCTCGTGCAATGGAGGATATGTACGTATAGTATATGAGTATATAAAACTATCTAGGTACTTTTTAAGATGATATATATAGTTTTTTGGACATACTCTTTTTATATACAAATATAAAGGTATTAGCAAAATATGCCCAAAAATATGTACTACCTTGCATTTTTTATGTGGTTGGCATTAGAATTAGTATATGAGTATATCTAAAGTGATAAAGGAATATGTTAAATTTGTTTAGATGGTATATTATAGGTGAAAACAACTTCACCTGGAAGTCAAATATATTTATTGGGAGTGTCTAGCCATCACCCATATATTTTTTCCTAACTATTATCCAAAATTTTGACCATTGAATTAGAGATCAAGAGACCTCTTATTTTTGAAGGAGGAGGGAGAATTCATGGCCATTGGATCTTTAATCCAATAGTCATAAATTTGGATGACAGTTAGAAGAAAACATCCAAATGATATTTAACAAAACCCATATTTATTTTCATAAATATACAATCACATCCGGTTCATGCACGCAATGGACTACAGGTTGGAGAAGAGACAGATATGACTGCTTGCTGTGGAAAGCTTGGTCATCACTCATCGGTAAATTGTAGGAGCTTGTACCGAAGTTAATTAACTGCATCGGGATTGGCACCAAGGAATGGAGAAAAATTAATGTCAGTAGCAGTAATTGACCAAGTTAGAAAACTTAGTAGTAGGAGTACTCGTAGCTTCCTGCTTCGAACCAGTTCTACCCTGAAACAAGGCGATCTGAAGCTCCCAACACTGCATTGCGATAGTATTCTCTCCACCTACTTTTCATTAGGGCCGGGAATCTTTTCTCCAAGTTGATCGATCAATCGGGTTAACAAACATATATAGTAGTTTATATGTACTGCAACAGCTGTTTGTTTAATCATTTCTACTCCATGTTCTTATTGGAACAGGATCTTTGATTATACATTCTGGTAAGAGGACAGTGTGCGAAGGTTCTCTTCTCTGACAGTGGTAGTGTAGCTTTATGATGGGCAGGAAAGAAAGGAAGAGAGAAAGAAAAGCCGGCTAGGGGAATCTTCCACATCGTCAGAGGAGCAGTGCTCATTGGCTCTCCATCTTTGGATTCTTGTGTGCGCTAGCTCTGAGCTTCTGATCACTGCATGCGCATGAACTTCGTCTGATTGCCCAATAATGTAGGGCACTTTGGATTCTTGTGGACCGACATAGCACGCACATCTGATCACCTCGATAACGCACATGTATCATCGTGTATGTTTGTCTCTGTTCATGAGGCCCCCCTTTTCCTGAATGATCTAGGCTTTACCTACTCCTGCTGCACCATCCACAGCTGTACTTTGTCTTTCAGAGGAGTATCCATTTCGGTGACCACTTTCTCTTTTGCGGAAGAAACCATTCCTGTGTTCTTCAAAGGAAAACCTGTGAATTAGATGGGTGCTGTGTGTAGTGCTACCCTGATTTACGCCCACGGGTATATCCGCGAAGGACGACGGGCGAAAAACCTCGCACATACCCATCGTCCGCGGGTACCCGTCGCCCGTGGGTATACCCGTTTACCTGCGAACTGAGAGTAACCATCTGAGAGTTGAACTAATGACAAGTAAATATAAGCAACAGCTGTTGCTAGGAAATACAATAGCTATCAAAAAAGTTTATAACAATAAATAGCAATTAGAGATATGAAAAAGTTTATAACAATCAATAGTAATTAGAGATATTGCTATGACTGCGCCACCTGTCAATCCATATCGCGGGTAAACGGGCGGAGCGGGTACGGGTGGAGCTTACCTATACCCATGCCCGTTTTTACCCGACGGGTAGAGTGTTCTCCCGTATCTGACTCCATTAGGGTATTTATTCACGGGTATACGGGTAAACGGACACAATTGCCATCCCTAGATGTAACCATAGTTGCACGTCCGGACATGAGCAGATTTCTATTGGGCCTGGATGGGCTCTGGACAAGCATTTTCCATGTAGGCCGGACCAGATGCTCATGGACTTTTGCGCATTATGGCCCAGAAAGGCTCGGCAGGCCTATAGTCCCCAAGGCCCGTTTGTGGACTATCGACTTTGCTGCAAATAGGCCCAATCACTCTAGCCCAAGAATACAATCATCCTTTCAGTTAGGCCGGGCTGTATTGAGATTCAGACAGCGTGCAAAACTGCCAAGTAATCTTAGACCCAAAACACTTTTGATCTCGCAAAACGGAGGGAAGAAAGTCCAACAGGGCAACAACACATTTTTCAAGAACACTCAGACTTGCAAATGAAGGCCGTTCTTTTCCGGCTTACGACTTATAATTTTTTCAATAAATAAATAAAGTAGTTTCTTTTCTATAGTTTCGAAATGACTTATCGGTATTCGATTTATTCATATAAATGCTCACGCTAAAACTAAAAATTATCAACCACACCCATAACTTAACTTATCAGTCGCAGCCAAAGAAGGCACCGCTCCACAAAACCATGTTTAGCATGTAAGTCTGACTTTTGCATGTACCCCAACAAAACTATGCAGTACAGCTGCAAAAGTATGACGCACCATAAGTTGATTTTGCCAAAGAACGCGACAGTACTTTCGCACATACATCCTGCAAATGCATATTTTTCTGACCTACTTATTTGCACATTTGCTACTAAAATAACAGTCCTGAATTTTTGCATCAACTACAGTGTATTATCAAATCAGTTTTGCTATTGCACAGGCGACTGAAATTCAGTCAAATCCTCCTTTGCAAAACTTGTTTCTAACCTCCTCACCCAAAATTCAGTACATTTAAGCCTAAAAAATTAAGGAAATCAGTAACTTGTAGGCCACTCCAGCTAAGGAGAGAGGTGATTAATTTGATTATTGCAGGAGGAAGATTGGACATGGTTTAAAGTTGACTTTGGCTTCAGTATTGTTTCTGTGGAAATGCAGTGTGTGAAGAGTATCTGTGCAAAGATATAGTCAAAGCCTCAAAGTGAAAGGTACTATTTGTGTATTCTTCTCCTCTATTCCGGCTAGCTACTTGTTGCATATATGCCTGCATCAACGGACTAAATTAAATGGTACACATATGCCTGCAGAAATCATAGTTGTGTGCGTGCATTCAACCACGTCGGTAGCCGAATTAACTATGTAACAAAGCCGCATATGTGTACTTTTCTAGCTGCCTTTGGAGAATAGTACATGCATACATAAATCTCTATCTCTATCTACTACTGATAAGATAACCCAAATTATGATATCTTTTTGACGAGGTGCATGCAGGATAAAAGGTAAACGAAAACGAAAGAAATTATTAACATTTCATCCTCCAAACTCACACGACTTTGTCCCGGTCATGCATCCCAACGAGACCGTGTCAAGAATTAACCTCAAAAGCGAAGCTCCTGATTCGTTTAAGAATGTTCACAAGTAACATTCACGCGTCCATCGACGTTTTCAACAGCTCTGTTACGCAAATGATCATGTTGTTACTGCAAAGTTTGGGCGATATATATTAGGTGTAGATGGCGACACATATATACATATTGTCGGCCTCCTCTCTAGCAAGCTTGTACCGGTTCTTCTGCAACCGAAAGCAAGAACTTTTCTCCGTTACGTATGATTCATCGAGCACCGTCCATGGTGGCCTCGAGATACGCGCGACAGCTTGTCGTTGTGCATGGACTAGGGCAGGTTCGTGCATGCATACGTATGACACTACGCTTACTTGCTGGGTAATTAAGCAGACATAAGCTTGATTTAGTTGTTGTTAGGTTGATAGGAGGCTAGGTAGCAGCTATATATGCAAGGATAAGTCCTTGTTCTTGACTTGGTACAATACATTCACGCGCCATTCTCAACTGCTACATCAAATAATCTGCGTCGATTTACAGGGGCGCATGCATATAAATAGCGATCCCGTGGCCATTCCCATCGATCAACTCGAAATATCCATCTCCAGCTACTTACGACTACTCTTCCTAGCAAGCTAAGTTTGCAAAGATAAAAGAGTGCAGTGAGCTAGCTAGTAGCACTTGATCCATCAATCGGTTAAGTAGTTGATCAATTGCTAAGTAATTAAGATGGCCATGAGGTCGTCGTGGTTGGTGTTTGCATGGGCGGTAGTGCTCGCCGTCGTGGCCTCGTCGCCGTCGGTGGCGCGCGCGTCGCCGCCGTCGACCTTGAAGGTCGGGTTCTACAAGCACACGTGCCCACAGGCCGAGGAGATCGTGCGCAACGCCGTCCGCCGTGCATTCGCCCGGAACCCCGGCCTCGTCGTCGGTCTCATCCGCATGCACTTTCACGACTGCTTCGTCAGGGTAAGCACGTCTCTCTATATGTATAGAAAAGTAATGGGTTTTGTTAAACATTATTCGGATATTTTCTTCCTAATTATCATCCAGATTTAGTCATGAATTCTCCCCCTCTCCTTAAATTCTACACACTCCCCCTTGAAAAAAAATATTCCCTCTTTAAAAATAAGGGACCTCTTGATCTCTACTCCAAATGTCATAAATTTAGATGATAATTAGAAAGAAAACATCCGAGTGATGTCTATCCACTCCCAAAAGTAATTCTATACTCCAATCCTATTCCTATAATCCTATGAGTGCACGTACTTTCACTTTTCATTTACCATATAAATTAAATTATTTTATATATATATATATATATATATATATATATATATATATATATATATATATATATATATATATATATATATATATATATATATATATATATGTCACACGGTAGCTTCACGCATAATTGTCAGATAGATATCTATTCTTTTCAGCTTCGGCTTTTCTACAGTAACTAGGTTTCAAACGGAGTGTTTTTTCGAAGACGAGGTCTACATTGATTGTATTACACACTGTAATGACTTCATTTATATCGGTCAAAGTCGCAGCGAGTTTTTGTTATTCCGTATTTTCTCTTATAAACAGCCCAAAAGATATAAACTGCAATCATAAGCTGCAGTAAAAAAAAGGCCCTGTAGATGCCAATGTTGTCAGGGCTACGTGCGCATACATATCTAACCGTTCATTTCTATGATCGAACACGTGCAGGGCTGTGACGGGTCGATCCTAATCAACTCGACGCCCGGGCACAAGGCGGAGAAGGACTCGGTGGCGAACAACCCCAGCATGCGGGGCTTCGAGGTCATCGACGACGCCAAGGCCGTCCTCGAGGCGCACTGCCCGCGCACCGTCTCCTGCGCCGACACCCTCGCCTTCGCGGCGCGCGACGGGGCCTACCTCACGGGCGGCATCGACTACAGCGTCCCATCCGGCCGCCGCGACGGCCGCGTGTCCAACGAGGAAGAGGTGCTCGCCAACAACGTCCCGCCCCCGACCTTCAACGTTGGCGAGCTCATCGAGAACTTCAAGCGCAAGGGGCTCTCCGCCGACGACATGGTGACACTCTCCGGCTCGCACACCGTCGGCCGGTCGCACTGCTCGTCATTCACGCAGCGGCTGTACAACTTCAGCGGGGAGGCAGGGCGGACGGACCCGTCCATTGACCCGGCGTACGCGGCTGTGCTCAAGCACCGGTGCCCGCCGTCGACGGACGACCCGAACGACCTCACCATTGTGCCACTGGACCCGGTGACGCCGGCGAGCTTCGACAACCAGTACTTCAAGAACGTGCTGGCGCACAAGGTGGTGCTCAACTCCGACCAGACGCTGCTCGACAGCCCCTGGACCGCCGGGATCGTGGCGTTCCACGCCGCCGTGGAGGAGGTCTGGAAGGCCAAGTTCGCGAAGGCCATGGTGAAGATGGGCGGCATCGAGGTGCTGACCGGCCACGAGGGGGAGATCAGGGAGAAGTGCACCGTCGTGAACCACTACTAGTTACTTACTACTAGTAAAACTTTAATTACATGCGTAATATATGTCCATCGATCGCAGTTAATACCGGTAACTAAGGCCCCATTTGTAACAAGCTGAATTCCCGTGTTATAAATGGGGCCTAAATTTAATGTGATTGTGTAATTTATTTAAGTGAAATTTTGTGTGTTGTTTGGGTACCAAACATTAGTAATGAATCAAGAGAGTAAAGAAAATTTGTGTGTTCCAATCAGAGATGGAGCAGTTCTTTGTTAGCACGTAGGAGCGAGTTTAACGAGCAGTGGACATGGAAGAACAAAAACGTGTTTGGTAAAATAGGAGCTCTCTAAAATCTATTATGACAAGCTTGAGAGTAACTAGACTTTTGAAAGTCTAGGCCACAAGAAGAATTCGGCCAAAAGAGCTGGACGATCCAAGCCTAGCTTGAGTCTGACTAAAATAGAAGATCATTAAAACTCCCTTCAAGCTGGTAAAAGTTTCAAGTCCTTGGGTGACAACGACAAATCCCAAGCCTTGCAAGGAGCCGCGTCCGGTGCCAAGCGAGTCGTCGTCCCGCTGCAGAACCATAGTTTTAAATCTCCGGCTATAGCTGCCGCTATAGCCCGCTATAGCTGTTTTAGACAGATAAAGCTATTTGAGTCCATGTATAATTTAGCCGCTATAGCCCGCTATAGCCTCATTTAGCTCCGCTATTAGCTGTTTGAGAAGTCATCCACTAAACGTCATAACCGGAGATTTAAAACACTGTGCAGAACCCAGCGATTTGGCATCGGCACGTTAATGGCAGACGTCGACGCTGCAACAGCGAGAATCCGTGGTCGATCTTCTGTCCGGGCAAAGTCTGCCTGTGTATCATCTAATCATGGCAGAAAAACATTTTTCCACGGGTGAAGTAGTGCTGCCTGCGTATCGTCTAATCAAACGCGCGACTGGCGCTTGCGCCTGGCCCTGGAGAATGTGACGGACAGGATAGAAGAACTCTTTCGGCTTTTGATTTTGAAATTCTAGCTATTCGCGAGGGAGAATACGAAGAGAAGTATAGTCGCGTGGGATTTTGGCCGATATAGCTGAAATCAGTACAGTGTCTGCTACAATTAACTTATAGACTTTACCTTAATAAGACATCCTGTTTGAAAGTCTGCAGCTGGCCGGCCTGCTGCTGATGCGTGTGGCGGAGCTGACATCCTGACCCTAGTTTGGTGATCTGATACGGGGGGAGTCCAGGTTATGCTAGTCCTTGATTATGTGATATGATCATAGAAAATGTGGTTCGATTGGCATCATCCACGAAAGTTACGCGCCAGCGCAATGTATTGACCTCAAAGCTTTCGTGCTAGCGCTAGATCAACGATGACCTCCGGGCTGTTGATTGTGATTGTCCATGGATCGTTGGATTGTGGGCCGGGATTGTGACGCCCCCATTTTCGGGGAAACAGGGGCGCTGACAATCCGCAACCACCTAGAATTTTAGTTGCGGACTGAACGAATATCATACCTGCTTACGAACATTTAAGAAGAGTTAGTTTGATTGAAATAAGACTTACCAGACAATTTCAACAACAAAACGGGCGTCCAAGGCCAAAAGTACTTACATGCAGAAGAACCGCAGAAAACACCACAGGAAAGCTTGAGTGCAGCCGTAACCCTAACACGAAATCTTGATTTGCCTCCCTTCTTCTGGTATCTATTGTGGGGAAAAATTACGCAAGGTTTAGTACCAACCATTGTACTCAGCAAGTCACAAGGGTGAACCTGACTTATCTAAATGCAGGAGATTTGATGGGAGAGTGTGTACAGGTTTTATTGATTTGAATGGATGCAATTTTATTTGTAAACATTTTTGAAACCAAAGACCAAATAGCTACTCCTTAAGATTAAGGGGGTTTCTTTCAAAGTTGATTATCCATCTAATGATCAATTTGAAACACTTGTGAAAACTATTTATGCATCGTTGCTGGAATCACCCAATAGACACAGTTCCATTAACCGGGAGCACGGTGTATTCGAATACTATTTAATTGACTCTGCAGAGTTACCCAACTTTACCCATAAGCATTCTTAACCCTCATGACTGAGTTAACGAACCAGGTCGTTTCACTACTCAATCCTTGGTATACACTCTACCCGATAGGTTAGGGGCTTGCACAACTTCGGGTATCCGCTGGCTAGCACGGAACGTCAAGCCCGAGTTGTGGAGACATATCGTTGTCTAGTCTGGATCTGCTGATTCACACCAACTTCCAATGTAGGGTTTCACTCGGGTTGAGCAGCTACTAAATCAGGGTTGACAAGTCAACACCTGTGGTTGAGCGACTATTATGTCATTTGCTCGGCGCAAGTGTCTAGTCCTTACATTTTCATGAGGCAACCAACTTCCAACTCAGGGTAAAGTGGTGGGCGAAGACCGTCTCGCGGTGTCCCACAGCTCCTTTACCCTAGTTCCCAACTTTCCAAAACTACTGGCCCACGGCCACAATCTTAGTAGTGTAAAATTTGCATGAAATACACTACAATTATTTATACCATATTTTTTAATATTTCTAGGGCTATCAAGGATATGGCTACAATTTAACATGGCATTTATCGGTGGTAGGAAATATCTAATTAACAAGTCATTCTAAACATTTTATTTTAAGCAATTAACATTTCACAAATAGTAACAATGCAAATACCATAAATAAATAATTTAACTAACATGGGATTCCAACATGATCAAAAACTTGAAACTTGCCTCTTTATCCCCTGCTAAGTATCTTCTTGTATTCTTCGAGGTCACGTCGACTGCTCGGATCCGCACACTAATGCCAAAGAACGACGCCAAATCAGTTCCTGCCCTGCAAAGTGCAAGCTAGGAACCAAAACAAATAAAACTTTCCAAAGGCACAAGGAGAAAGGTTTAGGTGGCTCGAATTTTAAGTGGACTAATTTTTGACAGCGGATTAATCAAGGGATGGCGGGGTTTTGATTTTATTGGGTCTTGATTTGGAGGAACGGAGGTCGGAAATGGACTTAGGACATCGAAACAAGTGAAATGGTGTATTTTGGGAATTTTTTGGACTTTCTAGGATTTTCTTTGAATTTCTGGATTCTTGGAAAAACCGAAAAAGATGGAAAATTAGCTATGAATAGTAATGGGCCGACCCAAATGAATAGAGCGGCCCAAGGCAGCTTTCGGCCTGGCTCGGCCGAGCCGGCCCAGCCCAGCGTGCGCACGCCTACCAGCGCTCGATGGCCGACGCGTGGCTGCACGGGCAGTGGCGAAGAGGCGCAAGCGAGCGACCAAGATTAGATGGCTTTAGATAACACGGACGGCCATGATTCAACGCCTTTGAAGGGTTCAGATGAGACGGCAATGATTGGCGCGGACGACCGAGACGGACCTCCGAGGTAGAGCAATGGCAACGACGGCCATTTAGGCACGAGGAGGGTCGCCGATGGCAACCGAGGGTATGGGTGGATAGAGCTCGGATTAGGGGTTCCATTTTGGGGCCTTGGGGAACGGGGGCATGGGCGGCGACAGCCGAGGGTAGGAGAGAAGCTAGCAGTTTCCTCGGTGGCTCCCGGTCTCTCCAGAGACCCTTCGGCGAGTTAGGAAGTGATTCGAGCATCTCCGGGGCACAAGGTCTATGGTGGTGTGGTTTGCTCAAGCTGGGGAGCTCCGATTGAGGCTGTCCACGGGAGAGCCCTACGGCCAGAGGTCGCTTATGGTGGGAGAGCTCCACGGAAATGCTAACAAAGAATGGAGCTCGGGGATGACATTGCGGTGCCTTGAGGGTGCTAAAGCAGCAAGGAATCGAAATGGGGTGGTCGAAAATAGAAGAATTGGGTGGATGGATTACCGGCTCAGGGGAGATCGGCAGCGGAGCTGCGGCGAAGGGAAGCTCGATTGGGCGGCCTTGGTGAGAGATTGAGGGTGGCCAGGGGCCATCTGTAGAAGGGAAGGAGCTCTAGAGCCACAGAGGGGCGAGGAGAGCGGAGTGGAGCTTCGAGCGGTGTTGGCAGGGAGAAAAAGGAGGCGGGGCGAGGTCTTCCCGAGGTGAGGGCAGGTAGGCGAGGTGACAACCGACCGCACGGGTGATGGCGAAGGACAGAGACAGCTGGCTCGGGGTGGTTGAGCACTCACGTCGCGTGGGGAGAGCAGGGCTCGCAGCGACGGGAGCTCGGTCCATTGGCAGGTCGCACGAGGGGGAGAGAGAGGGGGGGCGCGGTTGACGGGCTGCCCAGAAGGCCCCTGCGGCAATGACGGGGTGGAGGCGGTTGAGCAACTCTGGCAGGGCATGCAGCAAACACGGGCATGGCGGTCGCGTGGAAAGGTGAGGGCGGAAGAGCAGCGACGGAAGCTGCTTCTGGAAGGGCGCCAAGGTAAGGAGAAAGCGGAGAGGCCAAAAGGGGAAAGCGCACTTCTAGGAGAGTTGCCGGATTGGGAAGGAAAACAAAACCAAAAGAAATTCAATGAAAATTGGAAAATTTTCGGTCGTTTCAGGGATGATCTTGGCCCTCAATCCACCGGGATCTGTGTGCCCTTTATTTCTTCTCTTCTCAATTATGGATAGTTTAGTTATTTTTAATATTTTTTTAGTTATATATTGAAAGAAAATACATCTGATAAATTTGGATAGAGTGAGTACTTACTACTCTATCACTTAGAAAGAAGATGGCAATTAAGCAGGTACTCGACATGCAGCACATGCAAGGTGCTGTTGAGAACTTTTCCCCAGAGATGGTGACTACTTTGGAAGCGTATCCTCTCCTCTGCTAGCTTAAGAAAGGCAGGGGATGCCAATCCGACAAATTTGCCACGCAAAAGGTAAAGTCATCCATCAACTGCTCTGTCTTTTCTGTTTACTTGGAATGTTTAAAGTTTATTTGAAGATTCCTTTTTTTCCCAGAAAAAAAACTAAGATAGTTACCTAGTTCCGCCTCGTCTTTTAGCAAAAAGCTGCTTGACAGTAGTAAAGTCTTATTACTTTTTAGGTTTTTGTTAAACATCATCCGGATATTTTCTTCCTGACTATCATTCAGATTTAGGACTGTTGAATTAGAGATCCAATGACCATAAATTCTTCCCCCCTCCCTTTGAATTCTACCTCTTTCCCCTTGAAAAAATCTCCCCCCCCTTAAAAACAAGGAGCCTCTTGATCTCTAATCCAAGAATCACAAATTTAGATGATAGTTAGAAAGAAAATATCTGAATGATGTCAAGACACTCTCTTAACTTTTTTTAGTTGGCGCACGGTCAATTGGCACGGTGATACAGAAAATGCTAGTCTTATGAGTTTTGAAGGGAAGAATATAAATATAACAAATCTAAAAGCCTAAGAGCATCTCCAATGCTCCGATGGTAGCTCTAGCTATCCACCAAGAAGAGAGATACCAAATCAGCAAGGATGATAATTATAAAATGCATGTTCTAACATGTTTCAGATCTTGCCAGTCTGAATCTGCCGTGCCAAGTGTGGAAGGTTTTGGGTGGTAGCTTCAACTGATGTTGGGCACTCTCTCCTAAAGCTACCACCTATGTATCCTTAGGCGCTTCAAAGTTGGACTTAGGCTTTATTTACTTTGATCTAACTTTTAAACAGAGCGTTTTTTTAAAATGGAATCTATTAAGTCAGTTAGAGCATCTCCAGCAGGGCCCCTATTTGAGCCCCTAAAACTAAATTTGAGGGCTTGAGGCAAAAACAGAGGTCCAGCAGGGCCCCTACTAGAGCCCTCAAATTTGAGGGGCCCTCAAATCCCCCCTCCAGCCCTCATTCCTGGGGGGTCTGGAGGGAGCCCCTATTTTTCTGTTTTAACGGTTTTCACTCGCGGGCATCGACAGTTCCGCACCGCCGCCCGCCTTCGCCCGGTTCCTCTTCCCCTCCGACGGCCTGCCCCCGCCCAGATCTCGCCACCGCCCGGCAGCCCGCCCCTGCCCGGCCGCTCGTCTTCCCGCTCCCCGCTCCTCCGTCGACTCTAGGCCGGCGGTGGAGGAGAAAGAAGGGAGGTGTGCGCGAGCATGAGCAAGGTGGTAGAAGCTCACCTGAGCTACCGGGGCGGCCGGAAGGAGGCCGGGTTGAGCCGGCGACGAGCACGGGCAACGGCGCGGGGAGGCGACCGTGGCGGGGGAGCTCGCGTGGCGGAGGACGCCGGCCGGCGGTGGGGGAGGCTGCAGGGTGCCGGGGTGCGGCTCCCACCGAGCGGAATCGGTCCGGGGTCGACCGATGGGGAGGCGGCGGTGGAAACCGCGGCGGCCAGCTGGGGGGTGAGGAAGAGTCAACGCGGCGGAGAGGGAGGGGCCCGAGCGGAGGCGGAGGGCGGGCGAGGGAGGCGCGCGGCTGCGGCGGGGCGTGGGAGCGGGTGGGCTGAGAGGAGAGGAGGAGGCGCGGGTGGAGGAGAGGAGGAAGCGCGGTGGACGAGCGAAGAGCGCACGGGTGGAGGAGAGGAGGGGTAGAGAAATTTGAGAATGACGAGTGGGCTCTACATGTCATTCTCAGTTGGAATAAATTTGAGAGCTCTGATTTGAGGGCTTCTGCTGGAGTTCAACTCAAAAAACAGGGCCCTCAAAAGTAGGGGGAGCCCTCAAATCAAAAGTAGGGGCTCTGATTTGAGGGCTCCTGCTGGAGATGCTCTTATAGTACACACTGTAGTGATTTCATTTATATCAATCAAAATCACATATAAGTATATCTCTCTGTAAACTTATCTATAAACTGTTATTTTTCATAACCCAAATCTAAAAACTATTAGTACAAAGTAATATAAACTCCCCCTGACTATCCTTCCAAAGTATGGTTTGAGCTCTAAGGTCCCGTTTCAACGCGTACCAACCAGAGATGGACGCAAGAGCAGAGTGCATTGTCACAGCAAGCCTCATCTGCATGGTACGTATAATTAAGCTCGAGCTGTCGAGCAGCCAGCAGCTCGTCAGCAAATTAAGCAGTGTGTTCGCTGAGCACTACGTGCGATCGACCTAGCTAGTTGCGTACACTGCTGATCAGGTTCCAATCGATCGATATCGATTAGTTACGTATCTTGCTAGCTTCTGATGTTCGTCGTTCTTCCCTGCAAGGCGCTATCATAAAGCAACATACGACGGCCATGGATTACCAACCAGACCAGAAATAAACACCAAGCGCCGTGCTCGCGTCTGTACGAAAACGAAATGGAAACCAGAGGTCTCCTCTAGCAGTTCTCGCGGCGGGGCAGGGGCTCGACAAGTTCGCGCCACCCACTTCGTCCGGCTTCAGTGTTGCACTATGTACATAGGTTTCTGCTACAGTGTTGCACTACGTACATTGATCTAATTAACAAGAACTGTACGCGCGTACTTATACGGATTCAGGGCAAAAATCTGCAGAGGTGTGTCCCTCTCGAGTCTATGGCCTGTCGAGAGTTCACGCTGCCCATGATTCATCGTAGCATATATTGACAGAGTTACTCGATCGTACGTACGTACGTCGTGCTGATCACATATGGACGGGTCGATCCGTCCTTTCGCAGACATGCCCTGCACACCGGCGTGTGGGCTCCTCCAACAACAACCGCGCGATGCAAGAAGAAAATCACGTGGCAGCATTCCATGGCGCCATGAACATCTATCAAGCAAGCATCTCTATAAAGCCCTTCGCGTGTAGCATGGCGACACCAGCTAGCTAGCTCGAACTCGTTCTCCTCCCTCATTTTGATCCGGCCGGCCGCCGTCGATCAGCTCCAAATCAAGAGCTGAAATCACCATGGGCTCGTCGTCATTCCTGCCTGTGCCGACCGTGGCGACAACGGCGTTGGTGCTCCTGCTGGTGGTGTCGTCGTCGTCGTCGCCAGCGTTCGGGCTGTCCGTGGGGTTCTACAGCAACTCGTGCCCACAGGCGGAGGCGGTCGTCCGGCGAACCGTCACCAAGGCCTTCAAGAAGGAGCCAGGCACCCCCGCCGACATCATCCGCCTCTTCTTCCACGACTGCTTCGTCCGCGTACGTTCGCCGTCGCATATACACATGTGATACATGCATGCACATGTGCATGTCACTAGTACTAATTAAGTGTAGGAATGCGTGTTTCTAGGGATGCGACGCGTCGGTGCTGCTGGAGTCAACGCCCGGGAACAAGGCGGAGAGGGACTCAACGCCGAACAACCCCAGCCTGGACGGCTTCGAGGTCATCGATGACGCCAAGGAGCTCCTCGAGAAGCAGTGCCCGCACACCGTCTCTTGCGCCGACATCCTCGCCCTTGCCGCCCGCGACAGCGCCTACCTCGCCAGCGGCCTGGACTTCGCCATGCCCACCGGCCGACGGGACGGCCTTGTCTCCAAGGAGGAGGAGGTCCTCCCCAACGTCCCCCACCCGGACTTCAACGCCAACCAGCTCGTCGAAAACTTCACCGCAAAAGGTGACACGCATGCATACACATGCGAACTACTATGTAAGCTCTGACACTATGTTGAATACGTAGGTTTTACGGTGGAGGAGATGGTGACGCTGTCGGGGGCGCACACCATCGGCACCTCGCACTGCTCGTCGTTCACGGACCGGCTGTACAAGTACTACTACAACGGCACGTACGGCACGGACCCGTCGATGCCTCCGGCCTACGCGGCGTACCTCAAGAAGAAATGCCCGCCGGCGACGGGGGCGCACGACGACCCGACCATGGTGCAGCTCGACGACGTGACGCCGTTCAAGATGGACAACCAGTACTACAAGAACGTGCTCGCCGGCAAGGTGGCGTTCGCGTCCGACACGGCGCTGCTGGACAGCCCCGAGATGGCCGCCCTCGTCGACCTCTACGCCAAGGAGCCCGGTGTGTGGGTCGGACGCTTCGCCGCCGCGTTGGTGAAGGTGAGCAACCTCGACGTGCTCACCGGCGGCGAGGGGGAGATCAGGCTGAACTGCTCCAAGGTGAACTCGTGATCGACGTATAGATCGACCGATCGGTGAAGTGAGCTGTACTCCGTCAGGATGTTGCCGTTAGTGAGTTCAGTAGTTGGGCATGTTAGGAATAAACCACGTCACGGGTCCTGTCCGGGCGTGCGCGTATTGAGTTTGTTGCTAGGTTGAAAGAGTCGTAGAGGAGAAGAGTTCTGGCGCTGGTTCGTGCGGAGGAAGCCGCGTCGTCCGATCGAGCGAGTGGCTCGCGACGTCACCTGAGCGGGTCCTGCGGATCTCGTGCGCATGGAGGCCGGGCATGGAGGCATGGAGGCCGTTGCTCCATGGCGTGTCCCTGGCAAGATAAATACTCCTTGTACTCCTCCGTTTCCTGGTGTGGAGAATAGTTGAGTAATAAACGGCTCAAGTTACAGGCGATCACGTCGCCACGGCATTCGTCGCCGGAAACCAATTCGTGTGTGCACTGTTTATCTTCATCCTCGCGTTCGCGTGCGTGTGTGCGTTCTTGGGCAAAGCCAACATTTGGTATCAGAGCAGGTAGAGGCAGCTGTTAGAATGATCTCAGGGCATTTGGCCCAACGGCCAAATGCCCCCCTCTCCCCTTGACCGCGCCCTGATCGGGGGCGCCCAGCCCAATAGGCTGGTGGGCCCCTGTCGCCAGCGCCACATAAATAGAGGTGGGGGCCAGGGCGGCACAGAGACTAAGGTTCACCGTGCCGCCGCCAGACTCACCGACAAACCCTAGACCCGATCTAAGAGGGGGCGCTCCAGCGACGGGAAGACCCACCGCCAAGGAGATCACCGCCGCTCGGGAGACGCCGGCCACCAGGGAGACACCGCTCCTCTTCCCCGACCGTCGCTGCCCGTGCGCAGAGCTTCACCGACGAACCGCGATGGCCGGCTCTTCATCCTCTACACCGGACGGTTGGTACCCCTCTCTCCTTCTCCGTTTTACCTCAAGAACCCGAACGCAATAGAAACCCCGCTAGATCTAACCTAGGAGATCCTAAAAGCTAAAGAACTAATCCTATCAATGGTATCAGAGCCTACTTAGGTGTAGATCTAGACGGGAAAGAAAGAACAGAGGACCCCCCTAACCCTAGAGAAAAGAACAAGAACACAGAAGGGGAAACCCTAGATCTGAAAAGAAAAGAACTCACCTAGCCGTCGTCGCCGGGGCCGCCGTCGTCGTCGCTGGCGTGCGGGAGATCGGCCGAGCCTTGGGCTCACCGGCACTCCACGTACGGGCCACCGTCGATGCGCGGGACAGATCCGAGCGCATGCGCGCTTGAACGGGCGCCGACACGGAGCCGCTCGACGGCGGCGCGCTCCATCTCAGGGGAGCGCGGACGCCGGCGAGAGGGCCCGTGGCGGCGCCGTCTTCTCCTCCTCCGGCGTCGTGGACAAAGTCGCTGCCGCCGTCACTTCGCTCGCTCGGGTGCGGAGAGAGAGAGGGGAGAGAGCAGAATGGGTTAGGGTTTTCAACCGCGCGAGCCCGGTTTTGATCCGCCGAGAACGCCGCGCAGCCGTCGGATGCGATCCGACGGCTGAGATCGCGCCGAGCGCACGCGGGCAGGATTCGGCCCAGGCGGGCATTGGCTTTCCCGGCCAAGGCCCAGGTTGCGGCCGGGGGCGCGGGGGCGCGACGCGCGCGAGTGCGGCCGAGGCGCGGGGGCGCGACGCGCGCGAGCGGCGCTGGGCTGAGCGGGCCGCGCGTGGGCACGTGAGGCCGTGACCGAGAGCGAGGCGGCGCGGGCTGAAGCAGGCCGCCGTGGGCCGTGGCCGGGCTGAACGGGCCAAATTGGCCGTTTGAACAGTAAAATCTGAAAATTGATTTTAATTAATTTCAGAAGCATTTTTTGATGAATTTCAATGAAATTTGATCCAAAATCTCTGTAATTTTTTGCACCAACGTGTTAATTTTCCAGAGATTAAATGTGTACAGTATAATGCTTCTGAATATTGAATTATTTTAGAATAATTACAGTTTCCGCTGCAAAAGTTAATGTTGATTGATTTTCATTATTAAATTCGAACCAACGGGAGAATTTAATTTTGGAAAAATAGATATAAATCCCAGATAATTATGATATTGTTATTTTCTGACCAACGTTGATAATAACAGTATTATAATTTTTTAATTGATGTTTTTATGCATTATTTCTATTTCTGCCCAACGGTGATGTAGATTTAATGTATAGATAAAATTGATTTAATTGTATGTCGTATTTTTTGACCAACGTTGGAAATAAGGCATATAATTTTGCTGTTACGTTCTCACTTTATTTGAACTAAATTTTCAGGAGGATACAACTTGATGGGTTGTATCAGAGAAATCCCCACTCTCAAAGGAGATAATTATGGAGAGTGGAAGAAAAAGATAGACTTAGCGTTTATCTTAGCTGAGGTGGACTGGGTTCTCACTACAGCACGTCCCACTGAGCCTATGGCACCAGTGAGGGATCAAAATGAGGATGATACTGCTTGGCAGAAAAGACAGAGGGATCATACTCCCTTACAGATGTCTTATGATCTTGATCATAAGAAATGGACCACAGCCAACAAGAAGTGTATGGCTGTGATAAAGAACACAATTGAGCCTACAATTGTGGGCTCAATTGCAGAGTGTGACACTGTCACAGAGTACCTTGATAAGATAAAGAGTCAGTTCACTGGCTCTTCAAAGACTTATGCTACACAGCTGATTAAACAGCTTGTGATAGAGAGGTACTCTGGTGGTGGCAGTGGCATAAGAGAGCACATACTGAGGATGAGCAACTTGGCATCCAAGCTTAAACCAATGGATTTGGCTCTCAAGGATGAGTTCCTTATTCATTTGGTTTTTGCTTCCTTGCCTAAAGAGTTTGACACATTTGTTGTCAACTACAATATGCAGCCCGAGAAATGGGACTTGGAAAAGTGTATAGCTATGTGTGTGCAAGAGGAGGAAAGAATTAAATTCTCACATGGTGGATCTATCAACTATGTGAAGGATAACAAGAAAAAGAACTTCAACAGTACCTCCTTCTCAAAGAACAAGGGAAAAGCCTCTGTCCATCAGCCTCAACAGAATAAATTTGCTGTAGACAAAGATCAGTGTCTTCGCTGCAAGAAGACAGGACACTACAAGAAGAACTGTCCTGATTATTTAAAGATGATAATGGCAAAGAAAGGTGAGAACATTATTACCTTTATAAATGAATCCCTGTATGTGCAATATTCGAAATCCACTTGGTGGATTGACTCAGGAGCAACTATTCATGTTGCTAATTCTTTACAGGGATTCCGTTCGACGAGGACTACGCAAAGAAACGAAAGATGCATTAAAGTTGCAAATGGAGTCCAAGCTGAAGTTGAAGCCGTTGGCGATCTTTCATTAGAGTTAGCTAATGGCTCCAATCTTTTACTTAGAGATGTCCTTTTTGTTCCCTCTTTACAGAGGAATTTGATTAGTGTTTCAAATTTGGACAAAGATGGTTATGATTGTAATTTTGGAAATGGCAAGTGTGAAATAATGTTTAATAAAGAATGTGTTGGTCTTGCCATCTTACAGAATGAGCTTTATTTGTTGTCACTTCGTGAAAATGTGAATTCCGTATGTGATGTGAATGAGCGTATATCCTCGCATGTGAATGCGAACAGAAAACGAAAGAGAACTCATAATGAATCGTCGAAATTATGGCACTGTCGTTTAGGCCATATTTCGAGGGGGGAATAGAAAGACTTGTTAAGAATGAAATTCTTCCTCTATTAGAGTTCTCAGACTTAGAACAATGCAGAGAATGCATTAAAGGAAAATATGTAAAGAAAATTAAGAAAGACGCCAAAAGAAGCACAGGAGTTCTACAAATTGTTCACACAGACATTTGTGGTCCTTTTCTTGTGAAAAGTGTGGATGGTTATGACTCGTTCATAACATTCACAGATGATTACTCCCGTTTTGGATATATTTGTCCAATCAAAGAAAGAAATGAAGCATTGGATAAATTCAAGATATTTAAGGCTGAAGTTGAAAACCAACACGATTTAAAGATTAAGATAGTCCGATCTGATCGTGGGGGGGGGAGTACTACGGTCGACATACCCCATATGGACAAGTTCCTGGACCTTTTGCAAGGTTTTTACAGGAAAAAGGCATAGTGGCCCAGTATTCTACACCGGGCGAACCTCAGCAAAATGGAGTAGCTGAAAGACGCAACCGTACCCTGATGGATATGGTGCGAAGCATGATGAGCTATTCCACACTGCCATTGAGTTTATGGATGGAGGCGTTGAAAACCGCCATTCATATTCTCAACAGAGTGCCTAGTAAATCAGTGCCCAAAACACCGTACGAGATGTGGACAGGAAGAGTTCCCTCACTAAACCACTTACGTGTGTGGGGGAGTCCTGCTGAGGCTAAAGTATTTAACCCAAACCTTGGGAAGCTTGATCCCAAAACAGTAAGTTGCCATTTCATTGGCTACCCTGAAAAGTCAAAAGGTTTTCGTTTCTACTGTCCAGATAGATATACAAAGTTTGTAGAAACGAGACACGCTGTCTTCTTAGAGGATGAAATGATGAGAGGAAGTATGGTAGCTCGTGAGATTGATCTTGAAGAGAAGCGGGTGTATGCGCCCACTCCGATGATTCAAGAGCCATTCTTCACACTACCTGCTGTCGCTGCACCGACGGTGCAATACACTGTGGTGCCAGCACCTGTTATTGTTCCTCCTGTGGCAACAATGAATGATAATGAGGAACCTGTTTTTCAGGATCCTATAGAACCTATTGCCACAGATGAGGGGGAGCAACAGCAGCCTCAAACAGAAGATGTACCAAATGAGGAGGCCCCGAGGAGGTCTCAAAGAGTAAGAAGATCAGCTATTTCTGATGATTATCAGATTTATCATACAGAGGAATTTCAAATGGAGGATGATCCCACCTCATTTGAAGAAGCCATGAGAAGCGAAAATTCCTCAAAATGGTTTGAGGCCATGGAAGAGGAAATGAGGTCCATGAAGACTAATAAAATCTGGGACTTGGAAAATATTCCTAAAGGAGCCAAAACAGTAGGCTGTAAATGGGTCTACAAGACAAAGCTTGACTCCCAAGGGAATATAGAAAGATACAAAGCGCGACTTGTGGCAAAAGGCTTTACGCAAAGAAAAGGGATTGATTACAATGAGACCTTTTCTCCAGTCTCATGTAAAGATTTCTTTAGAATCATAATGGCATTAGTAGCACATTATGATTTAGAGTTACATCAGATGGATGTAAAGACGGCATTTCTTAATGGGGATTTGGAGGAAAATGTTTACATGGCACAACCGAAAGGTTTTGTCGTGGAAGGAAATGAAAGAATGGGATGCCGCCTAAAGAAATCGATTTATGGGTTAAAGCAAGCTTCAAGACAGTGGTACTTGAAGTTTGACAGTACAATAAGAAAATTTGGGTTTAAAGAGAATGTAGAGGACAACTGTGTTTATGCAAAGTTTAAAGATGGGAAGTTTATCTTCCTAATCCTGTATGTGGATGATATCCTACTGGCTAGTAGTGATGTCAGTCTGCTACTGGAGACAAAGAAGTTTTTGTCCTCAAACTTTGATATGAAAGATCTTGGTGAAGCTTCGTTCATTCTAGGGATCGAAATTCACCGGGATAGAAACAAGGGGACATTGGGACTGTCACAAAAGGCATACATAGAGAAAGTCTTAAAGAAATTTGGTATGCATAAATGTAGTCCTTCACCTGCACCTATAGTCAAGGGCGACAGATATGGGGATTTTCTATGCCCTAGGAACCAGTATGAGATCGATCAAATGAAAGCGGTTCCATATGCTTCAGCTGTCGAAAGCTTACAGTATGCTCAAGTATGCACACGCCCTAACTTAGCATTTGTTACCGGGTTACTTGGCAGATTCCAGAGCAATCCTGGAATAGAACATTGGAAATTGATAAAGAAAGTCTTGCGTTATTTGCAAGGAACAAAAGGCCTCATGATAACATACGGAAGATCAGATTTACTCCATATAGTGGGGTATACGGATTCTGATTTTGCGGGAGATGATAGAAAGTCAACATCCGGATATGTGTTCACTCTCGCTGGAGGAGCTATATCGTGGAAAAGCTCAAAGCAAACCGTCACTACATCGTCCACAATGTATGCCGAGTTTGTAGCATGTTATGAGGCTACGGGGCAGGTGAACTGGCTAAAGAAGTTCATACCCGGTTTAAAAGTGGTTGACGACATCAATAGACCACTTAAGTTGTACTGCGATAATGAACCCGCAGTAATGTATGCCCACAACAATAAGTCAAGTGGTGCTGCCAAACACATTGACATAAAGTATTATGTTGTGAAAGATAAAGTTCGGGATCAAATTATAAGTCTTGGGCATATAAGTACCGCAAAGATGTTAGCGGATCCGCTTACTAAAGGCTTACCACCCAACGTGTTCAGAGAACATATAGCCGGCATGGGTTTAAGGGAAAGCCTATGATTCCTGGACTAAAAGATGACCCAAAAGATTAAAGTAACTATTTCGGAACAGAGAGGTGTATTGTAGCTGTTGAATCTATCGGCGATTGACCGTGACGATAAGACATGTTCTATGCACTAATCTGTGATGGAATGTGTAAAGGCAAAAGTAATTAAAGATAAAGTATAGATTGAGATCAAGGGGGAGAATGTTAGAATGATCTCAGGGCATTTGGCCCAACGGCCAAATGTCACATCCCAAAATTTGGCTTTTTGGAAAATTTAAATTCAAATTAATTATTTTAAGGTAATTGGATTTTACTTGGCTTTTATTTGCCTTTCTGGATTTTCTGGAATTTAAAAACTATTTTTAGAACTTAAAAAGTAATTCAAAATATGAAAATTAAATATCAATAGTAGTTGGAAATAATTTTATTAAATCCAAAATATCTCCAGGAGCTTCTGTGAATTTTTCTGGAATTTTTGGAGGTAATTTCATATTTTTCTGAGGCCTAAATAATTTTCTAGCCTTTTCTGAAAATCTAAATCAAATTCTAAAAATAAAAATATCCCCTCTCCCTCCAGCCGACGCGTGGACGGCCCAGATCCATCCACGTCGCCGCTCGGCCCATCCAGGCCGCCTCTCCCCTCTCCCTCGCTGACTCCCGGGCCCGGCCCGTCAGCCACCCCGCCTTCCTCATCCCTCGGGCCGACATCTGGCCGGTCCGACGCGCGCCGCGTCGCCTGTGCGGGCCATCCAGCCGTCCGCGCCCCGCTCCTCTCTTCTCTCTGACTCGCGGGCCCCGCCCGTCAGCCGCTCGCGGCCTCGCTCCCGCTGCCACCCGGCCCCGCCTGTCAGGCCCGTCGTCCCCGCGGAGCCGCCCCCTTTCCTTTCTCCCCCCCCCCCCCCTCTTTCCTTTCTCGTCGGCCGATCGTACCCGAGCCGAATCCGGCCTTTCCCTCCGTCTTCTCTCCGGTTTTGGAAGCCCCGGACGCCGCCGCGACCGAATCCCCGATCTCCCGTGCTCCCCTTTCATCGGCACCCCCTCTTTCCCGTTTCTCCCCCTTTCCTTCCTTTTTCCGGCCGACACACCGGCGAGCAATCCCGCGCCCGTGTCCCCTCCTCCGCCCCTATAAATACCTCCCTCGGCTCCGCCTCTTCCCGCACCACCTCCCACAGCCTTCCACCTTCACTCCCGAGCCCCGTAGCACCCCAGCGCCGTGCGCCCTCTCTCCACGAGCTCCGCCGCACTCCGGCGAGCTTTTGCCGACGCTTCGGTCATCCCCGGAGCCAGCCACCGCCACCCCGAGCACCCCCGTGCCCGCGCCATCCTCCCCGACGCTTCGGCCATCCCTTCCCGCCGCCGGAGCACCGTCGCCCCGGAGGACCCAAGCTGCGCCACCGTCTTCCTCGTCGCAGGCTGCCTCCGCTCATCCCCGAGCCTCGCCGACCCCTCCGTTGGACCCGCCTCCGCTCCAGGACCGCGTTTTGGACCTCATCCGCACCCCTCCGACCCTCCCTCGCCGCCGACGACCCTGCCTCCGGCCACCTTCCCCGGCCTCCCCTCCGGCAGGTAACACAAAAGAATTGATTGCCCTATATGGGTAGGCAAAGCCTCCCCGCTCACTTGGCTATCACCGCTCGCTCTCCCCTCCCCCGACTCCCTCGGCGCGCGTTCGAGCCCTCGGCTCCGCACGCTGAGGTTGAGTTTTCGTTATTTATCCGCAACTGACAAGTGGTCCCCACACGTCAGCGGCCGTCGGTCTGCGCTGGCCACTGCCGCCTGGGCCCCACCCCTCTGTGCTGGACTCTGACAAGTGGGCCCGGAGTCCAGTGGGTCCCATGTGTCAGAGGTCGAATCAGTGGGCTCACTGTCCAGTGGGTCCCACATGTCAGTGACCGCCAGTGGTTACTGTTCAGTGGGCCCCACCTGTCAGTCCCTCGGAATAAAAATAGAATTTAAAATCTAATATTCCAGTGGGCCCCACCTGTCAGAAATTTGGGAATTTCTAGATTTATTCAAATCTGAGATTTTCAAATGAGCATAACTTTCTCATTTTAACTCCAAATCCAGCCATTCAAATTTCTAAATTCATCTAAAATCGTAATCTATCCAACTATGGCCTTTGTTGAATTTTTGGATTTTATTTGAATTTTGTTTTGTGTTTATTTGCTTTGTTTGCTTCGTCTTTCCTCGCGTAGATTCCAACGTTGCCGACGATCCCTCTTCACAGCAACAAGAAGACCCAGAAACCCAGCAAGAAGGCAAGTCTCCTTTGATCATCTTGAACCTATGCTTTTGAAATATTTTTAAAATATTTTAAATTATGTGCATTGCTATTTACATAAAGTCACTAGTTCAAATCTTTAGGAATTAGTTACTCCAACTTTGTTATGCCCTCATTTGACATTGATTGCCATGTACCTTGTCACCCTAGAACTTCCTTTGTCTCAATAATGAGATTTCTATTAATCTTTGTGAATATTAGTCGGGTAGGTTAATGCTTAGTCATGCTATCTAATACCTTTGGGAAATCTTGAAAATGGAAAATTATGATTTACTGTAATACCCTTGTGTTTATAAATGTAGTGGTAATTGGAGTTGCCACTGACCTTTCAAAATAAAATAAAAATGTGAAAGTTGGTTTAGATTAGGGTGGATGGCTGTTTGGGTTGGTGCAGTAAGCACGAGAACTTGTTAAGTGTATGTTCCACCCTAGTCAATTAAGGACCGACGCTTGTGTTTGTCCAAACTGAGCATTAACCGTACAACCACAAGTCTATATGGGTACGACCTAGCTGACTAACTTGTGATAGTCTAGTTTAGGTGCCACCAGTGGAAAGTGGATGCCAGGGATGGACTGGTTATTCGCAGTGAGGGACAGGGATTTACTGTACTCATATGGCGCAAGAGGGGGCTTCAGGTTGGGCGGATTTAACCCTCCTGCGGTGAAACCTCAGCGAGTGGTATCTAGCTAGATTAGAGTAAGGTAAAGGCTTTGTGATATTTTATCTGGGTCTCATGCCAAAGGAAGCGTGTTGACTTTTAGGATGATTTATCTCTTGTGGGTAAAGTTGTACAACCTCTGCAGAGTGTAAAACTATTCGAATAGCCGTGCCCACGGTCAAGGGCGGGCAAGGAATGCATTCACATGGTAGATTTCTGGTTTTGGTTTTAAAATCAAAAGTTTTGTATTCCGAGGGTGGAGGGAACTCTCGGAAGGGAATCCTGGCGGATGGAGCCAGAGAGGGTGGATGGAACCCGCAGTTTAAAACTTGACCAATGGTAATTGGTTAGCTAGTGTTGGTAGTTGGAACCTTCACTAGAAAGTTAATTCTGTTAAAACATTTACTTCATTAAATTGATGCCTTCGAAAATAATTAGTAGTAATTGAGATTTCAAATATTGCTTTGTGCAAAAGAACCGTATGGCCTTCCTTTGTTAAGCCTTGCATCTATGCATTTTTCCCAAGACTTGCGGAGTACTTTATGTACTCACATGCTACACTTAAAAATAAAAATCTCAGAGGAAGTTGAAGCTCAAGAAGGTGGCTACGACTACTGCTTCGCTTGTGGCTGCGATGGATTCTTCCCGGAGGACTAGGTCGCGCTTCCCCAGTCAACTGCCTGTGGCATCTTGATGGGTCTACTTTGATTTCACTTTGCTTCCGCTGTGTTTCGTGTGTGCGAGGTCTTGAAACCTCAATTGTAATAATGAGACCTGGTGGTCAGTACTCTTTATTATTGTAATAAATGCGTTGTTGGTCATGAATCATTTCTGTTTAACTGTGTGCACTAGCTTTGATCTGGGACTAGTGCAGTAATACACAGAGGGTCCGGGTTTGGAAATCCGGGGTCCCGACACCAAATGCCCCCCTCTCCCCTTGACCGCGCCCTGATCGGGGGCGCCCAGCCCAATAGGCTGGTGGGTCCCTGTCGCCAGCGCCACATAAATAGAGGTGGGGGTCGGGGCGGCACAGAGACTAAGGTTCACCGTGCCGCCGCCAGACTCACCGACAAACCCTAGACCCGATCTAAGAGGGGGCGCTCCAGCGACGGGAAGACCCACCGCCAAGAAGATCATCGCCGCTTGGGAGACGCCGGCCACCAGGGAGACGCCGCTCCTCTTCCCCGACCATCGCTGCCCGTGCGCAGAGCTTCACCGACGAACCGTGATGGCCGGCTCTTCATCCTCTACACCGGACGGTTGGTACCCCTCTCTCCTTCTCTGTTTTACCTCAAGAACCCGAACGCAATAGAAACCCCGCTAGATCTAACCTAGGAGATCCTAAAAGCTAAAGAACTAATCCTATCAGCAGCATCCCGGCCGTGATCGACGGAGGTCGCCACCACCGAAGAAGCAGCGACGCGCCATCGACACTGTGAAGATGAGCACCGGCGACAAGGCTGCTCAGGACGTCAGGATGGAGCGCGTGATCGGCGGCGTGATGGAGCTCCCGATGCTAATGAAGACGAACAACCACGAGTGGGCGCTCGTGATGCAAGTCAACCTGGAGGGCATGGAACTCTGGGATGCTGTGGAGGCGGGCAAGGCCGAGCGCGCCAAGGATCGGCGGGCGTTGGCCGTCATCTTGCGCGCGGTGCCACCAGAGCTGAAGGCCGGCCTCGCTGTGAAGAGGACCGCCAAGGAGGCTTGGGAGGCGGTCAAGTCGAGGCGGATGGGGGACTCGCGCGTGCAGGAGGCCAAGGCGCAGCACCTCCTCAAGCAGTTCGATAACGTGGCATTCAAGGACGGTGAGACGATCGACGACTTCGCCGTGCGGATCGGCTCCCTCGCCACGGAGCTACGCGAGCTTGGGGAGAAGATGGAGGAGGAACGCGTCGTGAAAAAGATGTTGCGCGTTGTGCCGGCGGGGTACAACCAAATCGCGTGCTCCATCGAGATGTTCG
Organism: Dendrocalamus latiflorus; assembly: GCA_017311315.1. Taxonomy (NCBI): domain Eukaryota; kingdom Viridiplantae; phylum Streptophyta; class Magnoliopsida; order Poales; family Poaceae; genus Dendrocalamus; species Dendrocalamus latiflorus. Next base: position 1,949,620 of record CM029662.1, read on the forward strand.
CGGACTTGAAGACGATGTCCATGGAGGAGCTCGTCGGCAGACTGCACGTGGCGGAGGAGCGCTGTGGAGGCGTTGAGGAGGCTGCGGACGGCGTCCAGCGCCTACTGCTCACGGAGGAGCAGTGGGAGGCACGTCGACGTCAGCGCGGCAAGGATCGGCGCGGCGGCGGCGACAATGGCGGTGGCCGTAGTGGTGGCCACAACGACGACGACGATGGTAGCAGCACGAGCTCGGGGTTCAGCAGGCGCAACGGGAGCCGCTACCGAGGGCGGTGCTTCGACTGCGGCGAGCGCGGCCGCATGGCCAGGGACTGCCGCGGGAAGAAGAAGGAAAGGGCGCTACTTGCCGACGTCGACGACGAGCCCACGCTCATGTAGGTCGGGGTGTGCGGGGTGTCGTGGTTTAGGGGGTGATTGTTAGGAATAAACCACGCCACGGGCCCTGTCCGGGCGTGCGCGTATTGAGTTTGTTGCTAGGTTGATCGAGTCGTAGAGGAGAAGAGTTCTGGCGCTGGTTCGTGCGGAGGAAGCCGCGTCATCCGATCGAGCGAGTGGCTCGCGACGTCACCTGAGCGGGTCCTGCGGATCTCGTGCGCATGGAGGCCGGGCATGGAGGCATGGAGGCCGTTGCTCCATGGCGTGTCCCTGGCAAGATAAATACTCCTTGTACTCCTCCGTTTCCTGGTGTGGAGAATAGTTGAGTAATAATCGGCTCAAGTTACAGGCGATCGCGTCGCCGCGGCATTCGTCGCCGGAAACCAATTCGTGTGTGCACTGTTTATCTTCATCCTCGCGTTCGCGTGCGTGTGTGCGTTCCTGGGCAGAGCCAACAGGGCATGGCCCTCTGGTCATGCGCGTCAAGACGTTCGGCATGTGCTCGTCCACACAGGAATGTTTGTCTCTTTTTTTGTTTTAGTTAGTGGTCGTGCGCCATGACTGGTCATGGAATGACACGAGCATGTAATCATGGTGTGCGTTTAGAAGTGGCCATGTTGGCCACGCTCTGTAATCGTTGATGCTTAAATAAGAGAGTCCTCAGAAAAGCTGCAGTAAGTCGAGCAGCACAAACCTTGCATTTCACCTTAGCATCATGTGTGTATTCCCAAGTGTTTGAAGTAGTCGAAAGTCGTAAGTCGGAGGTCGGAAGTGTAAGTCGGAGGTCAGAAGTCATAAGTCGGAGATCGTAAGTCATAAGTTGTAAGTCATAACCGAGACTTCTGACTATCGACATGCTATGACAAGACGTGGTCGTAAACGACTTCATGGTCGTTCGACTTGCTACGATGAGGTGTGGTCATAAACGACTTCATGGTCGTTCGACTGTGTGGGTGCCCACTGTGACTAGTGGTATAGAGTCTGTGTTCGCCAATCATCTAGAAGACATGTCTTCGTCATGGGCTCTGCTAGCAAGGCAGTCGATGACTCCTCTGGGGCAAAGCCGCCTGTGCTTGCCTTCACCTCCTCTGCGCTGACCGCGGCACTGTGACGACGGTGGCCGTGTGCCCATCGTCCAACGCATCATCAGGAGGTATCAGGCTCCGTTGTCTACCCCATGCTCACGTGAACGAGCTACAATGACTGAACGCTGGTCATGCGAGTCAACCTCTAAGCGTGAGGTCTCTGGGAGGCCATCGAAACTGATGACGCAGACTACCGTGATGACCGGCTCGTGCTGTCAGCGATTCTCTGCGCCGTGTCGGCCGAGATGCTATCGACTCTCGCCGTTAAGAACACAGCGAAGGCTGCCTGGGAGGCTATGAAGACTATGCGTATGGGCTCGACCATGTGTGCGAAGCCAATCCCCAGCAACTTCGCAAGGAGTTCGGCAGTATCTCCTTCAAAGATGGTGAGTCCATCGATGATTTCTCGATGAGAATCTCTGGGCTTGCAAACAACCTCCACCTACTCGAAGATCCCATCTGGTAGGAAGAGGTGGTCAAGAAACTCCTGTAGGTGGTCCCAGATCGCTATCTTCAGTGGCCATTTCCATAGAGACGCTCCTTGACGTCAGCGCTCTCTCGATCAAGGAGGTGATCAGTCAACTTCGAGTGGCGGAGCAGTGCTACTCCAACCGTGGTACCGATAACAAAGGAACCCGTCTGCTCCTCACGGAGGAGGAGTGTCAGGCACCGACGTAGGCACGCGATCGAGACGGATCGACGTCTAGCAACTCCTCTGCACACCATGACAGGTCGTGTGGCGGCCACGAGCAAGATTCCTTGAGCAATGGCAAGGAGACTCGTTGTCGTGATGGCCATGACAACCCTAAGAGGGATGAGTGCAGGTACTGTGGAAAATTGGGGCATTGGGCTCGTGATTGCCACAAGAAGAAAAGGGAGGAGGCGCATATGGTGCAGAACACCAACGATGAGCCATCTCTCCTGATGGCCTAGGTAATGGCGATCGAAGAGGACATCGCCCGGGAGCCCGCCAAGCCAGAACACGTCGGCGGGTAGGTCTTCCTCAACGAGGAGTGTGCCAGATCAGTCTTCCGCAATGAAGAGCATGAGGAGACCTCCTGGTTTCTTGACACCGGAGCATCGAATCACATAACGGGATCTGACGCAGCATTCTCTGAACTCGATCACTGGGTCGGTCAAGTTTGGGGATGGCTCGGTGGTCGAAATCCACGGGCGCAACACCCTGCTGTTCTCGGGAAAAGGGAACCAACATCACGCTCTCACCAATGTGTACATCATCCCATGACATCGGAGCAACATCATCAGCGTTGGCCAGCTCGATGAGGGTGACTGCAGTGTGCTGATTGAAGATGGCGTCCTATGCGTCCATGATTGACAACGCAATCTCATTACCAAGGTGAAGAGATCACCAAATCGGTTGTACAAGATCACTCTAAGTGTGGTACAGTTGGTCTGCCTAAGCTTGCAGGTCGACGACAAGGTGTGGCGTTGGCATGCCCGCTTTGGGCACCTCAATTTTGATGTGCTCCGGAAGATATTGGCCACGGGCATGGTGCACGGACTTCCTCAAGTGAACCACATTGATCAAATCTATTATGGGTGCCTTGTTGGTAAACAATGACGTGCTCCTTTTCCTTAGGAGGCCAAGTACCGCACCAACGACCACCTTGACTTAGTGCACGGCGACCTGTGCGGACCCGTCACACCAGTGACACATGGAGGCAAGTGCTATTTCCTCTTGTTTGTCGATGACATGAGTCGTTACATGTGGCTCATTCTTCGTTGAGGCAAGGATGAGGTCGAAGGCGCAATCAAGAAGTTCCAGGCTATGGTCGAAACTGAGATTGGTCGTAAGCTGTGTGACTTTCGCACCAACCGTGCGGGAGAGTTCACCTCTGTGGACTTCACTGAGTACTGCGCTGAGCAAGGGGTACACCAGTAGCTTACGGCACCGTACTCACCCCAGCAAAACGGTGTCGTTGAGATCTGGAATCAGGTGGTGATGGCAATAGCGAGGTGCATCCTCAAGTGACTTGGTAGTGATCAGCGCCCGTCTAGAGGTGATCGATCGATTCAAAGCCTAGATGGAAATCGTGTTCAATGTGAGTCACCTCAGCTCTGTTAGCTATTATCTCAGAATCAAGGTAACGCAGAGTGATAGCGAGATCACTATGTCTCAAGCAAGCTACGCAGCCAAGCTACTAGGAAGGCTGGTATGAGCGGTTGCAACTCGATCCATGTGCTAATGAAGCCGCGACTGAAATTGAGCAAGGGAAGCTCAAATCCTTCGGTCGACGGTACGTTCTACTGTAGCATCGTCGGAGGCCTACGCTATTTGGTACACACAAGGCCAGGCATTGCGTTCGCAGTCAGTTCATGTAGTCGCCGACCACCGAGCACGTCAGCACCGTGAAGCACCTGCTGCGCTATGTGGCAGGGACAATCGACTACGGGTGCCAGTATGCAAGAGGTACAATGGCATCCAAGCTCGTCAGGTACAGTGACACCGACATGGCCAGGGATGTTGACAACTGGAATAGTACCTCTGGCATGATCTTCTTCATTGGGAGGAGCCCAATGAACTGGCAATCACAGAAGCAGACGATTGTCATTCTATCATCTTGTGAGGTGGAGTATGTCGCTGCCTCAACAACATCATGCCAAGGGATTTGGCTTGGGGAGTTGCTCAACAACCTATTCAATGTGGAAGCAACAACGACAACTATGCTCGTAGACAACAAGTTGGCAATTCAGCTGTACAAGAATTCGGTGTACCATAGCCGAAGCAAGCACATTGAGATGTGTTACCATTTCATCAGGTAATGCGTTAAAAATTGCAAGGTCCTCATCGACTACGTCAAGTTGAACGAGCAACTGGCGAACTTGCTGACAAAACCTCTCGGGCGGATGAAGTTTCAGAGTCTGCGCAAGAAGATTGAAGTCGTCATCATGAAGGGCAACTAGATCAAGGGGGAGATTGTCAGGATGTTCAGTAGTTGGGCATGGCCCTCTAGTCGTGCGTGTCAAGACATTCTACGTGTGCTTGTTCACATGGGAATGTTTGCCTCTTCTTCAGTTTTAGTTAGTGGCCGTGCACCATGATTAGTCGTGGGATGGCACAAGTTTGTGGTCGTGGGATGGCACGAGTTTGTAGTCGTGGCGTGCGTTTAGGAGTGGCCATGTTGGCCACGATCTATAATCATTGATGCTTAAATAAGAGAATCCTCAGAAAACCTGTAGTAAGTCAAGCAGCACAAACCCTTGCATTTCCTCTTAGCATCGCATGTGTATCCCTAAGTGTTTGGGGTAGTTGTAAGTTGGAGGTCGAAGATCGGAAGTCATAAGTCGTATGTCGAAGATCGTAAGTCATAAATCATAAGTCATAAGTCATAATCGAGACTTTTGAGTATCGATGTTCGACCATCGACTATCGACTTGCTGCGATAAGGCGTGGTCGTAAACGACTTCATGGTCGTTCAACTTGCTGCGATGAGGCATGGTCGTAAACATACTCCACACTTGTAGGCACAACCCAAGCATCAAATGCACACGAGTGGAGAACGAATAAACATAGGAGAGACTTGTTTTGTGGCAATGCGCGTCTTTTCTTCTTTCTCTGTTATTCACTCACTTCTTAATTTGCTTAATAGGAAGTACACGGCATAAATAAGCCTCACACACACACAACATGTACTCCACACACCCACTAACTTAACTAGCTAACAACCAGAGCCTAATCTCATGCTACTAACCTCCTAAAATCTCACCATGATCCGCATAACTCGGCCAACTTATTGACTCAAGTTACGGCCATTACCTGGACACCCAGCCATGACTTACGACCACTACTGCTACTCGACTTGTGAGTACGTCTGCTACAAAACTCTTACGAGTACGACTTACGACCATGACTATTACAGTATTTTGGGGTCTTGAACTCTAGGGTCTCAGACTACTACAGTACTCGGGGGGTCTTTGACTCACCAAGTACGTGTAGTACTCGGACACACCGACTGCTACAGGTACTCGAACATACGAGTACTCGACACACAATTACACAATACTCGAACACACGAGTAGTCATGCTCGACACATAACTACACAGTACTCAAACACACGAGTACTCGATACATAAGGAATTTCTAACTAGTACTTATGTGTTTCTATTAGCATTGAGCACTCAAATATCTCCACCTCGAGATTCATGCTCCACCTCCTTCTCTAGCTCCAGCAAGTAAGGGTTAGAGTTCAGGTTAGGTATACCAGAGCCCCCAGATTTAGAGGGAGGCTGGGGCAATGGTAGACTGGCCGTGGGGGCTGTGTGTCGGTGGTGGCTGTGCTGGTGTCGCGGGTTGGTGGAGAGTGGTGGGTGGCAGCCGGCGGGTGGAACGGCGCTCGGGCTTGGAGTCGAGTTAGATTGGACGGGGATGTTATGGCATAAGATTTTGGTGATTAATGATATTATGTGAATATATGACTAACATGTTTACTGAGTGTTTGAAAGATTTACTCCTGATGACGTATGTGAGCTGCATGCTAAACATCAACATGAAGATCAATGTGGCTCAAAATAAAGGTATAAGTAGTCTAGGCACTACTACAAAAAGGCTTATATTAGACGGCTCATCATAGACAGTTCACCGAAGCCGTTAGTATTAAGTGCAATTACAGACAGTTTAGGTTTAGAGATCGTCTATTTTGCTTCCAGCGCTAAAAACCATTTGTGAAGAGATAATATCATAGACGGTTCGTGGTGAGCACCGTCTATGAAGTATCGCAGATGGTTCTTAGTTCTTACCAAGAACCGTCTGTGATGTTGCCAAGTATCACAGACGGTTTTTTATTTAAATCGTCTGTGATACTTCACAGATGGTTTGTATTACAAACTATCTGTGATAATGAAGTTATCACGGATAGTTTGTATTAAAAACTATTTGTGATATGTTTTCTGCCTCGCAATCTTCCAAAATTTCATAATCTCCTACCTGAGTCCGAGTAGGATTTCGTTCTAAGACGTCTTTAGTAAAACGAGCATAATTTTTGCATACGGTGTTCGTTTTTGATGTTCTTGTACTCATTGGAAAGCTAACAACAAGCTCGATCCAACAAAAAATGACTGCCTACACAATTAGCCCTCTAAGTCCCCCAAAATTGGTCATCTTTGGTCCTAAATTTGCGTCACAAGTTTTTGATTTCTATTTTTGCCCTTTTCTTGGTCTTCCCTTCGGAATTTGAGTTTCATCTCAACTGCAAAGTTGTAGATCTTGTCTAAATCTTTCAAACAAGTATATATATAAGGCATGTAAAATTTTATTATTTTATCTTTTGAGACTAGCTGTTTACATTGCACCAATATATTGTCTTTGTGATCTACCATCTGGCCATTACCACAAACGATTTTTTTTAATAAGAACCATCTGTGATATCTTCTATTATCATAGATGGTTTTTGTTAAGAATCATCTGTGATATATCTATCATAGACGGTTTGTAATCCGAATCGTCTGTGATGCCCCGCCACATCACCGATCCGTGGCATCTCCCCTAGGAGCCCGATCTTACCCGTCCATTCTCTCCGCATGGAACGGCAGGCACCGGTCTCCTCCCCACCTCTCGTCCCTTATTAACCCCCCTCTCCCTACTCGAAGGACAAAGACCACCAGTACTACTCCAACTCGTTTGTCCGTGGCAAGGGTGGGAAGGGGTTCGACAAGGGTGGCTAAAATTTCGCTTGAAGCAAGATGGAAAGGAAAAAGGCAATGATAGATTTGCACTATTCCAACTCACTGGTATCGGCATGGGGCTTCTACTTGGTACATCCTAAAAGTGTGGTGTTCTATTGATTTTGGCATAGAAGCTAAAAATGGTGTTCATTGCCTTTTTGTTTCTGCTACTTGAAATTTTCCCACACCACTTGTCTTAGATTGTAGTTTAATGAAGGATGTGTAAGTCTAGTTTGCATTAGTCTAAAGTTTCTTGTAGTGTAAGCATCTTTCTGAATTTGTAACCGTGAAGCTTATATTTGTAAAATTATAAGTGCCATCTTGTATATACAGTGCTATATGTAATTCAGATATGGAATTCAAATTCAAATATGTCGTTTCACTTTCAGAGAGCATGGCTAGCATTTTCTATGGCTACCCAAAATACAATAAAATTTTTAGATATACTAGCTAGTTTTTTAGTTATAGAAAGAACTATCACAGATGGTTCTTATTCTGAACCGTCTATGATATGTCTTTATCACAGACAATTTGCGGTTAGAACTGTCTATGAAAGTATACCTTCACAGACAGTTCTAGTTCCGAACCGTCTGTGATAGTATACCTTCACAGATGGTTCTAATTCTGAACCGTCTATGATATGATTTTCACATATGGTTCAAAACCCGTCTGTGATAACTCCTACTGTCACTAACTCATTGATTCAGATGGTTCAAGGAACCGTCTGTGATGACAATTCCAGACTGTTTGTGATGAACTTTTATGTAGTAGTGAGGATCCTTTTGTTTTTATCGGTCTTAAGAGATAGGGTAAAAAACTGACATATAAGATAAATATTGTAGTATTAAGAGAGATCATGACTAGTAACTTGATAGCATATTCTTGTGCCATTGGATCAATTTACAGTCATGCATGCACTTAAAATTAAAATTGATAGCTAAACTGTGCATTGTTAGGAATATCGTTAGTACCGGAGTGTAAATGGCGGTACTTCCACATTTCGAACGTTCTGACAAAATGAGTGGTACGTTTTTTCTAGAGAGCACCCTTGGAGTCACTTTGTCTCTCTGGAAAATGGAAGCACCGAAGTCTTAACAGCGGAACTACTGCAAAGAAGAAGTATCGCAATTCTTGAGCACAACTACTGGAACACGGAAGCTTCGAAAATTCGAGCGATACGTTTTTTCCAGAGAGCACCAACTTCTGGCCTCATAGCAAACGAAAGTACCGCACTGAAATTTTAGAACTTTCGAAGATCAGAACTACCGCGATTACAACGGCGGTAGTGCCGTGCTGAATTTCAATGGCTAGTTCTGCTAAATTTCAATGGCTAGTTCTGATGCTCTATTATAGCCATTACTGTTGCATCAGAATAGGTGCGGTAGTACCAGCCGATGAACGGGGGTACTTCTACTCGCCCTGATTTTTCAGGGATTACCTTGTAACGGCTAGATTTAGTTAGTAGGGGTATAAATACCCCCCATCTGCTCAAGAACAGAGTTAGACACTTCATTACAACATTCTTGAGCATAGAGCATTCACTCCACACCTCAATAGCTTTCATTCCATTCATTTGAGGTAGTTGAGCCAACATCAAGTGCATTCATAAAGCAAAGACTTGGTTTATCACTCTTGGTGCTTGCTGGCACTTAGATGGCTTGGCAGGAGATTACAAGGTAACCTCTTTTAATAAGATTATGAAGAGGTCCGGTACCGACATGTGAGTGGTTTGGTGCCCACCATCTCCGGAGCGAAGAAAGGACAACCACTAGTGGATTGAGTTGAGGCTTAATTCGTGTAGCCAGTCTAAGTCACTTGGGCTTTCCTCAACGTAGACTAGTGAAGACCGGCAAGTCTTCAATACCATGGGAAAAACTTCTCGAGTCATCTTGTAGTTATTTCTTTGCCTCTACATTCCGCACTTATATTTTTAGCTTTATGATTGCTAAGATTGTCTTATTTACAAATGTTAGAGATATATTTGTAGAGACTAGTGCATGTGGTATCATAGATATACTAGAATTGTGTAGGTTTAAATTACATTGAAATTCTACCTAGTCATATTTGTGGTAAGTAGTTTTAGTAGGCAAGAATTTTTTAGAACCTCTTATTCACCCCATCTAGTTGGTTATCCTTGATCCTACATATGAGAGTAGAATTTGGATGGGTAACCTCTTGGGAATTTTTTTTGAAGATCTAAATTTAAAATTTTGAAATTGGAATTTTATAGGATCGAGTATGTCTACTAGAGGGGGTGAAAAGGAGTCAAAATTCAATTTGAGGCTTTTCAAAATCTTTTTCTTTGAGCCGAAGCAAAACTCTTCACTCCAGTAGCTATGGAAGCTATGAAGATTAGAGACAAATAATCACAAGGAAATCTCCGATTAAAACCAAGCAAAATGTGCTTTGAAAACCCCTAGCGGTTTGACCTCTGCATACATGGTAGTCAGACCTCCATGAAGACCTTCATGGAGGGGGCCAGCGGTCTGACCTCTAATTCAGGAACAGTTTAAATTTCAGCACTATTTTAAATCTGAAAATCCATACAACTTTTGATCGATTGATCTAAATGACTTGAAACTTTGCATGCACCTTCTCTAGGATGTCAAAAAACTATTCTAATCAACGATCAAGAAAATTGTTGCCAAACTTCTGACCTTTTTCTGATTCAAGGAAGAGTGCACCAAAACCGATCAAAAGAGGGAAACTTTCATCTGTTCTTGCTCGTGAGTCCTAGATGGTCTAGGTGACCTGGGATAGGTTCTCATATGTCATAACAAGCTAGAACATAGCATAAATTCAACTCAAAACACCCATAAGAGCAAAACCCAAAAATCACCTCTCTCTTTTGAAAACCCGAGTAAACTTAAGAACTTTCTCTAGATCATGCCTAATGGATGGGATCTTGTCTCCAGGAGGCATCTCCACCTCTTATATGTCCTTGGCACCAAAAAAAGTTCAAGAGAAGATAAATCCAAACAAGAAAGTTAAGAAAATAGCTCTAAACCTAGAGCGCATATACATAAGGCTTCAACCCAAGGAACCTTAACCCTAATCTCTCAAGTTTCTCTCTCTCTATCTCCCATGAGTGAGAGGAAGAGCTAGCCACTAAAAGGCTTAGCCAACATTCTCAAACCCTAGCCCTTGCCTCTCCCCCCTTATATAGCTTCATAATCTGAACCAAAATCTAATGGATCTACCCATTAGGCCAAACAGAGGATAACTCGTTAACCCCACTTGAGACCGGGTTTTACTCTCTCACGCACGCTTCTCAAAGTGGCTTATAACCATTAACCCACTAGTGAATCAATACTTGATCCACTATATTTTTAGCACATATAAGACCTAAACCACTTAGGCCAACGCCGTGGTTTCACACACTGGTACTTTTTTAGTATTGGGCATTTTAACAAAATGCTCCTCTACCGTTTTTCACGAAGCTTCCCACTTTGTTTTTCATGAAGCATCGCCTATGCTTCGACATCTTCCAAATGACCCTAATGACTTGGCGCCAAACCTCTCACGTGCCCAAATCCCACTGAACCGTCTTTGCTTGCACAAGAACTCAAGTCACTTGGAATGCCACTTGTCATCTCTTAGCTTGATGACTGCACCTAGCTTCCTCGACTGTCTGGACCTCAACTACTCTTTGAGCCTAGTTCCCATCCACCTCGTCATTGCTCGTCATGATCATCACCAATAGCGCCTGCTTTGTTATCTTGCCTTCTTGGCATCTAATCACTCCACGAGACTCAGACATCTTTGGCATCTTCTTGACCGTTCTGGACATCAGCACCATCTTGTGCCTAGTCCTGGTTCTCTTACACCTCACCATGACTTAGTTCCAAAGTCCTACAACCAACAACAACAAGCAAATAGTTATGTAGCACCGTACAATATACAAAGTCATTGATTGGCACAATTAATCCAAACAATGCACAATGCAAACGTATACAACCAAATTACGGATCCTAAACCTAGGACAAAATAATAAACCCATATGCATATAAGCAACAACAACCATACCATGACCACACTCCAACAACTCGATTCAAACAAATGCGCGATCCAACAGCTCCTCGGTTGGTATGACCGTCAACCAAAAGCCGATCACCCGTTCAACGCCGGTAGTACCGCGCCTCGGTCTAACCATTGTTCAAGACCGGTACTACCACACCTAGCTGGTATGACTGTGGCCCCAATACCGATCATACCGCCAGCAATAGAATCAACTGAAGAACTTGCAAACTCTCAAAAACCAAACTCAAACTCCACAAATACTCTAATCTAAAACTCGATTACTCATCACAACTATGAGGTGACCTCTACATGGTCTCACAATTTTTGAGATATCCTTCCGGAATTACACAAATAATCCAAATAAAATACATACACTTTTAAATAAATAATTTGGATTATTTTTTTAATAGATCAATTTTTTGGGATGTTATAAACTTACCCCCTTAGAAAGAATCTCGTCCCCAAGATTTGGACGGATTGGGAAAAGATGGGAGAGCGAAACTCGGCTCTTAGATCCTCCTCGCGCTCCCAGATTGTTTCTTTCCTTAATCCAAATTAAGATTAGGTAGGTAGTATATTAACAAAAAAACTTACCACGCATGATTGCTGTCTCCGAAGCACCTTTTGCGGTGTATGGTTAACTCGCCCTCTTCCTTGCGATTGTGGGGTCCTCGGAGTTTTTCCTGAGGTCTGAGATACTCCCCATCCTTGTCCTGCAGTTGGAGCTCGCGCTGGCGTAGTCCCCAAGTTGAAAGGAACTAGAGTGATAGTGTGATGCTTCTGTAGACAATTGCTAGTATAATGTCTCATCTCATGACACCGAAAACATTGCACCCCTACTGTTCTGGTGCTTTTCTGAGGTTGGACTTCGATATAGATGTCAGATTCTTGCATCACTAAATGGGGCACTAAACCTTGAGTTCTTGGTGTATCTGTTGCTGCTGGAGCTTTGTTGAACTGGAGTGGACTCATTCGAGGTCTAGAACTACTTGTATTATACTACTACTGATAAGATAACCCAAATTATGATATCTTTTGACCACGTGCAGGCTAAAAAAGTAAACGAAAACGAAAGAAATTTTTAACATTTCATCCTCCAAACTCACACGACTTTGTCCCGGTTATGCATCCCAACGAGAACGTGTCAAAAATTAACCTCAAGGCAAAGCTCCTGATTGGTGTAAGAATGTTCACAAGTAACATTCACATGGCCTCCTCTCTAGCTAGCTTACCAGTTCTTCTGCAACCGAAAGCAAGACGTTTTCTCCGTTATGTATGATTCATCCAGTACCGTCCATGGCGGCCTCGAGGTACGCGCGACAGCTTGCCGTTGTGCATGGACTAGAGCAGGTTCGTGCATGCATACGTATGAGATTACGCTTACTTGCTGGGTAATTAAGCAGACAAGCTTAATTTAGTTGTTGTTAGGTTGATAGGAGGCTAGGCAGTAGCTATGCAAGGTTAAGTCCTTGTTCTTGACTTGGTACAATACGTGCACGCGCCATTCTCAACTGCTACATCAAATAATCTGCGTCGATTTACAGAGGCGCATGCATATAAATAGCAACCCAGTGGCCATTCTCATCAATCAACTCAAAATATCCATCTTCATGCAGCTACTACTACTCTTCGTCTCTTCCTAGCTAGCTAGCTAAGTTTGCAAAGATAAGAGTGCAGTGAGCTAGTAGCACATGATCGATCAATCGCTAATTAATTAAGACGGCCATGAGGTCGTCGTGGTTGGTGTTTGCATGGGCGGTAGTGCTCGCCGTCGTGGCCTCGTCGCCGCCGGTGGCGCGCGCGTCGCCGCCGTCGACCTTGGAGGTCGGGTTCTACAAGCACACGTGCCCACAGGCCGAGGAGATCGTGCGCAACGCCGTCCGCCGTGCCATCGCCCGGAACCCCGGCCTGGCCGTCGGTCTCATCCGCATGCACTTTCACGACTGCTTCGTTAGGGTAAACACGTCTCTCTATATGTTCAGGAAAATAATTCTAGTGTATGTCTATACAACATTTGACTGTTTTTAAGGATAAAAATAGTCAGATTGATCTGAGGCGTTAGATCTCCATCCAACGGATCCACCCATACAAGCCCCCTCCAAAAAAAATAACCCCTCCAAAAAAAATGATCTAGAACGTTAGATTTCTATCTAACGGCTCAAAATCTGATTGTTTTTGTCCTCAAAAATAGTCGAATGTTGTATAGACACACCCATAATTCTATACTTCAGTCCTATTCCTATGAGTATACGTTTATTTTTCACTTTTTATATACCATATAAATAATATAAAACTTCAGATAACTGAGAGATAAAAAAATCTTAGTCGACTATACAATAGCAAGCCCGTATAAATATCACTCGATAGCTTCACGGTTAATTGTCAGATAGATATATATGGGTTTTGTTAAATGTCATCCGGATGCTTTTTTCTTAACTATCATCCAGATTTAGGACCATTGGATTAGATATCCAATGACCATGAATTCTCCCCTCCTCTTAAATTCTACCCCCTTCCCCTTGAAAAAAATATCCCCCTTTAAAAACAAGGGTCCTTTGATCTCTAATCTAAATGTCATAAATTTGGATGATAATTAGGAAGAAAACATCCGGATAATGCCTATACACTGCCGATATATATATATATATATATATATATATATATATATATATATATATATATATATATATATATATATATATATATATATATATATATATATATATATATATATATATATATATATATATGCCAATGTTGTCAGGGCTAACATATCTAACCGTTCATTTCTGTGATCGAACACGTGCAGGGCTGTGACGGGTCGATTCTGATCAACTCGACGCCAGGGCACAAGGTGGAGAAGGACTCGGTGGCGAACAACCCCAGCATGCGGGGCTTCGAGGTCATCGACGACGCCAAGGCCGTCCTCGAGGCGCACTGCCCGCGCACCGTCTCCTGCGCCGACACCCTCGCCTTCGCGGCGCGCGACGGGGCCTACCTCGCGGGCGGCATCGACTACAGCGTCCCCTCCGGCCGCCGCGACGGCCGCGTGTCCAACGAGGAAGAGGTGCTCGCCGACAACGTCCCGCCCCCGACCTTCCACGTCGGCGAGCTCATCGAGAGTTTCAAGCGCAAGGGGCTCTCCGCCGACGACATGGTGACGCTCTCCGGCGCGCACACCGTCGGCCGGTCGCACTGCTCGTCGTTCACGCAGCGGCTGTACAACTTCAGCGGGGAGGCAGGGCGGACGGACCCGTCCATCGACCCGGCATACGCGGCTGTGCTCAAGCACCGGTGCCCGCCGTCGACGGACGACCAGAACGACCCCACCACTGTGCCACTGGACCCGGTGACGCCGGCGAGCTTCGACAACCAGTACTTCAAGAACGTGCTGGCGCACAAGGTGGTGCTCAACTCCGACCAGACGCTGCTCGACAGCCCCTGGACCGCCGGGATCGTGGCGTTCCACGCAGCCGTGGAGGAGGTCTGGAAGGCCAAGTTCGCGGCGGCCATGGTGAAGATGGGCGGCGTCGAGGTGCTGACCGGCCACGAGGGGGAGATCAGGGAGAAGTGCACCGTCGTGAACCACTACTAGTAAAACTTTAATTACATGCGTAATATATGTCCATCGATCGCAGTTAATACCAGTAACTAAGGCCCCATTTGTAACAAGGGAATACCCAGTGTTATAAATGGGGCCTAAATTTTATGTCATTGTGTAATTTATTTAAGCGAAATTTTGTGTGTTGTTTGGATACCAATATTAGTAATAAATCAAGAGAATAAAGAAATTTTTGTGTTCCAATCAGAAAACGAGCAGTTCTTTGTTAGCACGTAGGAGCGAGTTTAACGAGCAGTGGACATGGAAGAACAAATACGTGTTTGGTAAAATAGGAGCTCTCTAAAATCTATTATGGCCAGTGTTGTGGCTACAGACCAAACAGAGAGAGATGGTAGTGGAGAGTGATGAAGATAAGTGTAATAGCCTGGGTCTTCCCCATGGCTTACTCGTATATATATATACATATGAGGAGTGCTTTTACAGTTATACCCTTACATCTAGTTATCCCCTCTGGGGGCAGTTATGTCATTACACATGGCCTATTCTGGGCCTTATAATCTCCTACCAGGCCTGCTGGGTTTAGGTGGGGGCCACCCCTACGACAGGAGCTTCTCGTGGTGAAGGGCTTCACAGGGCCGAAGCCATGTCGTCGAGTCCTTTGGCCCCCTCCGTCCCCTGCGGCCTGTGAATTCCTCCAAGCTTGTGGTTGGGGAGCCTGAAGTCTGGGATGGTGGTAGCGAAGGGTGGCGCCAGGTCGAAGTAGACGCGCGCGCTCCGTCCCCTACCCTTCGAACGGGTGGCAGCGAACCTGGCGCCTAGTCGAAGTAGACGCGCGCGCTCCGTCCCCTACCCTTCGAACGGGTGGCAGCGAAGCTGGCGCCTAGTCGAAGTAGACGGGCGCGCTCCGTCCCGTACCCTTCGAACGGGTGGCAGCGAAGCTGGCGCCTAGTCGAAGTAGACGTGCGCGCTCCGTCCCCTACCCTTCGAACGGGTGGCAGCGAAGCTGGCACCCCAGTCGGAGTAGACGCGCGCGCTCCGTCCCCTACCCTTCGAACGGGTGGCAGCGAAGCTGGCGCCTAGTCGGAGTAGGCGCGCGCGCTCCGTCCCCTACCCTTCGAACGGGTGGCAGCGAAGCTGGCGCCTAGTCGGAGTAGGCGCGCGCGCTCCGTCCCCTACCCTTCGAACGGGTGGCAGCGAAGCTGGCGCCTAGTCGGAGTAGGCGCGCGCGCTCTGTCCCCTACCCTTCGAACGGGTGGCAGCGAAGCTGGCGCCTAGTTGGAGTAGACGCGCGCGCTCCGTCCCCTACCCTTCGAACGGGTGGCAGCGAAGCTGGCGCCTAGTCGCAGTAGACGCGCGCCCTCCGTCCCCTACCCTTCGAACGGGTGGCAGCGAAGCTGGCGCCTAGTCGAAGTAGACGCGCGCGCTCCGTCCCCTACCCTTCGAACGGGTGGCAGCGAAGCTGGCGCCTAGTCGAAGTAGATGCGCGCGCTCCGTCCCCTACCCTTCGAACGGGTGGCAGCGAAGCTGGCGCCCAAGTCGGAGTAGACGCGCGCCGGTATGGTTGCGCTCCGGGGCTGTTTGACCTTGCAGTCTCGTAGTGCGCTTTTAATGGCGGCTGGAATTACGCCGACGCCTGGCCTGGCAGAAGTCAGGCTGTCGCGTCGTGCAGTCTGCCATGCTGCAGGTGGGGCACGTGGCGACTCACGACTGGTGCGTCGTGGGATGTGAGCGGTTGCGTGACCGCGGCCGTTCACCTCGTCCCCCGAGAAGTTGGACGCGTGTTGAAGAGGTAGGGGCGTTGTGCGCTGCTTGGCCACCTACCAGGCGCGGCCCTCTAGGTCCCGGCGGTTCTTCTTTCCAAATCTTGGACAACCGAATCGCTGGGAATTTGATCCGTCTATGCGTTGAGCCACAAGGCAGGCGAGCGGCCTTTATAAGGTGCTAGTGTTAAGGTGGAGGCACCCTTTCGCCTTCGCGGTGTCGTCTCCGCCCGCGGCCTCGATCGCGGTTTCGTACACGCGCACGAACTCGCGAGGATCCGTGTCGCCTTTGTACGGGTCGGTGATGCGAGGGAACTTGAAGTCTTCGGGCCATGCCGCCTGCTGCAGCCCCGCCGAAAGCGGGGATTCCGGATCTACGCATCTCAGCGGGACACGGCTAGACGTGGGGGCTTCGCGACTGTCCACCTTCTCTGGCGTGGGCTCGGGCGCGACTACTGGCGCGACCTGCTGGCTCCGAGCCTCTTGTATACCTCGGACGGCTCCGCGAAGGTCCCCTAGTTCCCGCTGGAACGCGTTGAGGGCTGCTAGTAGGGCGCTTTCCACCGCAGGTGTCGTTGGGGCCGCCGGAACGCCCAGTGGATGGGCCGGTGCAGGGACCATCGCCGCACGACCTCCAGATCCGCCGGATGGTTCGTTGCGGCTACCCCCGGCCGTCGGATCGGTCGTTGCCGCGCGGGCGTCGACGCCCGCGACCACGGCGCGTACGCCGCCGCCAACTCCTTCGGCGGCCGACACCCTGGTATTCACGCGCTGCTCCGACCCATCCGTCTTCTTTCCCTTCGCCGCCGCTGGTGAAGCTTTTTTCGGTGCCATCTTTTTCCTTCGGTCTTCAGGCTTGTCTTCGTCCTCCCCACGGACGGCGCCAACTGTTGTGGCTACAGACCAAACAGAGAGAGAGATGGTAGTGGAGAGTGATGAAGATAAGTGTAATGGCATGGGTCCTCCCCATGGCTTACTCGTATATATATATATATATATATATATATATATATATATATATATATATATATATATATATATATATATATATATATATATATATATATATATACATATGAGGAGTGCTTTTACAGTTATACCCTTACATCTAGTTATCCCCTCTGGGGGCAGTTATGTCATTACACATGGCCTATTCTGAGCCTTATAATCTCCTACCAGGCCTGCTGGGTTTAGGTGGGGGCCACCCCTACGACAACCAGCTTGAGAGTAACTGGGCATTTGAAAGCATCATTATCGTAGGTCGTAGATACACTGTAGCAGTCGTAGTGATCGTGGTCTAAAAGATCACTGTAGCAGGCATAGTGGTCATGGTCAAAAGATCACTATAGTAGTCGTAGTCGTCGTGGTTGAAAGATCGCTGTAGCACTCGTAAACACTCGACGCATGCTTAATCCACACGAGAGCAGTTTTCCCGGTTTGTTAGCGTCGTGTGCGACATGGCCTGGATCTGTGGGATCATGCAGGAGGTGGCACATAATAAGTGTGGCTTAACCACTAGAGTTAGACTAGAATTTCCTTTAAATAGTGGTCTAATACAATAAAAAAAAGCTGCTCAGTTTTCCAGCAGCGCAAAATTTTTGTGTTCTTGCTCTGTGTTCTCCAACTTCGTGTGTGGTCATGTGTGAGCTCAGGCATGTTGATCAGCCAAAGTTCCTAACATTTGATATCAGAGCTAGGGAATGCTGATCCACGATGCAGCTAGGTGAATCCGCGACTCCCTGGCACTCCCAGTCTTCATCGCCACGTCCTAGAGACCACGCCGATGGAAGTGGCGGTGCTCTAGTGGTGCAAAGGGTGGTGAAGGAGGTAAGGGGATCGGCGGTGTATCCAACTCTTATGAAGACGAACTATGGTGATTGGGCCTTGATGATGAAGGTCATGCTTCAGGCGCGTGGGCTCTAGGACGCCATCAATACCGACGAGGCTGAATTCCAGGAGGACAGGATGGCACTGGAGGCCATCTCCCGCACCGTTCTGCTGGAGATGATCTCCACACTTGCCATCAAGGAAACCGCCAAGGAGGCGTGGGATACCCTGAAGACCATGTGCATCAGTATTGATCGAGTGCGTAAGGACAAAATGCGCAGAAGCTCAACAAGGAGTTTGAGAGCATTGCTTTTCACGACGGGGAGTCTATCGACAATTTCGCGTTGTGGCTCAATGGGCTGGCGAATCAGCTTAGCACCCTCGGCAACCCAAAGTTACTGCACAAGATCATCGAGAAGTACCTACGTGTCGTCCCCTTCAGGTTGTCCCAACTTGCTCTATCAATTGAAATCATGCTTGATCTCTCGACACTCTCGGTGGAGGAGGTGATTGGGAGACTCAAGGTGGCAGAAGATCGACTAGACCCGGCGCCCGTCACTGGTGCTAGCGGGAAGCAGCCCCTCACTGAGGAGGAGTGGTCTACACGAATGAGGGAGCAGCAGTAGGGGGAGGGATCCTCTGGCGGCTCCAAGTCCGGCAACCAGCGATGCAAGCTACCACGACGATGGTCCAATAGCGGCGGCGCAGATGAGAGTAGGGAAAGGCCAGGAACGGGTGGTGGCTGCAATCTCTCGAAGGACAAGTGCCGCAACTGCAGCAAAATGGGGCATTGGGCCAAGGATTGCCGCAGCCGACAGAAGCGCGCCGAGGCTCATCTAACACAAGGGGATGATGAGGCCACACTCCTGATGGCCAGGGTCATCACCATCCTTGATTCTTGACGCAGCAAGCTACCATCTCTACGACCATTGACGGTAGCTTTAACCATGGCTTCGACCACAGCTTCAACTACTGTTTTGACCGTGTCTTCGACCATGACTTCGACTGCTCCTTCGATCATGGCTTCGATCACTCATCCTCATCACCACAATGCAGATCTCTTCGACTAGTTGAGGCGAAGATCTTTGCACAGCTAATCAGGAGGAGGCGCGTGACGATGGGCTTTGGTACCTAGACACCAGTGCGACCAACCATATGATTGGGTCATGCGAGGTTTTCTCCGAGCTGAACTCTGAGGTGGTCAGCACCGTGAAGTTAGATGACGGCTCCATCATCAACATCGAGGGGTGCAGGATGATCCTCTTCATGTGCAAATCCGGGGAGTAGGTGGAGTCAGGGCACAAGCTTAAGGTGCACCAAACCAACCATGGCAGGGAATTCACGTCGGTGGAATTCGGGGAGGTGTGCAACGGTAGCTCACGGCCCCTTATCCCCTGCAGCAGAATGGGGTCATTAAGCACCGCAACTAGACGGTGGTCACCATGGCACGTAACATGATGAAGGCGAAGGGGCTCCCCAGGAGGTTCTAGGGCAAAGCTATCTCCACCGCCGTCTTCATCCTCAACCATGCGCCGACATGAAGTGGCGATGGGATGACATCATACGAGGCTTGGCATGGCAAGCGGTCAGCGGTGCACTTCCTCTGCACCTTCGGCTGTGTGGCTCATGTTACGACGGAGTGAATGTTGTTTAATTTCACCGCATTGTGTTTTTTTGGTTTCCTAGTTTCTGTTTGAATTCTGCACGTAGCATCGTAGAGATTAGGAAGTTTTCTGATTTTTTTTTTGTTTCTCTGTTCCCTGCTGAAAACGGAAAGCTTGGATCATGATTGATTCGATTGATTCCATGCCAGATTTACTTGTAACAGATCCCTTGTAATCTGCTAATGCTAATGAATAAATAGAGGAGGTAAACCACTAAACCAGAAAAGCGTGCGGCTGTTTCGCACACGGCAAACATCTCTGTCTGTCTTCTCTGTAGTTTCAGAGTTTAGCCACCGAAAACCCTCTTCAGGCTGCTGTTCACCATCTGGGACGGAACAGAGCTGAAGAGCAGAACCATTTGCTCTGCCGATTGCTCTAACAAACGGCGCCCGGCCGGCAACGCACGTTTGACATAATTGGGGGCGACGTCCACGACCCGGCCGGCCAGCAGTGCCCCCAGTAAACAGAAGGCATTTGTCTCGAGCACTAACCAAATGGGAAATCACAGGCCAAGATGCGTATTGCGAAGACGTCGACCTGTCTAGCTTCCACTAGTGCAGGCATAACTGCATACATGGTGGCTGCCCGGTGAGGCGCCACTCAAATCAGTCGGGTGGTACTAAACGGTGGAGCGCCGACCGAGAACAGCACAGACGTCGTCAGCTCCTCGATCTAACCTCTGAGACGCCGCTCCTTTGCACAGCGAACGAGAGTGCGCGCGCGGTTTGCACGGCGCGGCCGCCGGGCGCGAAACAGGGCGGCGTGGCTCGCTGCTTCCGGGCCGCCCGGCCGCCACGGCACGCATGCACGCGGACGTTGGCCGCCACGGCGAGAAATGGTTCTTTGGTCTAAAAATAATAATTGCAGCAAGCGGCACTTCTTTGGTGGCAAGCCAAGGGTACGCGCATCTCAAAAGAACTTGTCCTGTTGTCTTAGTAGACGTGTTTGAGAGGGCTACCAAAGCCCCGCATAAAACGGGTTAGATTTCTAGCTTATTTTTCACTATTTAACAATTTTGTCTTTTTCTTATTTTTTTGGTTTTTTCGTCGGTTCTTTTTTACCGTATTCATTTGTATTGTTTGTGATGTGCTAACCTGTCTTTCTATTTTTAAATTTTTTAAATTTAAATATGCCAAATAAGCCACCATCAATTACAGTATAATTTCAACCAGCTACAGTGCTTTTTAGTTATAAACCACTTAAAAACCATTTTAAGCACCCCTAAGTCTCGCAGAATCTACTTTAGTCAGTGCCGATTTATCTGCTGGAGAAAAAAGGGTAGATTTGCGAAAATGTGGTGTACACATGGTAGAATGAAACTATAATTAACGGCTTGCTTGTTTTATCTAGCTTGCTGTCAATGTTGATATTAGATCTATCTGATAAATATCGCATTTTTTCCTTTTGTACACTTTCAACTTTCTTGGAACATTAAGCGAGTAGCCATTCTAATCTCAACGAGCAGAGCATTCTTGGCCATATCCCCTGTAATAAAACCCTAGCACATAGAAGACTTTGTTGTAGTGTGTCGTTGAAGGAAGATGTTTTTTTTTTTGGATTTTGATGTTACATTCGCCTAATTGGGCCATAGGAAGAAGCGTTGCCCAACTCCATGCCTTGGCCCATCTGCCATCAACTCTATAATTACCGACGGCCCAAAAGGTTGGAATTAGCTGGACTTCTACGATGGACCACTACATACTCACAGGTCACCCTCTCAAAAACAAAAAAAACTCACTAGTCACAAATAAAAGTGCTTCAGTTCTAAGTAAGATGTCAGTTTCAGCGATTCGATAGAAGACTGTTTAGTTCTCTTGATGTCCCTTCTGTTTAGCACTATGGAGGGATGAATGAATATATAATATAAGTAGTTAAGTACAGCTGTACAGGGATGAATATATATGTGGTTGGTGGGAGAATAGAATCTCAAATTCCAGCTCCTGTGGCAACTTTTCTCTGAATGATGGCGTTCGATGCTTCGGCAGCTCCAGTTCTTGTTACCCTCTTTTTGATTTGATTTAGGCTCTCTTCC
This sequence comes from Dendrocalamus latiflorus, assembly GCA_017311315.1. NCBI lineage: Eukaryota > Viridiplantae > Streptophyta > Magnoliopsida > Poales > Poaceae > Dendrocalamus > Dendrocalamus latiflorus. Next base: position 1,971,627 of record CM029662.1, read on the forward strand.
AAACAGCTTTCAAGTTGTAATTTTTAGAAGTCGATTTTTAGATAGAGTAGCTTCTTAAGGTAATTTTATAAGTTGTTTATAAAAATTACTGCAGGAACCGTTTGAATACAACGTATCTTACTCTATCAATCTCTCCATAATCAGCTATAAGCTAAAAGCTACCGTACTTTTGAACCGAGCCTGATGGTGCAGAACCTTGATTATCTCTTGGACATGCAGAGACATGCACCATGTTTGCTTACTTGCCCCACATGTAAGTGAGATACTTGGTGGTGGTGCTGAAAAGGTTCTGATTTGGTTTGGTAGGTGAACTTGCTGTTACGTTTGCTTGCTTGCCCCACATGTAAAAAGGTTTTGATTTGGTTTGGTAGGTGAACTTGCTGTTGGTTGTCAACTTATCTGTCCGTGAAGATTTTTTTCCTGTTCAGCTATGCCACCTAATCTAGCTACGCAACACAAGTTACCAGATTGATTAGCGAGACGACTTCAAAGGAGGATGACCTGAACAGGGTTTGGTGTAATTAAGCAGACTATTGTTTTTTTAACTTTTGATTTCTGTTTTTAATTTTTTTTATAATAACTAGCTTTTAAACAAAGTGTTTTTCAAGATAGTGTCTACTAGTTAATTGTAATATATACTGTACCGACTTCATTTATATCGACAAAAACTACATGTGAGTTTCTGTTACTCTGTAATCTCTCGTACGAACAGCCCAAAAGCCACAAGCCACAATCAAAAACCATAAGCCCCAGCTAAAAAGAACAGACCCACTAATTGCTGAATTGCTTATGGTATGTGGATCGATCCAAATCCATATTTTCATCTTCTAAATAATTGTATTTCTGGCAGCATCTCCTCAACTAAAACAACAAATTCCTGGAGTGATCGATGTGATTGCTGCTATATCACCGCGCACTGTCCAGAGTGAAATTTATATTACATAAACTGAACAATCATCTTCGTCGGCCTACAAATAATTCTGCGTTGCATCATGCATATATACATATCTAATTTATGCCGCCAAAGCAAGGTGGTTAAGATGCACAATGACTCATTACACACATAAGTGGATGCACACATGGCATCATGTCATCTGCAATTGCAAGGGTATTCCAAGAGAGAGAGCATGGTGCCATCACTGTTAATTTGCTTCAATCAGTGAGAGAGCCCTGGGCTGTAAAGCTCATAACATCAAGGATAGTCTAAGCTCCAAAGTATAATTTGTTGGATTCCAAGATATTTCTCAAGTTAGTTGGCTTACGCATCATAAGCTTTTGGCTCTGAATGCATTGCTTTCTTTCCCTGAATTAATTAGGAACAGGTTGCGAAAAGCATGATGGAAGGATTAAAAATACTGATGGAATTGACCTGTCAATGGTCCATACTGACATACGGTTCTAGTGACGAAAGAACCAGCAAGTGATCAACGTGCTTGTGAGCCGAGTCACAGCAATCATGCACAGACGCATTCAATCATATGCATTCTTTTATTCTGCTCTCTGATAGATCTCAGCTGGAGTGTTTGTCTTGCTTCTTTGATCTGCTATTAGTCTTAGCCTCTTGAAAAATGGCACGATGAATGACTATCAGTCTGACTAATCAGTGTTAATTATATAGTTGAAAGAAGAAATTAAATAGACAAAACAGACTTAATCGATCTGCTGGTCTCAGCTGCTTGAACAAATGAAAAGCACACATGCATGCATTAGGGTTATCAATTAAATTTAGAACAAATGAAATTAGAATTGCACGTGATCTTGATGGACCCATGGCAATGGTAAGCTCAAATGGCTGAGTGCTGTACATGTACTAATATCAGATATCAAATACGTAGGAGAAGAACTGAATTCTGAAACCTTGACTGGACAAAGCATGACAGTATATACGCATGATAGAAAAGGCAGAATTTTCCATGGTGAGTACATTTTTATGCTGATGTGCAAGTCAAACCCAACTAATAGGCAAATCTGATCGACACCCAGTATATGTAGAATCAAATTGCCTGTTTCACCCTCCTCGCAAAAAAGGAAAAAAAAAAGAGCCTGTTTGGCCGGGCTGGATGAGCTAACTAATAATTTGGTTTTTTTTTCAGGCTCTTTCTTTACCCCGGAACCGTACTCTCCGTAGCACGATGCATGGAGCGCATGAAGTACAACCCTGTGTTGTGCAATTCTATAAAACGACTAGAACTACTTTCAATGGCTTCAGCTTCTGCTATTTGAAACTTTTCAGTTTCTTAATTTCGAATTTTTTGTCTTATTTTTTTACATCGTCTTAAAAGATATATCGGTATTTTTTCAATTTTCTATTATTTTTCTATTTTTTTATTTAAAAAAAGGTAACAACCGTTACAGTATAATTGCAACTAATAGCTATGACTTTTAAGCGGCTCGGAACATTGGCTAAACTTCTGTCATTCAAAGTATGCCTTTCGCAATATTTAGCCGTTTGGTCAGAGATCAGCGCTCGTAAATAAAACCGGACAAAAATGGTCTCTCGCAAGAAGACGACGACGACACATGCCAGTCTCTTGTCCACCTCAGCACAAACTGTCCGGGTTGCAATAAGACGCGGACGGTCAAGATTAACGCAACTTCACTCTTGATCGTGAAATCGATCGTAACACAGACGGAGGCCGGTAAAGATGCACCGGAGAGATGCTGCCCTTCTGCCGACTCTACCTAGTTCGTGTTTCCTCACCGAATTAATCGCGATGAATAAAATCAAGTTGCGCGTAGAACAGCGACCATCTTTTAGTGTGGTGATAGAGTTATAGTTATATGACTCTACCTACTAAAATTTAAATTCTGATATCCACTTTTACATATATATATATATATATATATATATATATATATATATATATATATATATATATAAATGTGCTTCAGTAGAATTTTTGAAATTATATATTTATTTTCGATCTCTGTCTTTTTGGACATGTGTTAAGAGAACACATTCACATGTGTAAACATGATATGTATGTGGCGATCCGTGCACGTAGATGCTTCTTGTAATTGTAATTGGATAACAAAAGTTCGCAGAGAACCAAAACCAACAGCCAAGTATATAAATAGCCTTATTCTTTTTGCTTTATTTGTGACTTTTGATTTTGGTTTCTAAAGTTGAAATAAATAGGATGGTATCTCAAAGCCATATGCATCACCCGAGTTTAAAACTATATACATCATCCAAATCGATATCTCTATTATCTGCTGCTATCCCAATAAATATAAACAAAAATTATTAGACACAGTACGAAAGAACAGTCTACCATACCATACAAGCTCCAACTCCACGAGTGCACGCACACCCCACCCGGGCCCACCGCACCGGTGGTTGGTCAGAAGCACGGAGCGCAGCAGCAGCAGCGCCGCGTGCCCACCACCCAGTAGACCTCGGCTCGGCTCGGCGTGGTTGGTGGGTACGGGTCGCTGTCCCTCACCCAACTCCACCCGATCCAACGCCCTCTCGGCCGCCCGATCCGACCAAATCCCATCCGACGGCCGCCCGCCCGACCTTGCCGGGTCTATAAATGCGCCTCGGCCCGGCTCGGCTCGCCGTGCGGTGTAGATTGCCTTTCCGGGTCGGGTCTCGTCCTCCGTTCCTCTCCCCTCCACCGGATCGGCCCCGCCCCCTACCTCCTCCTCCGCGTCGCCGCCGCCGCCGCAGGTCAGCACCCCCCCCCCCCCTCCGCCATGCGTTCCATTCCCTTCCCTTCCCCTCCCTCTTCGTTCTTGCGCGGTGTCGAACTGCGAGGCGGGTGGGTGACATGGCTGTTGAGCTCTGCGTTGAGGCTTTCCCTCGAGAGTTTCGGCACGCGTGGTGGGTTCGTCCTAGAACTAGCTACCTTGGCGTCTCTCGAGCCTTGATTCGTTCATTGCAGTGTTTACTCGGTAGGGTTTTCAGTGGCTGTCAGATATTAGGCGCGGGAAACGCGTCTTGGTGTCATTAGTTTGGTCCAAGGAATGAACAAAAAGGGGGTTTACAAGGTTGCTGCTCTGTTATTTATAAAAAAAACGACAAATTTGATTCTTTATGGTGCGAAACTCTCGCGCTAAACAACAGTTCAGGGGTGGTTTGGACGGTTGGTAACGGTGCGAGTAAGAGTAACCGTTGGAATTTTATGGATCCTTATTAGAATCTTGTCCTGCTCGGGGGGAATAGTAAAAATGGCTGGCGATTTCTGGGTGCTTTTATGCAGGGGGACGTTTATTTTGATGCTTTCATGCTGTGTAATTAGTTGCTGATGATCTAGTTAAGGAGTTGATTAGTAGTGGTAGTGGTAGCTGTCGACAACTCTGACATAATAGTGATACATTCTATTGGTCTTGGAATAGTTATAAAGTAATATTAATATGGTACAGATGTTTTATGATTCTCCTAGATTTTACGCTTTTATTCTCCAATATGTTTATCCTAAAACGAATTCGGTGATAGTTACGCTAGGTAGTGGCGGCAGAATTGAGTGATTCTTTTGTTGTTGGAATCCTATTAGAACTTATGCTGATTCCTGTACCAACTTGGTAGATTCCTTGTGCTCTCTGGCCACTTGTCATACTTGTGGAGAATATCATTGTGTCACTGAATTAGAAACGCTAAGCATTTTTCTGTGGAATTTAGGGAATTAGCATGAATAATATTTCAGCACGGTCTTGTGGTCTTGTCAAGTGCCAACAAAACAGCAGTTTGGTAGCCTTTTGTGCTTTTTTACTCCTGTCATGTTGTTTTGGATTATCTGTTTATACATGAGACATCAGGACAAGTTTTGATGCTTAAAACATTCTTGTTCAAAAAAACAAAAAAGAGAGTGCGGAATATTTGCTGGAATCTAGGTTGTCCTGTCAGTGTGCTATCTAAGAATTTCCACTTTGTTTTTAGTCTTCTTGGAGTTCATCCAACTTGGTTGTGTCGATCGTGCAATCTGTTTGTTCCTAAGCATTCTTGCTTCCTCTAGGTCATTCTATTTATGATATGGCTTGTATCTGAAATATGTGTTATGTCATTTCATACAGATCAGAGAAGATGGCTGCAGTCGAGACCTTCCTCTTCACCTCGGAGTCCGTAAATGAGGGCCATCCAGACAAGCTCTGCGACCAAGTCTCTGATGCTGTGCTTGATGCTTGCCTTGCCGAGGACCCTGACAGCAAGGTTGCTTGTGAGACCTGCACCAAGACTAACATGGTCATGGTCTTTGGCGAGATCACCACCAAGGCCAATGTCGACTACGAGAAGATTGTTAGGGAGACGTGTCGTAACATCGGTTTTGTGTCAAATGATGTTGGGCTTGATGCTGACCACTGCAAGGTGCTCGTGAACATTGAGCAACAGTCCCCTGACATTGCCCAGGGTGTGCATGGCCACTTCACCAAGCGTCCTGAGGAGATTGGCGCTGGTGACCAGGGACACATGTTTGGATATGCAACTGATGAGACCCCTGAGTTGATGCCCCTCAGCCACGTCCTTGCCACCAAGCTTGGTGCTCGTCTCACTGAGGTCCGCAAGAATGGGACCTGCCCCTGGCTGAGGCCTGATGGGAAGACCCAAGTGACTGTTGAGTACCACAATGAAAGTGGTGCCATGGTCCCTGTCCGCGTCCACACTGTCCTCATCTCTACCCAGCATGATGAGACAGTCACCAACGATGAGATCGCTGCTGACCTGAAGGAACATGTCATCAAGCCTGTCATCCCTGAGCAGTACCTTGATGAGAAGACAATCTTCCATCTTAACCCATCTGGTCGCTTCGTCATTGGTGGACCTCATGGTGATGCTGGTCTCACTGGCCGGAAGATCATCATCGACACTTATGGTGGTTGGGGAGCACATGGTGGTGGTGCTTTCTCTGGCAAGGACCCAACCAAGGTTGATCGCAGCGGAGCATACATCGTAAGGCAGGCTGCCAAGAGCATTGTTGCTAACGGCCTTGCTCGTCGCTGCATTGTCCAGGTCTCATACGCCATCGGTGTCCCTGAGCCACTCTCCGTGTTTGTTGACACTTATGGCACTGGCAGGATCCCTGACAGGGAGATCCTCAAGATTGTGAAGGAGAACTTTGATTTCAGGCCTGGCATGATCATCATCAACCTTGACCTCAAGAAAGGCGGCAACGGACGCTACCTCAAAACAGCGGCTTACGGTCACTTCGGAAGGGACGACCTGGACTTCACCTGGGAGGTGGTGAAGCCCCTCAAGTGGGAGAAGCCTTCTGCCTAATGCACCCTTTTGGAAGCTTTCGCTCTATGTCCTTATGATTTGTGGCTTCTCCGCTCTGCGTTGTGATTCTTAAGCCGCTCGTTGCTACCATTTGCGCTCTTTTACGCTACTATCCTAATGATAAATACTTATAAGGGTATTGTGTTTGGTTATTTACCTAGAGGAGGAGGATTTATTGTATGTTTTAACTGTTATTGCTGGTTTTGCTGCTTATGTAATGGTGAAAGAAAGAAAGAAGCTACAGCTACTTTGAGAAGAAATCAAACTTTTATCTGGTCATGTGCAGCATAATTCCTTGGGCAGTGGTGATCTGTGATGAATGGTCAGTGAATGTGTTTGGTGAAGCTGCAAGTGACTTGTTGAAACAACCTGAATTTTAAAAACAATTTAAATTTCGTCGAATCTTTGATTTCATGCGAATCCTTACTTAAATCTGCATCTTCTTCACTCCTTAGCGCCTTTCCTCACTGGTCCTGCCCCTCCTTAGTGCACTTGTGCCAAACCCTGGTTGTCGCCATCATTCACTGTTCAACAAATATCGGAGGATGATGCACTGCTGCGATTTTGCCCCCGCATCTCTCTTGATCCTTGGCCAATCATCGTAGCAACTTAGTCAGTCGATTGTACCATCTTTCCCTGAGCCTCTGACACCTCATTAATTTCCCTTGGCTTGTGTTGAAGCTCCCAGGCTGAACTTTTCCACCGTTGCCTCACTGCTTCCTCTCACAACTGACCACCTCAAGCCGCAATATTTGACCACTGCTCCTTACACTTTTAGCCTCTGTACACACCCGCCATCTCTCTTGAACAAGCACCGTGGCCACCTCGCCTCCCTGCCGCTCACCGTCTCACTGATCTCTCTGCTCTCACCCTCTCAGAGCCGACCTGGCATTCCCCTTAGCTTTTGACCGCCGCAATGTTGTATCCGAGGAAGAGCCAAATATCTGCACAGCCAGTTGTGTCGTGCCCTGCCACGCCTTCCCGACCCCTGCCACGCGCCGCCGTCGCCATGACCCGTGTCCTGTGCCAAACCGCCTTCCTCATGCTATTTAAACTCGCGAACACCTCCATTCGAAAGCATCGGTACACGAGGTGCGCCACCCACCCTCAATTGATCCGGCGACCAAAACTCCGCCGACGATCACCGGAAAACCCAAAGTAAGCCCCGAATTTAATTCTATTGATTTGGCCATTTACATTTTGATTGCCCTTGCCCCTAGCAATACTCCCGAAGCAAGGCCCTAGCTTCTTGAGCCCCTAATGCGCTGGCAACTAGCGCCGCTACGTAGCTATGGGAGGCCACCGTGGGCAGCTCGATTCAACCATCCCCGACCCAAACCACCACACCATTAACCCTGTGCCATTTAAAAGTCCCAAAGAGAGAAGACCTCATCGCTGACGCTCGCTTAACTTCTAGTATCTCCCGAGCCCAGAAATGGAATCCTCGTGGCCCCAGGAACCCACCCATGGTTGCCAATTATTATTTTGACCACGGATTCTCTGATCGCTCCACCGCTTGAAATCTCTGACCACTCCACCGCTTGAACTCTCCGACCGCTCCACTGCTTGAACTCTCTGATCACCTTGTAATCGAGAGGAGCTTCGACCGCTCTGCTTCAAGTCATGAGCAAACACCACTCGTACGCCATCCGATGCTCTTAAGCCACTCAAATGTCATCCAATACTCTTAAATTGCTCGAATGCCGTCCGATTTTTTAAGCCACTCGAGTGCCTTCCAACCTCCACAGCCACTTGAACATCGTCTGATCTTCGTAGCAACTCGTTTACCATCTGATCTCCACTGACTTTACGCTCGAAGTCAAATCTCAACCGTCCATCAGACTTTGTAGTCGTACTCGAGACCACCCAAGTACTCGTAACTCCTTTGTTCTCCGAGTACTCGCAGCAACAACTCGATAAGGACTAAACCCACTATAAACAGTAAAACCCACGATAAACAGTACTAGACCTGTTACTGTTCACAGAACCCTAAAATACATATATACATCCATTTCGATCATTTCGAACCCATCTACCCATTTCTCAACTCCGTTTTCCCATACCAGCCCTCCTGTAATCCCTAAATATATTTTATTTGGTTTAGTTCTTTATTTTCTTTCTTTTTATTCCTAGCTCAATCCTTCGAGCACGGAATTGATCTGTTTCTTTTGCTTTGTGCTAGCACACGATGTCGTAGACCAGCCAGCCCAGGAAGAAGAAGCTCAAGTTCAAACTCAAAAATCAGAAGAATACGAAATCATAGAACACATTGATTCGCAAGGCAAGTCATATGTTTTTTATCATGTTGAACATATATTCCTTTAATTATTTATTTATCAGTATTTTCATTATGTTATTTATATACTGTTATTTCTTGTACAATAAATATTTAGAATGACATGATACTAGTTATATCCTACCACATGATATTTGATGGTCATATTCACCTTGATAAACCCTAGTAATAATAAATTACTATAAAATATACCATGGTAGTTTAGGTTCCATCCAAATTTGACCAGTTTTCCCCATTACCAATGCGACAACATTGCTGAATGTTACAATTCTAAAGAACCAGTGCATTCTGCTTACAATCGCATGCAGAACTTCAGAAGCAGGCATTAGCCATGTAGATGCTAAAAATTGAAAGTAAACCAGAATAACATTAACATAACCGCAGTGACAACTGCAGTAGCCACATTTAAACATAGGTAGACCTGCAACTACAGGACTGCTTATGAGCTTACATGAACTAGCAGCTTGCACTACACTACTAGTCTACAGGGCTAAACTTGGATGTCGGCAAATTTTGGTCTGGACATCTGAATCTGATCATGCAGCTTGCCCAGTCTTAAATCTAATGTAAACGCTACTTGAGTACATGACTCGCCTCGTAACTACGGAGTGTGAGCTAGCTGCTCACGTTACACTGGAATCTATAACTTCTTTACACAGGATGGGGTTCAGGATGCTGTTCCATTCATCGCTTTGTGAGGATCACCAGGGCCAGCATAGACATGGAGGCTATGAACTTGAAGCCCTGGCTCTCCCAGAAGTTGTGCTTGTCGTCGCGGCAAGGGCCATTGGGTTGCTTCATGGCCACCTGATCCTTGAGTTCCTTGAGTTGCTTGTCTCTTTTCTCCCCCACCTGCAGAGGCAAGAGGCAATTAGTTCAGCCTCATATGCTCCCAAGTCCTAACTGACCAGAATCTACTACAAGAACTTTGAAAAGCTCTTAAAGATTTGGGCATGTCTTACCCATAGTTCAATAGTTTGGTGCAAAAACACGCCTAAGATCAATTTGGACTAAGAAAGAATGGGTGTAGCACGCATGCATTGTTTCTCAGTTTTTTTTTACCAAGAAAATGCACATTTGCATTATGTAGCTGGTACCAGAGAAGATGAGATAACTGACACTAAATAATAGGGCTTTCCAGAATCCATGAATCAGTGATCGATTTGACCTGAACATTTTCCACACGTAATTATGGTCAACTGCCGTAGCTGGGATGCTTCATTCACATGGTATTGATTTGTTAATTTGATAAGCCGGCATATTTAATCTCAAGTGCCCCATCCCCAATTCAGGTAGCCATAAATGGACATGGACAACAATGCTAGAAGAGCAAGCAAAATGGAAGTCATGTTTCATGAGTCAAGGAACAAGGATATATGAACATACCCTCTGAAGTTTTCGTATCTGAGACCGTGATTCTTGAAGACAGAATTCTAGTTTTAGAACTCTCTTTTTCAGCTCCTGATCGGCTCTGCGGTGCTTCTCCAACTGTTCAATAAAAAACATATCTCAAGTAAATATACAGTGCTTCAGCTTTGTGGGGAAAATAGCACTTGCAACCAAATTCAGGCAGCATTTTGTGGATGAAAGAGAGAGGACTTACTTGTGACTCTAGTTCCTTTGTTTTGTTTGTCCAATGAGCAGATAATATCCTGATTTCATCTCTCAACCTAGCAATCTCTGCATCCTTAGCATTCAGATGCATGTTGATATTCTCGATGTTCCTTGGTGAAACATCGGATAAAATCTTCAGAAGCTCGTTATCTTTGTTAGACCCAGCTTTGGCAACTGCATCCATGATATGAGCCTCCATCCTCAAAACTTCATCCTTGAGTTGCCTCTGTGAGAGCTCCCTTGCCTCAAGGTCCTTCTGAACAAGATCTAGCTGCTCACCGAGCTTGTTCACTCGAAGCTCATGCCCCTTCAGCGAGCTGTCCTTCTCATTCAGCTCTTTCAACAGTGATAAGCATTGCGACTGGGCTGACTTGGCTGATGCAGCACTGGCTTCTGCTGTAGCTTGGGTAACTGACAGTTGTGATCTAAGATCATCCAACTCGCAGAGGTACTGCAAATAATTACAACAGTTATTGAGGAAGTGTATTTGAATTGCTAGTGGAAAGGAATTATTTGAACTTGAAAACCAGTATCATCATGAGGTAGGTCGTGCACAAGCAGATTTTAGATGAAGCCTGAAATATGTAAAACTGTACACCAACCTTCCTCTCCATCATTAATACTCGACAATTATAGAGTACCAGAGCAGGAACTTAATATGCCAAGAGCCCAGATGAGAATCAGTCGAGCAAAAGGTGCACGTTGCTCGAGAAACAAACAAAGTATATAGATCGATGCCCCCTATGTTGCATTGCATTCAACTCAAGTTACTCAACATGTATGGACTCTATAGCATAGCTTAGTAGTTCATGTCCTATACAACCTATTTCCAACTCAATATATCAAAATTCAGAATAAATGAAAATGGAAAGGCTTGACCCCAAATGGAGAATTAACGGAGCTCCTCACCTGTTCGGTTCTACCTGTCGATGCACGCAGTTGCTCATCCTTGTCCTGCAGGTATTTCTGCAGCTTACTTACTTCCTCCTCCATTTTCCTTGCCTTTGTCTCTGCAACCTGTGATGATTTTTCTCTAGTCAGCACAAACCCGACAAACAATCCTGACTGAAGGTAGCAATTACAAAATAGAAACTTACTAACCTTCCTAGTTTGGGATTCCCTAGTAAACAACTGCTCCTGTGAAGCAAGCTTGTTCCTCACATCCTTGAGCTCAGCCGCCAAAGACACCACGTTCCTCCTGAAGCTCAACTTCTTCTCTGTAAGATCCTTCAACAGCGGATCCAAATCCGGCGAAGACACTGAAGATGATGACGCCACCTTCTCTGAAACTGACATAACCAAGCCCCAAGAGAACAATGTTTCTCTCCCAATCGAACAGGCGAGAAGAGTAACAGCCAAAACAAAGCTCCTGAAAGTACTGTTCTATGCTCTCCAAGAACAAACAGGACAGCTCACATCAAGCATCCCTTGTAGGCTTGTACTAGAGAAAACGAAGGGAACTGAGCTCTTCTTTGACCAAAACAAACACCCCTGGTAGACTCAGAAGAAGCCCTCTTTCATAGGTCAGTAGGGGCCAATCAGTAGCTTTCACTGCAGAAAACAATTACACAACTTGAGGGGAGGAAAGATGATAATGCTTGTAACATGCGATGTGTTGCACTTAAGTCACTAATCTGAAAGCATCCGTTTTCTTCGGATCAAGGGTACGAGTTCTTGTGGTGCCAGACATTTGGCAATTAAGTGCCCGGAAGTGTATCTTTCAGTAATCAGTACTCCAAATAATTTTGTACTGGCAATGAGGGAAAATAAAAACAAAGTTTAAAATAAAAAACTTGTTTTGTACTACAAGTGACTTGGTAGTGTCATCCATTAGATTTGAAAAAAAAATCGAATTACGCATCTACGTAGTCAACTTGCGCGCACTACGCAGCAAATTCAGCATGTTCTTGGTGCTCCAAGTCAACTTGTTTCACGTATAGGTTAATTGTGACAGAATAAGAAGACAAAATATGGTCCTTCTCTACTGTTGTGTTAAAAAAACAAATCTTTTATATGAAGAGACGAGGGATTCAAAAAATTATTAAAAAGAAAGATTAGGACAAAACGAAGCATCTTCCACCCAGATCGCAAAGACATGAGGACAAAAAGAAGCTGGCCATCTGCAAATTTTCAAACATGTTCAAATTTTCTTGAGAATCCGAGAGAAACTACAAACAACACAAAAATTGAACATCTCCCACAATGAAGCCCTAAAAAATCTCTCCCTTTTTTTGAGCATTCTGGCGTGGGAAATACTAAATTTTCGTAAAAGTTTGTACTTTCCAGGAGAACAACGGATTGCTGGACCGGGGGGGGGGGGGGGGGGGGGGGGGACGAGACTTTCCTCCGAGTACGAAAAAGTTTGAAACATTTCAAACAGGGGAAAGCACCCACGACTCAAAAACGCCACAGATTCCAAAGATTTTGAAGAAAAAACAATGAAATAGAACAGAGAACACCGCATATCACCGCTCAAATCTTCCGAGCTCGCAATATTTTTTAAAAATATATAAAAAATACAACGAAATGAAACTTTACATGCGCATAAACATAGGGAGGGCAAAGATTCACGCACCTTCACTCGCCAACCA